>CM053787.1:234464449-235064449 GCA_028749045.1 Cupressus sempervirens | reverse complement strand
GACTTGGGAAAGATGCAGGGAAGGTGGAGATTTGGAAAAGAGGGAGAGTGAGGTGGAATATTTTATATATATATATATTTCTATATGCATCTCCAAAGAAAGAGAAAATATGGAACCAAACCTGAAACACACATATCTCCAAAACCCAAAATTCTTTAATATGTACTAGAAGGGTTGACCTTGAGGAGCATAGATTATCTAGTGAAGAAGGGTGGATTTGGTAGGGCTGCACTACATCCTTACTAAGTAGTGTCTAATTGCAAAACAATTTTTGAATCTCTAAAGCTCTACAAAAAGGTATCTAAATATTTTCTCTATTTTTCCTTCTAAAATCCAAAACATGTAATAAAAAGGGTTTTCCTTTATTGATTGGGGGCTTTCCTTAGTCAAATCCCTATTTAAGAATTAACCTTGAATTTAAAATTATTAAAACACTAGAAATGTAAAGTAAATGTATAAATTCATTTTACAATAGTAGGATTTCTCAAATCAAATGCAACGAGCTCAATTTACCAAATAAATGGATCAAGATGATGTGAATGTAGAGGAAGGATGAATGTAGAGGCCCTTCCTTGACGAGTTCCACTATCATTAATGAATGAAAATAGACTTTGAAAGGTTATTGCATGAGCATAGAAGAGATGATGAAGCTTGAAAAATAACTCCTTGAAGTTTCTTGAAAGTACCTTGAATGAAATAAATCTCCTCTCCAATGGTTTGCGAAATAATCTCCTTGAATTTATTTGAGGATATCTTGAATGCTTGAATGATTGAATACTAGAAGGCTTGATTTTTAGAGGGTTCATATGCAATGGATCATATATGTGGTGGATGGGGAATCGATTTATGGATGAATGCAAAATGAGGAAAATGGATTTTCTTGTAAAGGGCTTGAATTAAATTTTCTCCCACCAATCAACCAAACTTAGAATTAATACCTTGAACCAACTCAGACTCATAACCCAAGAAGAGGACCAAAAATGGGTCCCTGAAAAGGATACATTAAATCATCAAGGATTTATTGTGTCATTAGGAATACATTGTGTCCCTACTAACTAGGTCCCGAAAGAGGTCCCAACTTTAGGAAATTAGGTGCAGATCCTGAGAAAACCCAATTTTAGAGTAGAAAAGAGATTTTGAGTGATTGGAGGAAGCGAAGGGAGGACTCAAGTGAATAGGTCCCACCTTGACCTTTTATTCCATGAATTAGGAATACCAAGGAGGATCTTTTAGGTCCTACCATAGTTCCATATAGGAGGAATAAAGAGAGATGTTCAAAGAAAGGGAAGAGTGCAAATAAAATGTATTTATAGCATTAAATATCACTAAATAGGTGCTAAAACATCATTAAATTGAAGTTCTTGCAAATTTAAGAAGGTATATTTATTCTCCACTTTAGCAAGAGTATGACCTCAACCAAAAATTTGGGTAAAGTAGAGCACAAGACATGAGATAATATTATCACAATAAAGAAGATAAAGAATCCATAAAACCCCCAAAGGATTTGAGTCTTTATTAACCCCAAAATCATAATAAGAGAGAAGTCATTGATTTAGAGAAGTAGAGAAGGGGAGTGATTAATTGATCCAATAAGAAGTGTACATCTCATTTTGGATCACACAAGAAATATAAAACAAAAAAAGAGTGTTAATCATGTATGGGACTTAGCATTTGTTTGTTAAAAGGTACATGTTTTCTTAGTGAATTTGAGCCTAGACCTATAAAAGATGCATTAGAAAATGAAGGTTGGATAGAGGCAATGATTGAAGAAATTGAGTAAAATACTAAGATTGATCAAGTGATAGTTCCACATGGTCAATGAAGGAGCTGAAATAAAAGATTAAGGAACTTAAGAGTTAGTCAAGCAAACAATATTAGTTGAGTGATAGTTTTGGTCGAGAAAGATGAAGAGGCAAATTGTAGTAGCGATCAAGCATAGTGAAGACCAAGCAAGCTAGTGGAAGTCAAGCTACACAATGACGACCAAGAAAAAGGACATAGTAATGGTTGAGTGTCATAAAAACAATAGTTTGTGAAAGAATCTAAGTTGGAGGCTAACATACTTGAATTTTTTTTGAATTATTCAAAATATGTGGATGATAAGGATTGATGAGCTAGCATATTAAATGCATGAATTGAGTATTTTATGCAATCAAAGGCAAGGAATTGATGAGAAATTTCTATATGTGTCATGAAAGGAGTAGAAGGAAGAAAATATGGATACATTTGTTAAATCTAACCTAAGCCTAAGATCTATGGTGATTTTAAGTGGAAAAAGATCACAACTACCCATTTAAGGAGGCATAAGATATGTTTTCGTTGGTTCATAATTGATTAGCAATCTTAAGGAGAACTTGTGAAGAATAGAGTAGCAGAGGAGAAGTGAAAAGATTGGTGAAGAGTGATTTCTTGAAGGTTTCCAAGTAGATTGATGGTGGAGATGATAATAAAGTCTAGTTAATGAACTAGAAGATGAGCCAAATGGAAACCTGAATTTGCAAAATGAGTTATGTTTTATAGATCACACCTGTTGTTACTTTCTAACCATTATAGCAGTCAAAATCCTTTAATCAAGGTTGAACTAACAATCATTTTTAAATCCTTTAATCAAGGTGACATTCTAATGGAATGATCCAAAGTTCTCTAACAAGGTCACTCCTAATAGGTGATGAAATCCTTTAATAGGATTACACCTAACAGTGTGTTTTGTAACCTTTAATAGACTTGGCTCTTAAGCGAGCTCACTTCAGAAGAGTGAAATATAGTAGCATATTACTTAGTGGTTTTTCCCAAATTGGGTTTCCACATTAAATCTGGGTGTCATATATTTGTGAATGTTATATGTGATGCATGCTATTTATTGTTATTTATTTTACTATTGGTTGGCATATACTAAATAGAGAACTAAGTAATGAACAAAATGTTAAGTTGATGATGAGTTGCTATATGGGTTGAGAGGTTTAATGAGATTGTTTAAGCTGTTTGAAGTTAGTAAAAGTTGAATTGGTACATCTAGACCCAAGGATAATTTATCCATCCTCCTTCCCCCCCCCACCCCTCTTAGCTATTCCAAATATTCTAACAAAAAGTGTTGATATAGAAGGCTAGAGAATTTGGAAATAGATATACCAAATCAAAGATGTTAATGAATAATTGTAGAAAGAAACAAATATCAAGTACATTGAACTAGATATCCAAGAGGATGAATATGATCATATTTCTCCATAAGAAGTTGTTGATTATGTACATGAAATGGTGGAAGACATAGTTGGGAGAAAAGAAAATGTTATAATTGAAGACCTAATAGGAGAAGATCCAACTGAAGGATTGAGGAAAGATGAAGATGTCATGGTTGACACAAAGTTTCATACTAAATGATTAACATCTACCGAGTCAGCTCATGATCACATGCTGGGCTTTAGACAAGTTATTATTCAAATCAAAGAGTATCCTAAGCTTGAGACAATGAAGGAACCACAAAATGAGAAGGATATACCAATTAGTTTTTTGCATAGTTTAGTTGACAATATTCTAATGGACATTGATGGACAACAAAAAGGACACAAATACCAAGCATTGGGCTCAAGAAACACAAGGGGGAGAAAATAATGACAATGTAGACATTGAACAAAAGGATGAAAATGTTAATGATGGGAATACACAAATAGAAGGAGATTCAATTGAACTCAAAGTACATCATTATGTTGTAGATGAAAGAGCACCAACCTATAGACTTCTAAGTGATAGAAATATTGGGAAAGGACAATCAAGTATTAGAAAAGGGAAAAGTATAGACGATTTGTCACTATCATCATGTAGCAAAAAATACATATATTAACCCTTATTAGTGTTGGAACTACAATTGGAATAATTGTTATGTTTTTATTGATGCCAAACCTCATTGGTGAGACAGTTTCTACCCGAGTAGAGTATCATATCAATATGATTGTTGAAGAGGATTTGAGAAAAAGAAATAACAAGAGAACCTAGTGGAAAGTTTGAGTTATGAGAAATTACAATGGGAACTTGACTAGTTAGAGTTTGGCAAGATAATGTGTTGTTTAATCTAAGTGGTAAAAATAGTTATCTTAATGCCTAAAAGAGATGATCAATAAAGAAAAAATGCTCAGGCTTAATTGAGTGATGAGCCTCTAAAGGCCATTATTTTGAGATCCTTTTTATCTTATTTTTAGAAAATTATCTTGTAAAAACTTTTATGACTCTATGGTTTAAGAAAAGGAACTTATTCTTTTAAATGAATATGTTATCTATATATTAAGACATGAGGATTGAAGTATAGATAGTTCAGATATGCTATGTTTTCTTGAATATATGGACTTCTATGGGAAAATGAAGGAATATTACATGTTGATAAATGTTTCCTCATCCATGCAATGTTTGGGTAGATTCCTTCCTGTAGCCATATGATTTGCAAAGAGTGATAGTTTGAATATTATACCTTTTCTAACATTGATGATGAAATGAATGTATGTATGTGGAAGTTGTATGCATTCAATATTTTGTAGGTACTTTATGCACATATTCAAAGTTATCACTTCAATGCTAAGTCAAAGACAACCAGATTACTGAATCACTGCAACTAGCAGATTATTGTGTGATTTTCATTATGGTAGTGCACAAATATAGCTCCCTCAACCTGCTATATTCTTGGAGGATTTAAATTGTGGTTAATTATATTTCTATTGAAAACTTTATGAACCTATAATTTATCCTCATTGATGGAGTGATAATAGAAGTAGGAAGTTGTAGTAGTTTCCCTTTAAATAATGCTTGCTATAGCTTTGTAAGAAGTTTTCAAGAAGAGAAGATAGAATATATTTATTTTCATAACAACAACATGTTATCTTATTTTTAATTAGATTTAATCTCTTATCATGAATGAATAGAATATAAAGTTTAAGTTTTACATCTTCTACCTTGATTGTCTTTTCTGTTCACTCATCCAAGGGGGTCACTTGGTGAGTGAACTACTCTGTTAGAATAGATTTCCTTTCTTGGTTTGTTTCTTTTCAAGGTAAAATTTTGTTGTACATATAGCCATTGATAATAGAATCAGTGAATTACTCCTACAACATAGGTGCATAGATAGATTTACTATTTCCAGCATTACTCTAAGCTCTAAGATAAGATGGTGTTTCAATTCCTAGCTTAAGTCTGCTTCAACATTCTCTTTTGTTTTGGTTTTAATGACTTAAAGAGGAATTAGAGCATATACTTTGAAGAAACCCTCTTATGCTTACACTCCTAGGTTGACCAAATAAAATAAAGTCAATATGTTATTCTTAGGAAAACACGTGATTTTGTCTAATCACAAAGTTACTGTGAAAGGATGTACAATCCTTTGTTACTAAGGTATTAAGTTGACCGACCACTAAGATTTAGAGTAGAAGATTAAGGAGCTTATAGTAGAAGTCAAGCTATGCTAATGTCAACCAAGAAAATAGTAGAAGCCAAGAAAATTTAGTGTGGACTGAGCACTACTAGAAAAATAGAGTAATGGAGAAGTTGGATTGATCACCAGTCAATGATCCAAGTGAAGATAGTGTAAGTTGAGTGAGAGAAGATAGTGATGATCGAGGTTGAGGAACACAGTGTTGGTCGGGTGTCAACATTTTGCAACTTGTTAATTAATCTCATTTCATAGATGACATAGTTGAATTCTTGGAATATGGAAAGCGTGTTGAAGATAATAATTAATGAGATGGAAAATTTAATTTAGGGAAACTGTGTTTTAGCATTTCTATGCATGTATTCAAAGAGAAGTTGGTTGAAGTGTTTAAAAGTTTAATTGGTTCATCTAGACCTAAGCATAACTAATTCACCATCCCCCCCTTTTAGTTATTCTAAAATATTCTAATAATTGGTATTAGAGCCTTGGCACTTGTAGAAGGAAAAGTTTGTAGGGACATAAAGTTAAAAATCAAGATCTACAGGAAGGAGATACCCAAGTTGAACAAGGAGAACTTTCCTGCATGGAAAAGTTTGATGAAGATGAACATTGATGGAATTGGAGATTCAACAGTAGTCTACTTGGAGAATGAGTATGTGGTTGTACTTGCACCTATGAAAACCCAACATATAAAGGAGAAACATGAACACAATCATGCAATGTTGGAGATGTCATCTGTCCTAAGCCACTCAAAGTTTGATGATATAAAGGAATGTAATTCTATAAAGAAGATGTGGGACAAGTTAGTAAATATCCATGGAGGAGATAATGTATTTAGAGCCAAATCACAAAGATTGAGAGGAAAATTTGATGATATGAAGATGATACAAGGTGAGAACAATGCTCAATATGTTGGAAGAATCAAAGAAGATGTAAATTCTATTAGAGGAGTTGATGGAAAGATTAGTGATGAGACTTTGATCAACAAGGCACTTAGAAATTTACTTCCTATTTATGCTATTAGAGTTTCTGCAATACAATAACTAAGATGTACTCCTGGTAATGACCCAACCTTCGATAGTCTAGTTGGTAGACTCGTTGCTTTTGAATTGTCAAATTTTGATAACTTTAATGCCCCTTTTATTGAATCTCCTTTAAAGTCACAATTGGTTTTGCATAAGTTTGAGAAGAAGAAAGGAAAGTATGAGATTAGTGAGAGTGAATCTTCTGATAATGATCTTGAGGATCTTGAAGCATTAATGGCTAGGAAACTTCCAAGAGGTAGAGGAAAATACAAAGGTAAATTCCCTATAATATATTTTTTGTGCAATAAATTTGGTCATATTGTTGCAAGGTGTCCTGAAAGAGCTGAAAAGGATGAAAGCAAAGACAAAAAATTCAAAGCAAGAAGAGATGGAAAAGACAACTAAGGATACAAGGATCACAAAGGCAAAGGTAAGAAGTCTTCTTACATTGTTGAAGAAGAAAATGATAGTTAAGCTAATAGTAATGATGAAGAAGTTGTTTATGTTTCCATGAAAGATGATTCTGATGAAGATGAAAATATTTCTCTTATGTCATATGCGAGTAAAGGTGATAGATGGATAATTGATAATGGTTGTTCACATCACATGATTGGTGATAAAAGTAAGTTTAAAAAACTTGAACATTATAAAGGAGGTAGTGATAAGTTTCGTAATGATGCCCCATGTTTTGTGAAAGTAAAAGGACCAATAAAATTAACTAATAAGATTAGATGTGAAAATTCTTATTGGGTTGAAGGACTTTACTACAATTTATTGAATGTGGCACAATTGAACAATCAAGGCTGAAAAGTTTAATTTGAAAACAAGAAATTCAAGATCTACAATCTTTTAGGAGAATTGATTTGAAGTGGAGACTAGACCAGAGTTAATTTGTTCTATCTAGACCTATCAAATGAAACTTGTTTGTTTGACAATATGATGATATATGGTTATGGCATAAGTGGCTATGTCATGTGGACTTTAAGATTAAGAAAGTAAGAGGGATACCAAAATTGAAGGAACTTGATAACATGATCTGTAAATAATGTTAGTTGGGAAAAATGCCAAAGTCTAGTTTCAAAAGCAAAACCTATACTTCTAATGTTATTTCAAAATTGGTTCATGTTGACCTTTGTGGACCTATTGGTGTGCAAAAATGCTATGGTGACAAATATCTGATTCTATTTGTTGATGACTACTCTACAATGATGATTGTGATGTTTCTTAAAGAGATATATGATACATTTCAAATGTTTAAGTGGTATTTGGCTAGATTTGAGAAAGAAATAGGTAAAATCTTGAAGTTTCTGAGATCTGACAGAGGAGGTGAATTCATATCTAAGGAATTCAACATATTTTTCAACGATAGAGGAATTAAAAGACAAATGTCTACACCTAGGACCCCTCCACGGAATGGTATTTTTGAAAAGAGGAATAGACCAATCATGGAGTGTCTTAGGACATTGATGATGGAGAAGAATGTTGCACCTAAGTACTAGAGAGAATTTGTATCTACAATTGTTTATACCTTGAACAAAGGACAAACCAAGAAAGGTACAAACCTTACACCTTTTGAGCTATGATATGGACATGCACCTAATGTAAAGTATTCAAATTTTTTGAAAGCAAATGTTATATATTGAAAGATAGTAGGAATGGAAAACTTGATGCTAAAAGTAATGAAGTCATAATCTTAGGTTATTTCACTAAGAGAAAAACATATAAGTATTTGAACTCTAACACTAACAAAGTTGAAGAAAGTGCAAATGGGAAAGTTGATGAATATATAGAAAAGAATGAAGTTTAATGTTAAAAGGAACCTCAAGATTACATAATTTTTATATACATTGATGAAGGTGAGCCCAACACCTTACCTGAACCTGAGAAGAAAATTGTTGAGTAGCAGTAGCCAGTACATGTCGAGTTATAGTCACACTATGCCAAGCATCAGGTAGTTGGTGTTGAGCATCAAGAAGTGCATGCCAAGCATTAGTCATAACCTATAGAGCAATAGCAAGAGATTTTCAAACAACCAGAAGATCAAGAAAAAATACATGAAGTGATACTTGAAGTCAATTTGCAAGATGAACCTAAAGTAGAAGAAACAAGAAGAGAACCTACACTAGAAAAGTATGTAAGAAGACATCATGCACTTGATCAAATCATTGGAGACAAAGACTCTAGAGTTATGACAAAAAAAAGATTAAGAAGTGACACATGTCTAATATGTGTATTTGAGCTCAAATTAGTGAAGAATGATTTGGATAATGAACATTGCATCCAAGAAATGAATGAAGAGATTAAGTAGATAGAGAAGAACAAAACTTGATCACTTTTGCCTAGACCAAAAGGCAAGAATGTTACTAGAACAAAGTGGGTATTTACAAATAAGTTGAATGAGAAAGGAGTAGTAACAAGAAATAAAGCAAGGTTATTTTTTAAGGTATATGAAAAAGAAGAAGGAATTGACTATGGGGATACATTTGCCCCTAATGTAAGATTGGATGGTGTGAGAACACTTCTTGCATGTGCTACTTACAAAGGATATAAAGTATACCACATGGATGCCACATCTACATTTCTAAATGGAATTCTAGAAGAAGAAGTGTGCATTGAATAACTTGAAGTATTTGTTAAACCAAATAATCGAGATATGGTATGTAAGGTCCACAAAGCTTTGTATGGATTGAAACAAGCCCCTAGATCATGGTATGAAAGATTGCATACATATTTGGAGGAAAGGATGCATTGTGTAAGTCATTTGTAGATTGAATGAGATACAAGTTTGAGATGTGTATGTTTGGAGAGATCAATTTTTTTGTTGGTTTACACATATATCAAATGAAGAAAGGTATCTACATTACACAATAAAAATATATCTAGGAGATACTGAAAACCTTTGGTATGGAAGACTCAAGACCATTTGGAATGCCTATGGCTACTAGACACAAGCTTTCAAAGAATGACGATTCTACATATGTGAACCAAACCTTGTATAGATCAATGATTCGAAAGTTATAATATGTTGTTCATAGAAGACCATATATTGCTCTAGAAATTGGGATTGTTGCTATATTTTTTACAAATTCTAAAGAGAATCATATGATGGAAATAAATATAATATTGAGATATTTGAAAGGAACAAAGGATTATGGACTGTATTACAAGAAAAATGAAAAGTTTGAGTTGAAAGTGTATATTGATGCGGATTGGGGTGGTAATGTTGATGAAAGAAAGAGTACAAGTGGTGGAGCTTTCTTTCTAGGAAAGAGTCTAGTTTTATGGACAAGTAAGAAGCAAAATTGTACTTCCTAATCTACCATAGAAGTTGAATATGTAGTTGTAGTAGTTAACCGTTTTAACATAGTGTGGATCGAACAATTGCTAAAAGGAATGAAGGAATAGATCATTGAACCTAATTATATATTTTGTGATCACACAAGTGCTATAAACATATCTAAAAATCTTGTTGGTACAAGATAAAGAAGTAAGATTGGAATATGTGAATACAAAGGAACAAATTGCTGATATATTCACAAAATATTTACCCAAGGATGCACATAAATATCTAAGAGGTAAAATAGGGGTGATTTCCCTAACTGAGGCTACCTAAGCTAAGATGGAGCTCTGCATCAAATAGGTTGATTAGGAATATCTTACAAGTTAATCCAAAATGTCACACTATAGGACTTTCCTAAACTTGTGAAGTGAGAGAAGCAAAAGATTTTGAATTAGTCATAAGCAAGATGACAAAATAAGAATCTAGTTTAGAGAACTAACCATATGATATCTACATGATGAAGATGTATATGACAAATTTACTTGGTGATGCTATTGGAGAGTCTTTGGCATTGTTGTCAAAGAGGGAGATATTATGTAGTTACCATCTACAAGGGAGAATTTTATGTAGTTACCATATTAGGAAGCAAACATAAAGAGATGTTGCAAAGAGGGAGAGTGCATAAAAAGACAAATTAGTGATAGGTGTTTCCATCAATCACAAAACTTAGAACTTCAAGAGTTGTATATCAAACAGGAAGTTGATTGATTTCATGTTTTGATATGATAGAAGGAGTCTATGTGTTGTTATACCTAGAGTTGTTACATATAAGAGTTGCATGGATGCAAATTAGAATGAAACTAAAAAGGGAGATTCTTGGATACCAAGATGAGAATTAGAATGAAACTAAGGATATTAATGAAGATATGACACTAAACATAGAGGAAGCTACTTGAAGTAAGTAAATGTTTTGGATTACATTTTAACTAGAGTTGTTTCCATCAATGCTAAAGAAGGAGATTGGTAGAACTACAATTGGAATAACTGTTATGTTGTGATTGATGTCAAACCTTATTAGTGAGACAGATTCTACCTAGGTAGAGTGCCATATCAAGATTATTAATGAAGAGGATTTGAGAAGAAGAGATAAAAAGATAACCTAGTGGAAAGGTTTTATTATAAGGAATTACAATGGACACTTGATTAGTTAGACTTTGGCAAGATAATGTATTGTTAAATCTAAGTGGTGATGATAGTCATGTTAAAGCCTAGAAGAGATTATCAATAAAGAAAGAATTCTTAGGCTTAATCGAGAAGAAGATTAAGGAACTTATAGTAAAATCCAAGCTATGCTAGTGTTGACCAAGAAAATAGTAGAAGTTGAGCAAATTTAGTGTCGACCAAGTGCTCATAAAAAGACAAGGTAATAGAGAGGTTGGATTGAGTACTAGTAAATGAACCAAGAAAAGATAGTGTAAGCTGAGCAAGAGAAGATAGTGATTACCAAGTTATCCAATGATAATAGAGGTTGAGGAACATGGTGTTGGCTGAGTGTTAGTATTTTATAGTTTGTGAAGGAATCTCATTTCTTGGTCGACATAGTTTAATTCTTGGAATAAAAAAAGTGTGTTGAATACAAGAATTGAGGAGATGGAACATTTAATTTAGGGAAACCATGTTTTAGAATTTCTATGCATGGATTCAAAGATAAGTTTGGATAAGTTTCTAGAAGAGAAAGGAGGAAATGAAAAAATGGAAGGATTCAATCAATTTAACCTAACCCTAATAACTGCGATGGTGTTTAAGAGGAAGAAGATCAAGCTACATATTTAAAGAGGCATAAACATTAACCTACAAAGGATAGCAGAGTTGGTGAAGACCTTAGCAAGGTTGGAGAAGTTGTTGATGCTATTGACTGGTGAACTTGAGCAGAGGGATAATAAGAGTTTTGAAGAGGTGAAGTGCAATTGATCGAAGGGTTTCCAAGCAGATCAAAGGTAAAGATGATAATGGAGGTTAGTTAGTGGATCAAAATATGAGCTAAATTGTGACATGTATTTGAAAAGTGAGTTGTATTTATTTAGATCAGCTGGTTGTTACTTTCTAACCATTGTATCAGTTTGAAATCCTTTAATAAAGATGACATTCTAATAAAAAGTTCTTAAGTCCTCTAACAAGGCCACTCCTAATAGAGTGATTAAATTCTTTAATAGGATCACACCTAATAGTGTGTATTGTAACCTTTAATAAGGTTAGCTCCTAATATATCTTACTACATAAGAGTAAAAATATTGGTGACATATTGCAGGTAGTTTTTCCCAAATTGGGTTTCTACATTAAATCCTAACATCATACTTTGTGTGTATGTTTTTTGAGATATTTTTCTTTTAATGTTTTACATTCTAGAAGTGTGATATTATTCGAATAGTGGATTGCAAGTTTTATGTTACTAATATATTGCTACAGAGACCGAGCTACTTAATGTTTAAATCTAAGTTAGTTGAAGTGTCTAAAAGTTTAATTGGTACATCTAGATCTGAGGATAACTAATTCACCCCCCCTCCTCCCCCCAGTTATTCTAAATGATTTTGACAATTGATTGATCCATCTATGAAAATCCAATAGGAAGAGAAGAAAGAAGAGAAAAAGAGTGAAGAGCTCAAGAAAGATGAAGTAATTAGTGCTACATTGAATCAATTAGAGAGCATGACTCTTATGTCACTCATAGAAAATATGATTTTTTCTAATGTTGATCAAACGGAAAAAGAAGATGAAAAAAAAATATGGAGATTCAAGCCCTTGTGCTACATATATCATCACCGAGTACTATTGCTATTGATTCCAAAGGAAGGGAGTTGAAAAGGATGAAGAAGGAGACTGCACCTACTATCAGATATTGTTTTGAATGAGAAAAATCCTATCTTAGACCAACTTGTAAAAATTGTTGAGAAGATCAATGCACTTGAGATTGATACTTGATCTAAGCTTATGGAGAGAGCTAAAAAGAAATTTGAGAACAAGGTTTTGGAGCAGATTGCTAGTAAAATTGCCATACAAAAAGTGGCATTATCTACTCATATTACTAAATTGGAGACTATTGTGCAAAATGTCTTAATATTGTTTTAAAAATTGTGTGATATACCATTCCTCACTAGTGAAGTTAAGGATAAACTATAGAAAGTAAGTAAAGATATGAAAGTTGATACATATGAATAGAAAGTAGATATGAGTATATCATCACTGTACTATTCCAAAGTGATATTTTTAATTGGATTTCAACATGAACTATTGTAAGAAGAAAGAAAACTTAGAACTAAGATCAATTAAATTCAAGTGTTGTTGTTGCCTTACCCTGAGGTCATGCAAAATCATGTCAAGATTGCTAGGGATTTGATAGTTTCCCTAAGCCTATCTATTACAGAGAACATGATAGATTTGGTGGCCAAGATGATAATAGAAAAGTAGAAAATTGAAATGATTAAGATTAATTGAGATAATTTAATAGAAATTATGCTAAAGAATAATCAAGAGTTTCTTGATCACTTTAGATTACATCCAAAGTAATTATTCTCATTGTTGAAGTTATTTTTAAATCAGTGTCAAAAAAGGGAGAATGATATGTTTTGTCTATATGTTTATATTTATTATGTATTGAAGGATTTATAAGGAGATGATATGGTACTGCAAATAAAAGAATTTTGAAAAATACGAGTAATACCGAGGAAGTATATGTATAGGAGGAGTTGTATAAATTTTAAAGACATTTCTATTTTTGTACATAATGTTTTTGCCACTAAGTTTAAAGGGGGAGAATGTTACTTCTATAAATATTTATGTTTCCAATTAGTGAAAAAAAGATAGTGAAGGAGAGGAGAATAAGTTGGTGAACATTGTCACCAAGTCACTATATTGCCCGAGAAATTAAAGAGATGTATGAGTTTATAGTTATACCCAAGCTCAGTACTTACAGAGTAATATTATATTCACCGAGAAGAGACCTCACTAAGAAGACATATATAATTGAGTAGATACATTGCTAAGAGACAAAATTTATGCTGAGAAAGAACAATATATTTATCAAGTGGAATAGTGGTTAGTGAAATGTTTGAATTTGTATAAAATATTGTGTGTAACAATCATTTAAAGCAGGAAAAATGATTTCCATAGATCAAAGAAAAGGTTTGAAAAGATTTATTGTTAAGAGTGCATTGGTTGTTGTATGATTTCAAGGTAGGAAAGGCCAATGAAAATGCAAAAAAGAAAAGTATGAAATGAGGATTATTCTAGATCATTGATTTTGACCAGTTATACATTCTAAAGAGTTCCTAAACCCTAATCAGGTTAGAAATCAAAGAGGGGAAATAAAACTATAATATTACCTATAAGTAAACATTTGAAGTTATTGTTGAAGTTAGAAAGAGAGAAATTGTTGTTATTGTTGAGAATTTTTATATAAAAAGATTAAAGTGTCAAGTATATCAGAGATTAGAGATTCAAGAAGTGTTGAGAGGAGTTGAAGATCAATCATAGCATGGTGATAAATAGTTGTGCAAAAGAGAGATTTCATTGGAAAAGTAAGTTACATTGTACAAATTCATTTACTACTATTTTCTAATCATTTTAGCAAACTAAATCCTTTCACAAGGTAGACCTAAAAGTCTTATGTAAAATCTCTTAAATGAGTAAAAATTTAGCATAGTGTTGTAATGTATTTGAAGAAGGTAGATCCTAGTAGATCTGATTGTATACTCTTAATAGAATAATTCACCAGAAGTGAGGGTATGTGCAGGATCATGGTGTACCAAACTATGGTCTTAAGTGGCAGTGAAAAATCAGCAAATCAGGTTTATGTCAACTTGCCACATAATTTTGAAGTGGTTATGGACTTTATATCAAAAAGTTGTAAGAAAATAATCTGTAAGAAATTGAATTTAGTTTCTAAAATACTAGGCCTTATAAGGAGAAAAAAATAATTAATTGGTCAAAAGTTTGAATTTTAATGCAGTACTAAGAAAATTTCAGGGCGAAAATAAAAAGTAGGTGCAAGTCTAACCACCTTAATCAAAATCAAATCATAATTTTTTTTTTAATATAATTATAGATATGAAAAGTAGACTCATGTCCGGATATGACGCATATTTTGTTGTATTTTTATTCCAAATAAATAATTAAATATGAATTTTCTACCAAAAATTATTTGGAAAAGAAAAAGTCCCATGTCTGACCACCCTAACTAATAAAATTTTTTACCAAATTTAATTTAATTTTTTTTCTTATACTAGCCGAAGTATAGAATGTGATGCAACTTTTAGTTTAAAAAAATGTTATACCATTTGAAAGTTATAGCTATTTTTCAATCAGTATGTCAATCAGCACTACACAATTATCTTCATTGATAATTAACTAATAAATACTTATCGAACTCAGAATTTGACAAAAATTATATTGATGAAATCTAGAGAGCGATATTAAAAAACTCTTTTCGTTTTATTCAATTTCAATCAAAATAACATTCTCAGACGGCTACCCGAAGTCTGAGTATCACTAAAACCCTTTTCAAACACGTCTTTTGGGTTGATCGAGTAGGCTTGGTAAATACCAAACCTAATCAGATATCTGATTCCGAATCAGATATCCGATATCCGATAGGTTGCGATTGGAAAATTCAAAATTCCAACCCATTTTGGAGGGAAAATTGAGTTTAAACATCATAGCTTATTATTTATAAATTATTTCACTTATATTACTATGTAAAGACATATTTTAATACATTATATATATATATATATTAATATGTATGTTATTAATATATATATATCTATATATATAAAATAACATAATATTTTCATTAAATATAATAAAGTAATACATATATATATGTTATTAATATATATAATAATGTCATAGGTATATTATATATGTTAATAATATACATATCTATTATATTAAATATGTATACATATTAATATATATGAGTCAAAGGGGGTCATAGGTCAACCATTGACCCCCTTTGATGCATTAAATGATGACATATGTCCTTAGGGGTCCTAGGACTCCTAAGGACATATTATAAATGGTTAATATGGGTGAAAGGGGGTCATAGGGTGACCTATGACCCCTTTTCACCCATTAAATGACGATATATGTCCCTACGGGTCCTAGAACCCCGAGGGACATATTTGAATCGTTCATATGGGTCAAAGGGGGTCATAGGGTGACCTATGACCCCCTTTGACCCATATGAACGATTCGAATATGTCTCGAGAGGTCCTAGGACACTTAGGGTCATATTCGAATTGTTCTTATGGGTCAAAGGGGGTCATAGGGTGACCTATGACCTCCTTTGACCCATTAAACAATGACATATGTCCCTAGGGGTCCTAGGACCCCTAGGGACATATTTGAATCGTTCCTATGGGTCAAAGTGGGTCATAGGTCCTTTTGACCCATTAATCGATGACATATGTCGACCCCTAGGGACATATTCAAATGGGCCATATGGGTCGAAGGGGGTCATATGGTGACTTATGAACCCCTTTGACCCATTAAACGATGACATATGTCCCTAGGGGTCCTCGGACCCCTAGAAACATATTTAAATCGTTCTTATGGATCAAAGGGGCTCATAGGTCAAACCCATACAATAACAACATATGTCCCTAGGGGTCCTAGGACCCCTACGAACATATTCGAATCGTTCTTATAGGTCAAAGGGGATCATAGGGTGACCTAAGTCCCCCTTTGATCTATTAAACGATGACATATGTCTCTAGGGGTCCTAGGACCCATAAAGACATATTAGAATCGTTCATATGGGTCAAAGGGGGTCATAGGATTTCGTATGACCCCCTTTGACCCATTAAAGGATGACATATGTCCCTACGGGTCTTAAGACCCCTAGGGACATATTCGAATCATTCATATGGGTCAAAGGGGGTCATAGGTCACCCTATGACCCCCTTTGACCCATTAAATGATGACATATGTCCCTAGGGGTCCTAGGACCTGGAGACATATTCAAATTATTCATATGGGTCAAAGGGGGTCATAGGGTGACCTATGACCCCCTTTGACCCATTAAACGACGACATATGTCCCTCGGGCTCCTAGTACCCCTGGGGACATATTCGAATCATTCTTATGGGTCAAAGGGGGTCATAGGGTGACCTATGACCCCGTTTAACCTGTTAAACGACAACCTGTCCCTAGGGGTCCTAAGACCCATATGGACATATTCTAATCATTCATATGGGTGAAAGGCCTATGACCCCCTTTGACTCATTAAACGATGACATATGTCCCTAGGGGTCCTAGGACCCCTTGGGACATATTCAAATCATTCCTATGGGTCAAAGTGGGTCATAGGTCACCCTATGACCCCCTTTAACGTATTAATCGATGACATATTGGGTCAAAGGGGGTCATAGGGTGACTTATGAGCCCCTTTTACCTATTAAACGATGACATATGTCCCTAGGCGTCCTAAGACCCCTAGGGACATATTCGAATCATTCCTATGGGTCAATGGGGGTCATAGGGTGACCTATGAACCCCTTTGACCCATTAAATGATGACATATGTCCCTAACAGTCTTAGGACACCTAGGGACATATTCGAATCGTTCCTATGGATCAAAGGGGGTCATAGTGTGACCTAAGTTCTCATTTGACCCATTAAATGATGATGTATGTCCCTAGGGGTCTTAGCACCAATAAGGACATATTTGAATCGTTCATATGGGTCAAAGGGGGTCATAGGGTGCCCTATGACCTCCTTTCACCCATTAAATGATGACATATGTCCCTAGCGGTCCTAGTACCCCTAGAGAAGTATTTGAATCATTCATATGGGTCAAAGGGGGTCATAGGGTGAGCTATGAGCCCCTTTGACCCATTAAACGACATATTCGAATCATTCCTATGGGTTAAAGGGGGTCATAGGGTGACCTATGACCCCCTCTGACCCATTAAATGATGACATATGTCCTTAGGGGTCCTAGGATCCCTAGGGACATATTCGAATCATTCATATGCATCAAAGGGGGTCATAGGGTCATAGGGTGACCTATGTTCCTCTTTGACCCATTAAACGATGACATATGTCCTTGGAGGTCTTGGGACCGATAGGGGCATATTCGAATCATTCATATGGGTGAAAGGGGGTCATAGGGTGACCTATGTCCCCCTTTGCCCTATTAAACGACAACATATGTCCCCAGAGATCCTAGGACCCATAAAGACATATTCAAATCGTTCATATGGGTCAAAGGGGGTCATAGGGCGCCCTATGACCCTATGACCCTCTTTGACTCATTAAATGACAACATATGTCCCTACGGGTCCTAGGACCCCTAAGGACATATTCGAATCGTTCATATGGGTCAAAAAGGGCAATAGGGTGACCTATGTCCCCCTTTGACCCATTAAACGATGACCCCATATGAATGATTCGAATATGTCCCTAGGGGTCCTAGGACCCATAGGGACATATTCGAATTGTTCATATGGGTCAAAGGGGGTCATAGGGTGCCCTATGACCTCCTTTGACCCATTAAACGACAACATATGTCCCTAGGGGTCCTAGGAACCCTAGGGACATATTTGAATCGTTCTTATGGGTCAAAGGGGGTCATAGGGTAACCTATGACCCCCTTTGACCCATTAAATGATGACATATGTCTCTAGGGGTCCTAAGACCCATAGGGACATATTCGAATCGTTCATATGGGTTAAAGGGGGTCATAGGGTGACCTATGACGCCCTTTGACCCATTAAATGACAACCTATGTCCCTAGCGATCCTAAGACCCATAGAGACATATTCGAATCGTTCATATAGGTCAAAGGGGGTCATAGCATGACCTTTGACCCTCTTTGACCAATTAAATGATGACATATGTCCCTAGGGGTCCTAGGACCCCTTGGGACATATTTGAATCCTTCCTATGGGTCAAAGTGGGTCATAGGGTGACCTATGACCCCCTTTGACCTATGAATTGACGACATATGTCCCCAGGGGTCCTAGGACCCCTCGAGACATATTCGAATGGGCCATATGGGTTAAAGGGGGTCATAGGGTGGCTTATGACCCCCTTTAACCCATTAAACGATGACATATGTCCCTACGGATCATATTGGATTCATTGCTATGGGTCAAAGGGGATCATAGGGTGACCTATGACTCCCTTTGACCCATTAAATGATGACATATCTCCCTAGGTGTCCTAGGATATCTAGGGTCATATTTGAATCGTTCCTATGGGTCAAAGGGGGTCATAGCGTGACCTACGTCCCCCTTTGACCCATTAAACGACGACATATGTCCCTAGGGGTCTTAGGACCCATAAGGACATATTTGAATCATTCATATGGGTAAAAGGGGGTCATCGGGGGCCCTATGACCCCTTTTGACCCATTAAATGATGACATATGTCCATAGGGGTCTTAGGACCCCTAAGGACATATTTGAATCGTTCATATGGGTGAAAGGGGGTCAGAGGGTGATTTATGACCCCCTTTGACCCATTAAACGATGGCATATGTCCCTAGGGGTCTTAAGATCGCTATGGACATTCGAATCATTCATATGGGTCAAATGGGATCATAGGGTGACCTATGACCCCCTTTGACCTACGAAACGATGACATATGTCCCTAGGGGTCCTAGGACCCCTAGGGACATATTTGAATTGTTCCTATGGGTCAAAGGGGGTCATAGGGTGACCTATGACCCCCTCTAACCCATTAAACGATGACATATGTCCCTAGGGATCTTAGGACCCTTAGGGACATATTCAAATCGTTCATATGGGTGAAAGGGGGTCATAGGGTGACCTATGTCCCCCTTTGACCTATTAAATGATGACATATGTCCTTGGGGGTCCTAGGACCTATAGGTACATATTCGAATCGTTCATATGGGTCAAAGGGGGTCATAGGGTGACTTATGTCCCCCTTTAACCCATTAAATGACGACATATGTCTCTAGGGATCCTAGGACCCATAAGGACATATTCAAATCATTTATATGGGTCAAACCCTTTGACCCATTAATCGACGACATATGTCTCTAGTGGTCCTAGGACCCTTAGGGACATATTCTAATCGTTCCTATGGGTCAAAGGGGGTCATAGGGTAACCTATGACCCCCTTTGACCCATTAATCGATAACATATGTCCCTAGAAATCCTAAGACCCCTAGGGACATATTTTTATGGGCCATATGGGTCAAAGGGGGTCATAGGGTGACTTATTACCCCCTTTGACCTATTAAATGACGCCATATTTCCCTATGGGTCTTAAGACCCCTACGGATATATTCGAATCGTTTCTATGGATTAAAGTGGGTGATAGGGTGATCTATGACCCCCTTTGACCTATTAAACGATGACATATGTCCCTAGGGGTCCAAGGACCCCTAGATACATATTTGAATCGTTCATATGAGTCAAAGGGGGTCATAGGGTGACCTATGACCCCTTTTGACCCATTAAACGACAACATATGTCCCTAAGGTTCCTAGAACCCATAGAGACATATTCGAATCATTCATATGTTTCAAAGGGGGTCATAGGGTGACCTATGTCCCCCTTTGACCCATTAAACGATGACATATGTCCTTAGGGTTCCTAGGACCCATAAGGACATATTCGAATCGTTCATATGGGTCAAAGGGGGTCATAGGGTGACCTATGACCCCCTTTTACCCATTAATTGAGAACATATGTCCCTAGGGGTTCTAATATCCCTAGGGACATATTCAAATCATTCCTATGGGTCAAAGGCGGTCATAGGGTGACCCATGACCCCCTTTGACCCATTAGTCGATGACATATGTCCTTAGGGGTCCTCGGACCCCTAGGGACATATTCGAATGGGCCATATGGGTCAAAGGAGGTCATAGGGTGAGTTATGACCCCCTTTGACCCATTAAACAACGACATATGTCGCTAGGGGTCCTAGGACCCTTAAGGACATATTTGAATCGTTCCTTTGGGTCAAAGGGGGTCATAGGGTGACCTATGACCCCCTTTGACCCATTAAACGATGACATATTTTTCTAGAGGTCCTAGGACCTGTAGGGACATATTCGAATCGTTCACATGGGTCAAAGGGGGTGATAGGGTGGCCTATGTCCCCCTTTGACCCATTAAGTGATGACATATATCCCTAGGGGTCCTAGGACCTATAAGGACATATTAGAATCGTTCATATGGGTCAAAGGGGGTGATAGGGTGCCCTATGACCCCCTTTGACCCTTTAAATGATGACATATGCCCCTAGGGGTCCTAGGGACATGTTCGAATCATTCATATGGGTCAAAGGGGGTCATAGGGTTCATATGGGTCAAAAGGGGTCATAGGTCAAACAACGACATATGTCTTTGGGGTTCCTAAGACCCGTAGGAACATATTCGAATCATTCATATGGGTCAAAGGGGGTCATAGGGTGACTTATGGTTCCTTTTGACCCATTAAACAATGACGTATGTCCCTGGGGGTCCTAGGACCCCTAGGGACATATTCAAATCATTGATATGGGTCAAAGGGGGTCATAGGTCCTTTGACTCATTAAACAACGACATATGACCCTGGGGGTCCTAGGACCCATATGGACATATTTGAATCATTCATATGGGTCAAAGGGGGTCATAGGGTGACCTATGTCCCCCTTTGACCCATTAAATGATGACATATCTCCCTATGGGTCCTAGGACCCATAAGGACATATTGGAATCATTCATATGGGTCAAAGGGGGTCATAGGCCCTTTGACCCATTAATCGATGACATATGTCCCTAGGGGTCCTAGAACCCCTAGGGACATATTCGAATCATTCCTATGGGTGAAAGGGGGTCATAGGGTGACCTATAACCCCCTTTGACCCATTAAACGATGACATATGTCCCTAGGTGTCTTAGGATCCGTAGGGACATATTTGAATCGTTCCAATGGGTCAACGGGGGTCATAGGGTGACCTATGACCCCCTTTGTCTCGTTAAACGATGACATATATCCCTAGTGGTCCTAGGAGCCATAAGGACATATTTGAATCATTCATATGTATATGGGTTAAAAAATGAAAGGATATATATATACTATATATACTATTTTATGATAATAATAATAATAATATAAATAAACATTAAATATTAATATTATTATATTTATAGTAATAATAATAATACTATTATAGCTATAATAATAATATAGATATTAATACTATATTGTAGCATAATAATAATACTAATATAAATAAACACTAAATATTTACACTATTATATCTATAGTAATAATATTAGTACTATTATACTATTGATACTATTATATATTAATATTACTATACTATTAGCTTAGTAATAAATCAAAGTCGGTTTCCCACCAATGATTTTCATAATATTAATATAATTATGGCAAAGGAGGAAAATTATAGCAAGTTTCCCTCCAAAAATTCATTTTACATAATCGGATATCTGACTTTACTGGCACCAATTTCCAATAATTCCCTGTCCCTAAAGACCCAACAACATCACTTTTTCACTTATATTTTCATGGGTTTTGGAAAAAGTCATGTTTTGGGGCCCAACTAATAAAAAAAAAATCAAAAATATAACCTTAGGTGTTCGAATTTGTCATCTGAATGAGGAGCAGCAGTTATCGAAAGGATAAATGCAAAAGGAAGATATCCAATGAAAATATTGCGGCATATAGGGAAAGGGACAAAATGGAACACCGAAGAAAAAGACAAGGTATGCTAAATATCAGTCAAGTTGATGATGAATTAATCGAAGGTGAAATCATAGAGTCAGATAATGAATATGTACAGTTGGGGAATGAAAATGTACCTATTGAAAATGATAATGCTGAAATTGAAAATTTGGAGAATGAAAATGTTGAAGAAGAAATGCCACCAAGTCATAATCCAAATTGCATAATTGACCATGTCGAAGATGACAATGCACAAGAACCTAATGCACAAGAACCTTACATATCTCCTGATTATAATCGACATGAAGGTTCTAAAACGCCAAAATGGATAATTGAAATAGATGAAACGATTATTACTAGTTTGGAAGGAAAAAAATCAGAAAGAACCATTCGGTTATGGGATTCAAGACTATATTAGATTTTTATTAGCAACAAGACAGTGGTAGAGCAATGTCAGCTTTTCATGCAATTATTAAAGATGCAAAAGATGAGACCTATGCTTTCCAAATTGAATATTCTTGTCAATAAAAAGTTGGAAAGAAATGCCATTATCATGAAGAATCTTTTTAGTGCTCTCAATAGCATTGGAAAAAATAGCAGAGAGAAGGATAATAGAGCTGCTCAAAGGGTCATTACAACCTCTTTGGTAAGTTATCATTTGAGAAAAGGTAGATTGATTTGAATCTAAATCGTACTACTTTCAGAAGAGCACTTAGTCCACGAGAGAAAATTGATGATCCTCTTCAAAATGAAACATGGGCATTTGGTGGGAGACTTCCACATTTTGATAAGAAGCTATCTGATGATGTGAAGGAAGAAATTACACAATTTTGGCACTCTAACTCATGAGTATCACTCAATGCTAAAGATGTCTTAAAGTTGAGAATTAGCATTAGAGATTGCATGCCACATCCTAAACACCATTTAGAGGTAAGTCAAACTATTTTGTTCAAACAATTTAGAGAGAGTCATCCAAGTCTTCATATATCACAAAGGGCTTTTGAATCTTTGAAGCCATTTTATTGTGTGCCACTCAAAATTTGAAATACATGTTGTCGCAAATATCATGTTGAGTTTTTTATGCACCATGAACTATTACGGTCCATCTGTTCTACTTTGCATAGCAAAGAAATATTGGAGGATTGTGGGGCTAGTGGGCTTCCAAAATCATCAAGAGACTTGCTAGATCAATTCTTATGTCGTAGAGTTGATGGTTGTTCCTTTTATAGAAATGCTTGCTTAAATGAGAAGTGTTCAAAATGTGGTGGCTTATCCAAGTTTGACACATGTTTTCATGAGGGGTGCGAACAAGATCTTGGAAAGATAATACTAAAAAAAAGGGTATATGAAATGGTGAAATACACATTGAAGAGTGGGAGTGAGAGCTCTAGATGTGAATTGGTTGGAAAAGATATCAGTGTGGCTAATTTTATTTCTGATTTCAAGGCAAATATTTTTTACAAGTATGCAAGACATAGTCACAGGTCTCAGTGGTTGGATCAACAATTTAGAATGTGTAAGGAGACTTTTCCCATTGGCACTATTATATCAGTTGTTGATTTTGCTGAGAACTACACATTGCAACCTCAAAATGAGATGCAATCTTTGTATTATAACTCCATTTAGATTGCAATTTTTGTTCACATAACATATAGACATGCCCCTGATAGTGTGGAAGATAATCGAAAGATTATTAGAGAGTATCATTTTTTTATGAGTGATGATAGATCTCACTCTCACGAGTTTGTGCAACATTGTTTTGAGAATTTTTTTGATTTCTTACATGAGCATGAAATTGCTATGGATAGACATATCATTTGGTCAAATAACTATACAGGTCAATTCAAAAATGCTTGCATGTTTTATTGGTTGTGTAGGATGCACATAGAGAGAAGGGTGCCTCATATTTGGAGTTTTTTTGAGTCCGGCGACGGAAAAGGGAAACATGATGGAGCAGGGGCATGTGTGAAGAGAGCTCTAGTTAAGGAGCAACTAAAGATTTCAACAACAAAGCTTCTTGATGCTTGTAGCATTGTTTATTGTTGTAGTTTAGCATTATCACAGGGAGGGACTCTTGATTCAGTGGTACGTAGGTTCTTTTGGTTGGTTGAGGAAGGGTCCATAGGTGATAGATCAGATTGTGCTACAGTGAGAGACTCATCAAAAATGCATTCATTTGGGAGCTCTAATTCTAGTACATGGACCATTTGGACACGACAACTAGCTTGTTTTTGTCGTACTTGTTTTCAGTGTGATTGGGACCATTGTGAGTCAAGTGAGTGGGTGGACACATGGGCTCCAAATTATCTTACTCCATTGTCTATCATACCCTCTATCAAAAATGATGACATGGAAAGTTCACTTGAGCATAACCATCTATCAGATCTACTTCAGCCAGGACATGTCTTTGCATTGGTTGCACCACAGGGGAATGATGAGAAATCCAATTATTAGTTAGCACATTGTGTAAGAGGCAAACAAAAACTTGCACAATCGATCACAGATGATGATGGATTCACATATCCTACTGGTTCAGTGGTTGTTGCTGGAACATGGTTGCGGACATACATGCTTAGAAGGAATGAAATTCCTACATTCGAAGACTATCAGAAGCACAAAGTAATTCTCATATATTTGCATCTTATTATAGCAACAAATGTAAAGTTATTGAAGCATCAAGGAAGACCAAAAGTAAAAGAACTTTTTACTATTGCTAATGCTGATCATGAAGCCCTGTTGGAGACCCTAAAACAGAGAGAGGGCCCTATTCAAATACTCGACTAGGTATATATACTTCTTATGTTATTTTCTCCATAATGATTTAATGAATTGATGATTATCTTGTTTAATACAATAAGTTACTAATTTTTTTATGATATTGGAATGTAGGTACATCATGAAGAGTTGGAGGGGGGTGGTATTGGGGAGAATTTCTAATATTTATGATGTATTATGATGTAAAATGTTTACTTTTTTTGTATATGGTTTTTGTATTTTGGTAGGTTCTTTGTAAGGAATTATAAGAGGAAGATATTGAACAAGTTCTTGCAAATCATATTTGCATGTGATACAAGGCTATAAGGACAATTTTAAGAGCATTTATAACTATATGAAAGATAATTGCATGCGGATATCTTATTACAAATTTGGTTTTTTCCTTATTTGACATAAAGCTGACATTATAATTATTAAAACTATTTTGATCAAACTAATCAAATAAGAAAAATCTTGAAAGTATGGATGAACAATTGGAATACTTGATTTCTTCCATTTTGCAACCAATCATAGCATTTGAAAGCATAAAGAGTCATAATATTGTATAATGTTTTGAAAGACTTTCATATTGAAAAGTTGTATGAAGTACATTTGGGATAAGCCATGAAATCCATGAAAGAAGATAGCATGTAGGATACGCAATTAAAGCCAATAAGCAAGATAGCACATGCATAATGACATGATATGAAGTTGGATATGAAGGCTATGAGTGAATGAGAAAGTAAAATAGGGAATCTCATGGACAAGATAATGGTTTTCACCAAGGCACATTTTTCATCTTCTTTTCTATTTTTAAAAAAAAATTAGAAATAGGTCAACTATTTTCAAGTTAGATAGTGCTCCTAAAGGAAAGATAAGTTATGATAAGCCAAGACCATAGATAAGTATGCTCAATGATGTTGATATGGTGAAGGAAGTGAGATGATAGTAGGATAAGTGTTCATTCCTTGGAAGGATTGTATGAGTATGGACAGTAGGTAAGTGTAGCTTTGAAAACATTGCATAAGGGTAGGTGACAAAGTGGGGAAGATCAACATTTACACACACCTTGGAGGGTTTCCGAATGATGGAGGAATCATGGAGGAAATGGATCAAGGTTTAGATGTATGAGCTAGTAGGACAATGTTAGAAGACGATTGAGTGGAATATTTGTAAGCTTTTGAGAAAGATGTTTGGAAGAAAATTGAGTGGAAGCCTTTGGAATATTGAATGTCAACTTAGATTTATGTTCAATATTAAAGTCTTTCAAGAGAGACTTTGGAGAGCTAGGAGTAGAAAGTGGAGCAGAAGGTTTGAAGACTTTAGATTAGATGGATAAGGACCAAGGATAGAATTACGAAATGCAAAGGGATAGTGACTAGGGATTTCAACATCTTTAGAGTGAGTAGCATGACCAAAGTTATCAATAGACTCATGAGTAACTTTTATAGGAGAAAGACCTTTGATAGGAGTGTTTGAATCTTGAGCATAGTTTTGAAGTGGATATGGAGTAGTAGAACATGAGGGGACACTTTGATCTTGACATCTTTCTTTATATAGCATAGAAAGATCACTTTTCCCATAAGTTTCAGTAAGCTCAATGGAGGTAGCAAAAATGGTATCCTCATCATATGTAGGAGGTGGGTAACACACAAGATATAGAAAGGTGAAATATTGGATGAGATGAAAAGGTGTTTGATCTTGATTTTTATTTATATATTTTTCCTTTTGAGAGTCATCGTGATATGGAGCACCTTCTAAGGACAAGGGAAAATGTGAGGTGTGCATGATAGAATCTTAAAGCAATAATGCAGGATTAGCTAAAGTGGGCATAGTAATCATAGTATTGCATGGATGTTGAGGATCTTTAGTCTTAGTAGCATGGAAAAGGTTTGCAGACAAGTGAAGGTTAGCTTGATTTTCTTTTAGTTGTAGCCCTTGAGGGTATGCATGGTCTATATGGAAAGAATTAGGTTCTTTGTTTGGTGGAGGCATTTTTGAAAGCTTTGGCACTTTAGGAGGTTCATTAGTGTTATAAGAAGTGAAGGTGTCAAGGAAATCATCACTTGACATAGGTTCATGAGCATGATCTTGTGACACATGAGTCATTAGAGGTATCAACAATCCCATCATAAATCAGATCTTCGATTTTATGTTTCAACACTATGGAATTTTTAATTTTATGAAATTTTCTTCCATGGAAGTGGCAATAATGATAATTTCTCTACCATGGAGGTTTGATTTTGGGTTCATAAGGTTAGAGTTGTCTAGTAATGTGATGGATTCATTATCAAGTGTTTGCAAGATGCTATCATGAGAATCTTCCAATGGAGTAAAAGTTCTCTCAAAAATTTCTCAATGATAATTTTGTTGTTTCTTAAGTGAATAGAATGCATCCATGTCTTCATCACTATCTTGGTCAAAGATAGGTCCATAGTGAAAGTTTGGCATAGGCTCAAAGGAGGTATCACTTGCTTGTTCTCTAAAGAGGTCTTTAGATCTAGAAGATGGAGATATTTGATGTCTTGGCATAGAATATGTAGATCTTGAAGAAGATGACCCGTGTGTATGTAAAGGTCTTAAGGGAGATTAATTTAAGAATGCAATATTCTCCTCTAACCTTTTCTCAAGTTTAGAATTGATTTCTATCATGTTCTTAGAGAGATGAAGGTAAGAAAGATTATTTGTCTCATCTAGCTCTTTGTATTGAACAGATAGATCTTGAAACACTTTAGTGGCATGGACGATATCATGATCATCTAGATTTGGTTGAGGTTTGGTAGCACAAGGTTTGAATACCATAGTGGTAGATAGATAATAAAGCATGAAGGAGACTAGAGGAAGCTAATAAGGTGACACAAGATAACTTGATGTCAAAACTAGAGAGGTAGAGTGTTCACATGTCAAAGAGAGCTAGAAATGAATGAGTGACTTGTCAAACAAATTGTCCAAGCAGGTTACAACACTAGTGACTCAAGTCAAGAGCTATGAAAAAATCCCAAATAGCAATGTAGATAAAGAAAGAGAGATGACAAGTGAACAAATTTAAGTGTAGTCAATAGATCAAGGAAACCATTTAGTGAAAGAAATTCTTAGTATGCATATCATAGACCATGAAGTTAGAAAATACCAATAGCTCTAAGACCAGAGAGCCATTTTAAGCATGTTCAAGCACTAGAGACATAGAAAATCAAAGTCAATTTATGAAACTCCCCTTAGCAAAAAATGCAAACAACTATTTGCACTTGATGTTTTGACTTGGTTGAAAAAGTTTGACAATAATTGATAATATTGCAAGCTTGATGTTCAAAAGAATTTTTTTTTCCAAGAAAGATAGTGACACATGGAGTAGTCTTCAAACAATCAAGCAAGGCACAAAGCAACCTTTCATGATACAAGTCAAAGGGGTCAACCTTTCTTGACAACTTTTCAAAATCTAACTCCTAATGGCTACAAGTCAGTGCCATTAGCTCTGAGTGGGTGGGTGAACCATAGTGACACCCTTGTTCCAACCACGGAGACCCTCTATCGTCCGTGGCCACCCCGTACTGAGGAGTCCCCAAGGTTCTCTAAGTGCGTTTTGAGGTCGATCTTCTAAGGGTCATAACTTGAAGCTCGTGAGGGC
Source organism: Cupressus sempervirens (assembly GCA_028749045.1). Classification (NCBI taxonomy): domain Eukaryota; kingdom Viridiplantae; phylum Streptophyta; class Pinopsida; order Cupressales; family Cupressaceae; genus Cupressus; species Cupressus sempervirens. Next base: position 235,035,651 of record CM053787.1, on the reverse strand, counting down.
TATTGATAAACTATCAAACACTACAGGACGCTAATGTTGAGGCCTAAAATAACCTATCTCATTTTTGAGAGATCACATTCTGTTTGGATTCGGCACAACAATCTCGCTCGATGCCAAAACTCGCAGTGTGCCTCAGTTCATAGGTGCACCACAGTGTAACTTTGAAACCGCTGATCTTGGCATCGAATCGTCAGTGTCATTAGCTCTGGATGGGTGGGTGAACCCTAGTCACACCCTTGTTCTGGCCTTGGAGAGCATCCATCATTTGTGGCCACCCCGTACCGAGGAGTCCCCAAGGTTCTCTAAGTGCATTTTGAGGTCAATCTTTGGAGGGTCATAACTTAGAGCTCGTGAGGGTTATCGATGAACTATCAAATGCTATAGGATGGTGATATTGAGGCCTAAAATAACCTATCTCATTTTTGAGAGATCACATTCCGTTTGGATTCAGCACAGTGATTTCGCTTGATGCCAAAACTCACAGTGTGCCTTAGTTCATAGGTGCACCACAGCGTAACTTTGAAACCACTGATCTTGGCATCGAATCATCAGTGCCATTAGCTTCGAATGGGCGGGTGAACCCTATTCACACCCTTGTTTTGGCCACAAAGACCATCCATCATTTGCGGCCACCCCGTACCGAGGAGTCTCCAAGGTGCTCTAAGTGCATTTTGAGGTCGATCCTTCGAGGGTCATAACTCAGAGCTCGTGAGGGCTATCAATGAACCGTTAGAGGTGAAAAGTTTGTAAGGATGGAGTGGCTTAGTGTTTTTGCTAAAATAAGTTAGTGGGAAGGCTTTATTACAGGGTCTTGGCCAAACTAGTGGGGTGTTTGCCCACTCTCTAATTCTAGAGACAGTTAGGTTTTGGAGGGAGATTAGGGGAGATCTACTACAACTATCCTTACCCTAGCTTGGACCAAGGTTGGTATCTCAAACTTGATTCTTTTCCATTTCTTTCTTTTAGCATGGTTAAGCAAATATGCAAGTGTGGAGTTTATCAATGGAGTATGCATTGCGTTGCATTGTGGAGTAGCATTCATGTGAGCGCTTGAATGGTGTTCATTCCATGTAGATTAGTGTGACACTATTGTGCATCTTGTTGTATTGTGACTCATTGTCCATATCTTTCAATGTTAATGTTCCTTATGATTTTGAAAAGTCCCTTATGTTGCCCCATTGTGATGGAAGGAGATTGTATCATTGTTACCTAATGTACATGTAGAGGAAATAATTGATAAGGTTGTATATGCATATTTCATTTGGAGTTTATATTGTTATGAAAGCATTGGCATGAGTCATAGATTTGCTTTGACATCATTGTTATCATTTGAATATGTGAAAGAAAGTTTTCTCCTTGTGGTATTGTAAATGACTAGTTGATAATAACAATCCATAGATGTTATGTGATACAATTTATTGTATAAATTTAAAACTTAGTAGATTGCTTACAATCTTGTTGTGCACTCAATAATTTGGAAGGAAAATTTTATCTTCATATCACATGCATGGATAACATTGATTTTAATTACCAAGCTTAATGCAATTCTAAGCAAGGAAATCATCAAATTAATTTCATGATATAACAAAATGAAGTTTTTTGTAAGAGAAGACATAATAAAATCTATAAGATACATTGCTGTAGGCATGCATTTTCCTCTTTGGAAAATGTATGGTAAAGGCAAATAAATCCCTTCCTTAATACAGAGCAATAAAATATTAAAGAATATTCCCAGATTCTAGACTGCTATCCAATAAAAATAAAAATAATAATAGCATATAGAGACTAATGAGTGTCCTAGACTAATATATTTCCTAAGTGATAGAATGGTACACATTACAATCTTGTGACCTCTAAGTCACATCCAACACTCAAATAATGAATTATTAATTAAATAGATAAAGTCATATTAGTGTGCATGTTAGAGAATATGACAAATTTAAATATTTAACTCAAAAATAAAATAAAAGCCAAGATTGATCTTGACCGCCCTTCTAGAGTAGCCCCCAACATTTCCTAAGCCATCATAATGCAAAAAAATTTCTCCACTCCCCAAGGCGTATTGTTAAATCTGACATTCATTCTGACATGTCATGTCAAAAAATTTATCCTTGAGCTTGCCTCCTTGAAAAGGGGTTTCATCCCCATTAATATACTTGGGTGCATAGGAGAAAGGGTTTATGTCACATCCTTGTCTTATGCACTAGTCCTCCCCTCCTTGCAGCAGTGGTCACGTGTTCCCAAGCATAGGTAGTCGACTTGAAATTTCTTGCAGCAGTGGTCACGTGTTCCCAAGCATAGGTAGTCGACTTGAAATTAAGGGGGAGTGGGATAGAAATCCCAACGGATCTGTACTTAGTAGAATGTCAAGTTGACATTTAATATGACTTGTTCACATTAGGATTGTTGATTGGAGGAATGAGAAAAAGATGTCCTAAGGCTTGGATTAGTCAAAATTCTGCACATGACCCACATGGGACCTTGTGGGGACCACGTGTAGGAAGAAATGAGGCCTTGGTAAGAGTTACAGAATGATGATGATTTAAGATAGATAGGAGATTCACCCTTTAGATTTGTTTTTATTTTTATCAGATAATTATTTAATCATTTCAAGTCTTGAATAGAGGATAATGACACTTAGTGCATTTGAGCTTAGTTTAAGGGTAATGTTTATATCAAGGGGCTCATTTAGAAACATGTAACCATTAAACCATATGGTAATGGAAAAACTCAATATAGGAAAATAAATTAAATGAAATAAATAAGTTTATGAAAATGCATATATAATTGAACATGATGTTAAGTATAGAGGGTTTAATTAAATTAGTGTTAAGATTGTAAATTATGATAGTTGAATGTACATATAATAGGGTTAATATGAAGTAATTTGTCGGATTGATGGAATTGGAGAATCAAGGATAAGGATGGATGATGGATTAAAATAATAACTCAAATCTAGTTTTATCTAGTCAATAAAGCACATTGATAGATAAGAGTTACTAGATAGAATTGAATGCATGACAAACCTGTATAGATGTTGGATTTAATGTCAAATGAATTTTATATTTGGCTTGAGGGAATGTTAGTTAGATAATGAATGTTGTGGATTCAATTGAAGATATTAGTAGAATATCAAAGTCGATAGAATATAAATACCAATTCGAAAATGTAGTGTAGGAATAAAGCATTAGTTAGCAAGTATGTAATAAGAGTCAATAGGCATGTCATTAGAGGTAGCTCGTCAGCTTATGTATCCTATGTATAATTAATGATAATATGATTCATGTACACCACATTTTACTATGTTAGTTGTATGAAATGATGAATACATATATGTCAGAATGACAAGCTATGTTATATACAAACCTTATTTATATGCTTGTACCTAATCCTTGCATAAACAATTCATCTAACAAATTTAAATTGACACACTCAATACGATGGTGTAGTAGGATGTGTTTAAATATAGATCATGAATTATTATTTAGTTAAGTACTTTGAATTGGCCCTTAGACTTACTAAGAGTTCCTCATTTTATGTGGTTACTAATTCGTACTATGAAACTACTTTGAATGTTTACACGCTTTGATAATAATAATATTGATAGTGAGAAAGTGAGCTTATGGTGAATAATTAGATGTAAAACCCTAAACCCTAAACCATAATGTAAAAATTAAATGTAATAGTATAGTAATTATAGTAATTAAAATAGTAAATGTAAAAGCATGGAAATGTAGCTAGATTAGTTAGTAGTTGATGAGCTAGATAGTTAGTAATTGTCTTTTGTTAGAGTGAGTTTAATTTATGTATTGAAATAGTAATTTTTGTGTTTAGGAAACTATAGTGAGTGCTAGTTTGGTGAGGAAGAAATGTTCATAGAATGCACAAGGATGACTAAATAGAGTAAAGAGGGAGAAAATGACTCAGTATTAGTCCAATCTTCGAGAGGACCTGTAACCAGTAAGATATGGATGCAAGTACATGATACACGTTTGGCACATAAAACAAATTGTTTATTCCATAAGTTGTGTAAATAATGTGTTGAATGATGGATACTATCAATGCAAGTGGTCCCTTCTCCATCATGTAGACTTCGAAGCTACCTTTGGGGCATATCTTTTCTAATTTCCAATGGTTAGATCCGATATAGTGTGGTAGATAAGTGCACATTTTCTTATTTGACTAAGGGTGCTCATGTGATGAGTACTAAATTTAAATTCTCTAGATACGTGTGTTTAATCAATTAAGATATACTACACTTCCACACCATATAGTAATTGTCACATTAATATATATTGTAATGATTAATGAATGTGTGTACATTGGTAATGAGGATAATAAGTAATTCTGATCCCCTTCCCTTACATGCTAGAATCATGACCTAGTCCATATGATACAACCGACAGACCCTAATAGAATATTAGTATCAGAGGCTTGTTAGGATATGAATTACCTCACTAATTTATGAGTGTTGTATCTTGAACTTTCTCGTTTGATTTGTGACGCTAACTTGAACTAGACTATCATCCAATCTATTTGAAAACCACCTGTGACTAAAATGTTACAGCCAGATGACACTATCCACATGAGTCTTGAACTCCTATTCAATGATAACCTTGTTTTACAATATGTAATTTCTTATGCAACTTCATAAGCTACAAAAAAAATAATAAATTGTTGTTTTTTTACTAGTAAAATTTAGGGCATGACACATGATCCATGATAAATTGAACAATGCTAGATACTAAATTAATGTGTATACCATTGTGCACATAAATGACAAAAATATATATCAAAATACATGTATCCATAGACAAAATTTTACAAAAATATATATCAAAGATCATGTATCCATAGAAAGAGTACTCAAATATATATCAAAATACGTAGATCCATATACAAAATGTGCCTGATCATGCCATCAGAATGTGTATAATATCAATGTTTCTGTATACAATGTGGCATATGCCATCTCAAAATGTCTCATGATGCATCCTACGAAAAGTATACTATCCTAGGGTGCTGGTGGATGATCAAAATGCAGCTTCTTCACTACACTAGGTGGATCGGATGCCTCCTACATAAACAAAAAAGGAAAATCCAAAGTTAGACTACTAAATTTATATGATTCTACATATCTAACATTGAATTACTCAAATGCATAATGATCTTTTCCATAATGGACATTAATACTATCAAAATTTCATAATAAATACCTCTCTCGTCAACCTCTTATGCTAGTTAGGAGTCCTCTCGTATGCCCTCGACAATGTTGGTACCTCTCTGATTGTGGGCTGTATATGTTCAAATACCTTTGTCAGATGAATCTACAATTTAAACTATAACATTATAACTCATAGCATGGTAAATTTATAACATATTTAATCATGAATTCAAACTAAAACTTACTATTGTAGGCTCCTCCTCAAGAGTGAGTGACTACGTCATCAAATCTACATAACTATCCCGTCGGACCTCATGTGCACTAGGAGTCTCCTATGAGATACAAAATAGTAGTCGTTAATATCACAGAAATTAGTTTTGAATTTATTTATGAAGATAAGTGATGCAGGAGCATCCCATGCTCATCAAGGGAACATTGAAGATCCAAGGCATTACAGAGGTCATGGAGCATCTCTTGAAGTCAATTGGGCAATCCTTGCACCAATTATGGCTCATGGAAGCATACAAACTTATAATGTTGGACTCATATGTCGAAAAAAGTTGTAATTGGGCATAAGATAGGATTTTAGGATTTCATATGGTAGATGAGTCATTTGATAGGTTCATTTAGGTTGTCATGATCATATCTTTTCATTAGACAAGTCAAAACATTCAATAAGGGCATTAAAAGCATAGTTTAATAGTTAGAAATTTGAATAGTAACGGTTATGTGTTTTTTGGAGGGAAACTCCATAATTTAAATTTTATGAAGAGTTAACAAATGAAACAAATTGGAGGTAGTTGAGGTGGTTACTAACCATCCCTTGAAACTTATAAATTGTGATTGTATGGCCTGGAGGGTCAGATTTGTATAGACTATGTCAGAAAATTGAATGAAAGTGCTTGGTTTTCAAGAGCAACTTGAAGAATCCTTTGTTTTGTAAGTGCCTTATGATATTGGAATGAGTGGTAATATCATCTTAGATATGTAAATTCATGGTGAATGCTGAAGGATAAGTTCTAGAATAGAGTTTCAGGGTTTGAACAAGCAGGCCTTGGTTTTTAGGCCATTTTAAGGAGGGTTTTGAAGTTTGGGTGTTTAGGAGTGTGACCAAGACCTATAATCTTGAAAATCCTTTGATCTAGATCATTAATAGAGACTATTAAAAAGGATTAAGTAATATTTCAAGTTTGAAGGGTACTTGCTTTGTAAAAGTGGTCTAATTAGGCCTAATTCTAAGACAAACTGCCCTGTTCCGTACAATCTTTCCAAAGGAGTGATATCTGATTTTTGGATATGTTATAAAAATCAAAAAAGGGTACCTAAAACGCTAGTTTTTTTTCTTGGTTTTTTCAAAAGTTTGGGAGAAAAATTAAGAAAATAGGGTCTGCTGATCCAAAGAAGAGAATAGGCTAGTAAAGGGCAAAACTGGTCTCTTTTGTATCTACTAAAGATTTGTGTGTTTGGAAACCTTAGAAACATGTTGGTTGTAGTTTTTTAAGGTGTGTAGAGGTGGAGGGAACACTTGGTGAATGTAAATCCAAGTTTGGAGTCTTTGGTGGCATTGTGTGCATTTGGGAACACCATTGAAACATAGGGGTTGGGTCCATATTGTGCTTGAATTTGCAAGTTTGTGGTTAGATCCTCCATCTTCTACATCAAATAGTATCAGAGCATCAACAAGGTCTTTTGGGAGTAGATAAGTTGTACGTTTCATCATCATAGGAGTCTTTGTCATGCTTAGTGTACTGGTCCCTTTGTTGAAGCCTTGGCGTGTCTAATTCCTCCTTGTGTGTCCCAGAGTTGAAAGGTATATAAGTGGTGTCTAGAGATTTCTTGGTGAGGAAAGAAAGAGAATCAATGAGTTGGCCCTTGGGAAGGAAGAAAACTTGTTGTGAAAATGCCTCCTAAAAATCAAATGGCTAGAGAACTTGAAGAATTGAGAGAAGAGTTGGCAAGAGAGAAAAGAGAGAGGAGAGAACTTGAAGCATCTAGATTGAGGTAAGAAAGATAGATGAGAAGAGAGAGGCTGAAGCTTATTGCAAGGATAGAATCCTTAGAAAAGGAAAGGCAAGAACCTAGAGGAGAAGAGGTTAGAGGAAGAAATCATGGAGAGAACCATGAAGAAGAAGAGGTTGGTAATGCAAGGCAAGAGCATGAGACAATAGATGATCCTGAAGAAAGGAGATTTATGAGAATCATTAAGGCAGTACAAGGTAATGGTGGGAAGAACCATATTGATTTGCCAATATACCAGGGTAAAATGGATAGTGAAGAAGTGCTAGGGTCGATAGAGGCCCTTGAGAACTACTTTGATCTTGAAGACATAGAGGCAGATAAGAAGGTAAAAGTAGCAAAAGCAAGACTAAGAGGAACAACACTCACTTGGTGGACTAGTGTTCAGAATGAGAGAGAGGAAAGGTGGTGCAGGGCACGTAACCTATGTGGCAGGGGGGAACAAGTATCTACGTTGCCGAACACCTTGCCACTCCATGAAAGTGAGGATTCAAGTAGATTAGGAAGTTGGAATAAAGGTTTGGTCCATATTTTACAAGTTGGTATATGTTTTGTAATAAAGGCACATGTAAGTCCCACAAGAATTTTGGTGTGGTTATAAATGAAGTGACTCCATGGGACCAAAAGGCCTTAGAATAGGGTATTTAGAGTCTAAACAGTATTAGGAAAAAGTGGTTGTTTGTTTGTTTTATGGTTGGGAACACCTATATGGTTGTTCCAATAGTCATTTAGACCTTTATATATGTCATATGTGATCTCAGTTGAAAGGGGGAGATCAAAGTGTACAGTGGTTTGGAGAAAAAACAATAAAAACTTCAATTTTCTAGAAATTTAGTGGTAATCGCTTGGTTGTTACACTGGTACAGATCCATAAAGAACTTTTATGATTGCTAAGTATATGAAATAGTTGTAGGGGTGAGTTAGGAAACTTTTGGTTTTGGTTTGACTCAAAAAGGAGTTGGGGTTTAAAAGTTATCTGCATTTTAGTAGAAGGTGGCCTGAAAAGCCTTATTTCCTAGACCCTTCCACAAATGCATCCCTAACTTGCATTCCCACTAGTGGAACCCTCTAAAACTAAGGGATATGCAAGTTAGGAGACTAGGTAACATAATTCTAGAGGTTGGAGGCCTAAAGAGAAGGGTAACTATTTTTCCATGTTGGCCCTAGGTCAAGCAAGCCCATGTGCTTTACCGATTTTTGCAAGGTAATTGGTGACAGTCATAGTTTCAGGCACTTCTGATCAGTTTGAGTGCTGGAGTTGGCTGCATTGACTATGGTGGAGATTTCCTTAAGTGTTTTGGGTCTTGGTAACACACCTTGCCCATTCTTCCTTGAAGCCCTAGCCTAACTTGATCAACTAGGCGTAGGTACCAAGAAGCAGTTTGGAGGGTGCTAGAGCAAGATCAGCCGAAAAGCTTTTGGATTCTTAGTAGGTGCCAAGAAGGCTGTTTGGACCTATGGAGAAGTCCCTACTTTGTTAAGGGATACTGGGAGAAAAGTGCAAAGAAGCTAATTGGAAGGCTACAAGGTTTGTAGGCCTAGAAGTTCAAAGGTGTGTTGAGAGTTTGGTGGAACCAAACAAATTGATGATTTTGGCTTGGAACAGTATGTTCATGATTCTCTCCATTTTTGGTGATAGTTGGTGAGGCTTTTGAAGTGGGATTGCCTTGTTTGACTTGGAGATTGAGTATACCCGGAGTGGGTAAGAGGACTTGTGAGAAGTCCTAGAATCCTAAGTTGGATTGTGACAGCCATTTATTGGCTTGTGGAAGGTAGTTGCTGCAGACTTTGCATCAAAAAGGGATTGAATAAGATTTTAGATTGGGAGAGAATGAAGACCATGGTGAGAAATCAATTCTTACCATCTGATTAAGCAATCCAAATAAAGATAAGAGGGAACAATTAGAAATAGAGGGATATGGATGTCATGTCCTATACTGAGCAATTCCATACCCTGAGTATTAGGGGAGGACTGGAAGATGAAGATGAGAAGGTGGCTAGATACATTAATGGCCTCAAGTACAATATTCAAGATGAAATAGGATTCAATGTACCAAGGACACTCGGAGAATGTTTTTAGTTGGAAATCCGAGCAGAGAAGAAGTTGAAAAGAAAGAATGAGAGGCAAGAAAATTAGAGAGTAGGTGGAACAATGAGAGGAAGAGGTGTAAAAAGTTAGTTTAACACTTCAAACAATTAAGATAAAGATAAAGGAAAAGAGATTACATCTGAGATAAGAGGAAGTTTCAGGGGAGGAAGATTTGGAACTGGAAGAGGTAATAGTGTTTTCATAGGTAAATGCTTCACATGTGGAGGAGTAGGCAATCAATCCTACAAGTGCCCTGAGAAAGGTGTGGATTTTAGGAAGGAGGAGAGGAGAGTCACCTTGACCCAAGGAGAAGAGGAAGAAAAGAAGTACGATAATGCAAACCCTGAACTTGAAGGAGAATCTTTGATGGTGAGAAGAGGACCACAAATGCAACAACAAAAGGAGACCAGACCATCCATTTTTAGGAAAAATTGCATGAGCCATAGTAAGATTTGTAAGATGATAATAGACTTTGGTTCCTTTGATGATTTAGTGTCTTATGAAATGGTAAATAAACTAGGATTGAAGAAGTATCCTATTGATAGACCATATAGGGCATCTTCGGTTAGTGATGCACAAAATATTGTTGTAAGGGAGCAACCAATAGTGGATTTCTCTATAGGAGAATATAAAGATCAAGTTATATGTGATGTCATTCTAATGACATGCTACCATGTAATCCTTGGAAGGCCTTGGCAAGCCTCAAGGAACACTATTCATTTTGTCTCATCAAATGTTTATATAGTACACAAAGATTTTGTGAAGTTTAAGCTAAATCCTTTCACTGGTCATGATGAGGAAAGAGTTATTTGTTTTGGCAAGAAACAGTTTGTGGACTTGCAAGAGCAGAGGGAGAGTAAACATGATATGATAGATCTGCCACTGAAGCCATCTCTTTTGGTTATGAAGGATGAGATTGTTCAAGACAAAACGCAGAACTCTGCTTACAAGCAGATAGTGACAGCAAAAGGAGTGATGATAGGAATAGTATGGTGTCCTTTGGTGACAAGAGTGAACAAAGAAGTGAACATATCCATGGAGGATAAGAGACAGGATCAGCATGACCTTAGACAACAAGTTATTCAACCTTTGTCAAGGATAAAACATGACTGTTCACAATTAGCAGGCAGTAAGGTTACCATGACTAGTAACAAGGATCCAATGCTTTTTGTTTCTAATGATTTGTATGCAGATGTGCAGGGTAATACATTGCAGGTGCAAAGTTGCAAACATCCCTCTAGAAGGATGTGAGGAAAGAAGATAGTATCCCTTAACTCTTGGGACAAGAGTTGCTTTGAAGGTGGGGTGTTTGGTGCAGGGGCGCCTATTAATTCATCTAAGAAAGCCTTGGTACTAGATGAAGATAGAGGATCAAAGACATCATTGATTGTTAATTGGGATATATTAAAACCAATAATAGAATTATGTAATAAAAAATGTACTTTGAAAGACCAAAGTCATAAAAGTCCTAGTAAGGACCTAAGGGCAACATGATGTCAAATGGCCAAAAGAGCCATATGGGGTAGTCTTAGGATAGTTTCATACTTAGTTGCATTTAATAAATCCATATGACCAATTTTGAGTCAATGGAATAGTTTAGAAAGTTAGGGAATGCATAAAAACTATAGTTTGAAATTTGAATTTCAAATTCAAACGGTCATATTAGTTTTGGAGGGAAAGTAGTAATTTGGTATTTGTTTGATTAAATAAACCTTTGTAACCAACTTGGTTAGTTGGATAGGTGCATATAAGCCTATTTAAGTTGTAATGAACATATGCAAGACATGAATCATTATTGGTACAAAAAAAATCACAGAAATTGTACGGAACAACAATCATATTTTCCTCTACATCAATAAGAAAAATAAAAAATAAATGATACTTATACTTACAATGGGGCTCTCTGTGCAAATGGAAATCCTTGATGATCTAGGACGCCAAATCTGTATAGGCTCATCGCCAGTAGCCACACCCTATATACAATAAAGAATGTAATTAAATGAGATTACCACAAACATTTTACAAGAACGCATCGATATTTAATCAATTAGAAAACATCTAATTACCTTTCCTTTGTCAGTGCATGTTGGCTCACCCCTCGCACTTTGTCCCCCTGGGGCAGGTGGTATCTGCAAGATAAAAGAAAGATTAGCAACCATATATGCTACAATATCAAATAGAAAAAAAAATGCGAACACAACATAATGTACCGTAGATGTCTCAAGGCCAAATGAAATGGCCGAGAGTGTAGCATCGTCTATCTTTCTAAGCTCCTCCTCGGTCATCAACTAAACATGAATGAAGATCACATACATGTAAAAGTTAGTATGGCTTAAAAATTAAAATTACTCTATTATAAAAATTAACTTTAAATCGCATATGTCATAACAAAAAACTGTATACACATATTGACACCGAAGGAGTCCATGCCTCTGCATTCCCCTCCTCTCTCACATTAGGGTCTGTAGCCTCTGCACGTGCGTCTGGTGTATCCTTGTATAATACAAAATGATACTTAGGAAGATCACCTATAGGACCCAAGAAAATATTCTTGCATGTAATGCAAGTGTGAGGCACACAAATGTGTGATGAGCTAGCTGATGATGAACTGGCACCAACATCATCAACACGAGGAGGCAGGACTGACCTAGCCTGAGATATTCTTAGGCTACTCAGCCTATGAATGGCTCTGATGGTCTAAGAGCTAGCCTTTGCCATAATATCTGGATGCTGCACTCGAGGAGGGGGGGAGATATGGGGGGGGGGGGGGGGGGGGGACAAAAGTGCCAAGTTTCTTCTGCTGGGAAGAGGGTCTATCCAGAGGAGCTCCTAGTCCTAAACCCATGTTGGGCTTCATGCTCCAATAGTTCACTTTAAGTTTCAACACAAATTCTGCATATAATTTTCTAAGGAAATAAAATGGTATGTCTAAATTTCCATGTGGAGGGATATCAAAGACCATCCACCAACGATCCCAAAAATTTGCACGTATGGCATCATTTGTGTACCATTTAATTGATAGTTTGGTTTTTTTTGGGTCAACTGGTATACCCATTTTTGGGCTAGCAAAAAGGCTAGCCAAATCGTCTTTGGTTATGTTGAGGGCTGCGACCTCATTATAATCAAAACCATCATCAAACATCTAGTGCATTTCATCACACCAATGAAGAGCGGCATTTTGTTGGTTCGTAAGGGTTTCAGTGTTATCCACTATGGTGTTTAACGTGGATAACATAGGAGCCAGTGCAGGTACATTATTATATGTTCTATGCAAACCTCTCAACTCGGTGAGATTTTCATTTATCAAATCCTCGATTCGAGGAGGGTTTTGAGGAGGTAGAGGATCATTTGGTGGATGGTTTTGTGGGGATACTGGATCGTTTGGTGGTGGGTTACAAGGAATATTATTCCCTGCCTCAGTGTCATCATTTTGATTAGCCATTCCTATTGAATTGCAAAACGTAATATATATTTTTAAAAAATCTAAATTTTAACCATTTTTGTCAAAAAAACCCTACATTCAACTAAAACAAATAAAATCATCCTAAAATCTATTAAATTTAGGTTAAAAATGAGTTGGGGAAAAAAAAAACATACCCGAATATCTGATATCTAATCTCGTATCCGATATTCGATCCATAGTGGTAATACTAGCCCCAAATTCGCATAAAATGAGGGCCCGCAGGTTTGTGATTTTATTTATCCAATGCATAGGTATTGGATATCTGATACTATATCGGATATCCGATATTGTATCGGATATCCAATATAACATCAGATATCTGATATGTCCCAAACATATAACATATGATATATATTACATTATGTTACATTTTATATATATTTTTATTATATTTTATATATATTATATTAATTTACTATATATTATAATATAAAATATTATATTATATAATAATATTATTATAATTTATAATATATTATACTTTTTTATTATATATTATATTATAAGATATTACTTTTTATTATTATATTATATCTTATATATATATATAATATTACATTACTATATATTATAATATATTAAATATTATATTATATTATTATAATATTATTATTATATAGTATAATATTATATGATTATAATATATTATTATTATTATTATATTATAGTATAATAATAATTATTATAATAATATTAAATAATAATATTATTATTATAATATAATAGTATGATATATTATTTAATATTATTATTATTTAATATGATATATTATTTAATAATAATATTTAATATGATATTATTATTATTTAATATAATATTATTATTATATCTTATTATTATTTAATAATGTTATTATATTAAATAATAATAATATTATTAAATAATATATCATACTATTATATGATAATAATAATTATTATTATAATAATATTAAATAATAATAATAATAATAGTGGCATAATAATAGTGTCACATGTCGGTTATTCGATTTAAAATCGGATATCCGATATTATATTGGATATCCGATAAGGCTCGGCCTTACCTTCCAAGTTTGGTTCTTGGATAGGTGAAAAAAAGTCAAAGCGGATTTTGAAGCGCTTTTAGGCGTCTTCAAACTCTTTTTTTTTCACATCGCCACTTTTTGGCACACCATGATCCTGCACATACCCGTGAGAAAAAAATTATAGCCCTAACAAGGAACCCTCTTACTGCAGTAGTGATGGATTTGTGCTTGCCATCCCCACCATTTTTTTCCCTCTAACCAAGGTTGTTTGTGTGACCAAATACTTGTGTTATGTTTTATTATCTTATGTTTATGGTTTAATGGTTTATGCAAGTTAGATTAGACAAATTTATTTTCCTTTACAAGTATTGTGGTTAGTGCTATGTGATTACCGAGTTGTGAAAAGGATAAGGGCATCAATGAATTTGTTTAAGGTCAATATTTTAGAGGATACTAATTCACCCCCACCCCACCCTCTCAGTGTGCCACCTTTTCTATTATTCTAACTATAATTTATTTCATTTTAACCCTTCTAAAATGATATGTTTAGTTGCTAAAGTGGACGAAAGTTTGTTATGGCATAAGAGGTTTTGTCATATTGGCTTTGATAACATTATGAAGGTTAGTACTAAATTTTTTAATAGAGATTTGACTAAGATTGTGAAACCTACTAACATGATGTGCAAAGAATGTATAATAGAAAAGCAGAAGAAAATCTTATTTCCAAGCAAGACATTTACTACTTCAATAAATTTGGAAATTGTGCACACAAATTTGAGTGGCCCTACAAGAACGACAACATTCTATGGTGAAAGGTATTTCATGCTTATTAATTATTTCAATAGAATGATGTGGGTTTCATTTCTTAGAGATAAATATGAAGCTTTTGAGAAATTCAAGATATTCAAGAATAGAGTTGAGAATGAATTAGATCTAAAAATTAAATGTTTGAGATCTGATAGAGGAGGAGAAATTATTTAAAATGAGTTTAACAATTTTTTTGAAGATAATGGCATAAAGAGACATCTTTCAACCCCTAAAACACCACAACAAAATGGAGTAGTAGAGAGAAGGAACATATCGATGACATAGGTAGCAAGAGCAATGTTGTTTGAGAACAATGTAGCACATGTATTTTGGAGAGAAGCAACTATGAACACACCAATATACATTATGAATAGAGTGTAGATTATACAAGGGATTGGTAAGACGCCTTATGAACTTTGGTTTGGACATGCACCTTCTGTGAAGTGCTTTAGAATGTACTGAAGTAAATGCTATATTGAAAGAGATGATGATATTGGGAAGTTTGATTCTAGAAGTGATGAAGGAATTTTTATTGGGTATTCATTGAAAAGTAGACTATATAGATGTTTTCATCAAAGATTAAAGACTATTGTTGTGTAAAAGTTGATGAAAATTTTAAAATATAATAAATAATACTTGACTATGATTTAGATGAAGAAAATAATCAAAGGACTAATGATAGGAATATTGAGCAAGAATTATTTTATGACACTGACACTAATTTGTAAATTGAATTACAAGGAGAAATATAGGGAAAAGAACCTAGATCAGATCCTAGAGAAGACATCAGAATTGAACAAGTGACACCTAATAGAAATGTGGCAAAGGATCACCATGTTGAAAAAATCATTGAAGGTGTGAACAAAAGAGTAATGAAAAGGATTAAGATAAGTTAAGAATTATGTTTTATTTCTCAAGTTGGGCCTAAGAATTCTAATGAAATGTGTAAAGATGATTATTGGATTAAAGTTATAAAAGAAAAACTAGAGTAGATTGAAAAGAACAAGACTTGGGAATTGGTTCCTAGACCTAAAGATAAGAATGCGGTTGGAACTAAATGGGTATTTAGAAACAAAATGGATGAACAAGGTGAGGTTGGGAGAAAAAAATCAAGATTCATATGTAAAGGTTATTTACAACAAGAAGAAATTGATTTTGGAGAAACTTTTGCACCTATTGCTAGATTAGAAGTAGTGAGAATGTTTTTGTCACATGCATCTAACAAGAACTTTAAATTTTATCACATGGATTTCAATTTAATTTTTCCAAATAGAGAACTTAAAGAAGACGTATACATTGAACTACTTGATGGTTTTCCTTTGACTAATAAAGAGTATATGGTTTACAGATTGAAAAAGGCATCGTGTGGACTAAAACAAGCAGGTAGAGCCTGATATGCAAGGTTGGATAGAAATTTGACAAGTTTGGGATTTATAAAAGGTAATGTTGATAGAATCTTGTATTTCAGAAAGAATAATAATGACTTACTGACTGTTGTAGTATTTTTGGATGACATTATTTTTGGAGGTAATGATGAAGCAAGACATTTTTAGAATAAATGAAGAAAGAATTTGAGATAAGTATGATTGGAGAGATGAAATACTTCTTGGGATTATAGATTGTACAGAAAAAGGATGTAATTTTCATATCAAAATCTAAGTAGCTTAGAGACTTGTTGAAGAAATTTGGTTTGGAAAGTTGTAAACCTATTAGAACACATATGGCAACTAATTATAAACTATCTAGCAAACATGAATCCCCTAGTATAGATCAAAAAAAGTACAAATCTATGATTGGTGGATTTCAATATTTGACACATACTAGACTAGACATAGCTAATGTAGTTGGAATTGTAGCAAGATTTGAGGTAGATCCTAAAGAGACACTCCTTGTAGTAGTAAAAAGAATTTTTAGATATTTGAAAGGCACACTTGATTATGGTTTATGGTATGAAAGATCGCAAAATTTTACATTATGTGTGTATGCTGATATTGATTGGGCATGAAGTGTAGATGATAAAAAAAGCACCAGTGGTGGAACATTATTCTTGGGAGTAAGATTGGTTTCTTAGCTAAGAAAAAAAAAGATTGCATTTTACACAGTACAATAGAAGCAGAGTATGTAGTAGCAACAAATAATTGCAATTAGATTATTTGGATAATGCAGATATTGAAGGATATTGGAATAGAGTTTACTAAGCCTATTGTCATACATTGTGATAATACAAGTACAATGACTATGCCAAAGGATCTAATTTTACATTTGAAGGCAAAGCATACATCTATGAAGTATCACTTTTTGAGAAAGAAAGTTCCAAAAAAAGAAATCAGATTGGAATATGTTAGCAAAAAGAAGCAGATAATATACATATTTACAAACCTTTGGCTAAAGGACACATTTGAGTACTTGAGAGGTATGCTTTGGGTTATGCCTCAACCTACTTCTAAGTAGTTGATGTAGAGATTGCATCAGTCCAGCTTGTAGCAAGGCACTATTTCTTTATCTAGACTAGATGCTTGATGCTTCTCCCATGGGGGAGTATTTGTGTTTGGGTTGAGTCGTTAAGAACTCTTGGTATTGGTATTTAATAGTGTCTTTAGACACTTGAGCTTGAACATATTGTTTTTGAAATGATTGATCTTATAGAATTGACATAACGATACCTTATTCATTGATGTCAATGGGGGAGAGATATGTGTACATGAAAAACATCCTTTCAAGAGAGTAACACATTATTAACATCTTTGAGAGAGAGAACATTATGTATCAGGGAGATTAAAAGCTTCACTATGCATGTTGTTTATTGTATGGTTGTGATTGAACATGAAAAACTCTTTACAACATGTCTGAGACTAAGATGTATGTTTGCATTCATGAGTAGCATGAATGAAGGAGAAAAGATAGATGAAGAAGAGACATATTTGGTATTCATGGATCTTAGATGTTTTTCATGGATCGTAGATGTTTTTCATCTACAGTGTCATCCATTCCAAAGGGGAAGATTTTTAACATGAATGTTGATGATATTCCTATGGGGGAGTATATTAGCATTGTTGGAAGAAATGATTCAGTGGTTGTGTGTTTCATTCATGATAGTGTTTATCATTGATGTCAACATACTTTCTATTCTACAAAGGCTCACAGAGTTACAGAGGAAGAACTATTTAGCACATTTTGAGGAGTGAATATTACCTTATGTACACTTGATAATATGTTCACAAGTATGTCTAGATGCTACAACAAAGTGCACATACAGAAATATGAAGTCTGGTTTGAGTTATAAAGGATTTATTAACGATAGCTTTTAGACAATGTTTCAAGAAAGTAGATATTGATGTTTTGATTCTATATCTTCACATAGATGGAATTTTCTTAAGATGACATAGATAGAGGTGAAATACATAACAAATATTCCTTGGTTAAGAGGGCATAATCAGATGATCAACGTATGCAATGTTATGAAGACTACGAGCTGACAATTTGTTGATAAAATTGAATAAGTGTATAATCATAATAAAATGTGTATTGTAATATCTTAAGAATGTCCTATATTATTATTGTAAATTGGAAAAGCCTAAAGGTCAACTGAATAACTTGTATAGGAATTGGTATAAAGAAAAAGGACATTTCCTTGTGATGGAGTGAAGAGTGAGATCAATGAGATCATTGTGCAAACTTGAATATGATTTTTTTTTTTATCAAAGTAGAGATTGTTGAGGATTTACTTCTTGTGATCTTCAAAGGAAGTGTATGTTGATAAAAAATTATCCAATTGTATATCGTCATTGATGTTACACAAATTTTATACTCTTACCAAGCACTGTTAGTTGAACTGAATTTAGAAGACTCCAATATTTGTGGAGCAAAAGTTTAGAAGAAGAGAAGTTTAGGGATTCATGTGTAAACTAATTTAGGTCAATTACTAAAGGAGTTTAGTGTAAATTGAGCCAAGTCAATTACCAAGGAACTCAATGGTAATCAAGAGGCCAAGTTTTTCAATTTAAGCCAACCTTCAATATATTAGTTTTATTCATTAGTTAGTTTATGCAAGTCAACTTAGTGAATGATATTTGTTTATTTGTAAGGGTATTCAAGATGACTTGAAATTGGGTTTCATATGTATGAAAGGTTAAGATATGGATTGAATAGGGTGTAAGAAGTGAAGAAGATGAGAATAGATAAGGATATCCAATTTAGAGTAGAGTATCCAAGGACATACGAAGAATGTTATGATCAAGGAGGATCTAGAGGATGCACTAGAACAATGAACTGAATTTACAATCTAGTTATTTCATAAATCAAGTCAATCGTTGTTACTCTCTAACAATTGTAATAGTGAAAAAATCTCTTAATAGAGTTGACATAATAGTCATTTTGTAAATCCTCTAACTAGTTGGCATTTCTAGATTGAAGTGTCTTAAGACCTATAACAAGGTCACTCCTAATCGGGTGATTTAAATCCTTTAAGTTGGTTACACCTAATAGTGTATTTTGTAACCTTTAATAGGGTTGGCTCCTAATAGGGCTCACTTCAAAAGAGTGAAAAGTTGTAACTAGTTGCATTGGTGGCTTTCTCAAATTTGGTTTCCACGTTAAATCTTGGTGTCTCATGTGTTCATGGTATATTATTACTACTTTATCTTTTTGTAACTAAGTAACTAAATGTTAATACACATTAATAAATTAGATTTCTTTATTAACCAAGTTATAGTGAATATCTAGTTCTAACCGAGATGTGATTTTCAAGGAAGTTTGTATTGACATCTGAGGGATTTGGAATTGTTTTAGTGGTAACTAATTCACCCTTCGCCTCTTAGTTACTCCTCTTATATTTCCAACAATTGCTATCAGAGTTGTTGGTGCTTGTAGGAAAGGTTTCAAGGACCTAAACTAAAGATCAAGATGTCTTAGAGAAGAGAGATTCCTAAGTTGAACAAAGATAACCTCAAAGCATGACAGGATCTCGTGAAGTTGCATTTGGAAACTATTGGAGATACAAGCCTAAAATTCCTAGACAAAATGTATTTATCACCTCTTGATGCTTTGACTGTGGATTAAATGGTAGAAAAGAAGAATCACAACATAGTGATGATTTACATTTCTCCTACTCTCAATTATGCCAAATTTGATGAAGTCAAAGATTGTCCTACCACTCATGAAATGTGGAAAAAGCTATAAAAGATCTATGGAGGAGATGACAATGTGAGGAGAGCCAAAACATAAAGTTTAAGAGGTCAATTTGACTAGATGAAGATGAGAGAAGATGAAAACATTGTAAATTACAATGAGAGGATCAAAGCAAGTGCGAGTACATTCAAAGCCTCAGGAGGAAAAATTGAAGATGCAACAATAGTCAGCAAGGTATTAAGAACTATTCTTCCTATTTATGAAATTAGAGTTTCAGCTATTCAATAGATGCGATGTGATCCTAAAAAGGATATAACTTTTGATGCACTAGTGGGAAGGTTAACATCTTTTGAGTTGGATAACCTTGATAACTATCTTCCTAGATCTCACAACATAGAATCAACATTCCAAGAAAAACTAACCCTTGGTTGAAAGGGAGGAAACTCAAAAGGAAAATAGTCTAATAGTGAAGAAGATGGAGAATTCGATGATGATCTTGAAGCCATTGAAGCCCTACTTTTAAGGAGGTTCCCAAAAGGAAAAGGTAAATATAAAGGTAAAATTCCATTGATTTTTTTTTCTTGTGAAGAAGTTGGTCACATTGTTGCAAGGTGTACAAATAAGGAAATTACAGATGATAGAAAATCCAACAAGTTCAAAGGAAAGAAAGATTTCAAAAGCTACAAAGACTACAAAGACAAAGGTAAGAAATCTTGTTATATTGCAAAAGATTTTGATAGTGATAATGAAGATGAAATGGTATATATTGCTATTAAAGATGAATAAGATGATGAGGATAATGAAAAGATGACACATATTTGTCATGTAAGTGTTGTGGTTTTCACAATGCATGCCCCATTTTGCCTAGAAATGGGGACCCCCTTTTTTATTTATTGGCTTTTCAGATCCCTAGTTTGGGGTCCAAGTTTTTCATAGTGCTTTTCGCTAATCCAAGTCCCAGCTTGAAAACCCAAATTCCAGAAATTAGAATCATCTGAGAGAGTCATTTTTGCAAAAAAATGGTGCACCAATGCACGTCCCTAGGTGCGCTAGTGCACCAACACATTTGGAGAGGGCACTTCCTCTTTGAAGCATGTAGTTGTGCACCCCAAAGAGTTGCGCTAGACCCCCACTTCTCTCCCTAGTCCACTTCATTCTCCCTCCATCAGAGCTTCATGTTGCACCTCCACACTTGATTAGGTACGCCGCCTTCTACCTTCCCACCTATGTAAAGCACATACAAACAAATGTTAAAAACCTAAACTAAGGTGTGCTACTGCACACATTCACAATGAGAAACTTTCGAAACCTAAAAAATGTTCAACACCCAAAGGAGTGCTAATGCACCCCTTTGTTAAACTTAAACCATAAAGAGAATACATTAGGGTGCGCAGTAGCTCACCTAATTAGGTGTACTTCTTTGCACTCTAAAAAAAACATAACATAAATGCCCAAGTAAAAAGAGGGGTTACATCAGTGCATCCCACGAGGTGCACTAATGCACACCTTATTTTGTAAAGACTGTGCTAAGAAAATGGCACACTAGGCGCACCTATGAGGTGTTGCTGGGTGCGCCCTTTTTTTGCATTCTAAGGTCAAATTAGGTTTTTGGGTATTTTTGAACAATTAGGGTTTTCTAGTTTTTTTGAGTTGTAATTAGGGTTTGTTTTAGGTTTGATTTTCTTCAACTCTAGACTAATGTTTGCTTCTTTGTGTAGGTAAAAAGGCATCCTCAACTTGTCAGGGTCATAACTTTTGACCTAGAGCTCAAAAATCAAAACCATTTACATTGTTGGAAAGAAGAACTAAAAATCTAATTTTGGTCCCTAAAATAGTGAGCCTATGGCTGCCTAGTTTTAGGGACCAATTAAAGTTTTAACTTGAAATTTTGAGTAGAAAACCTCTGAAAAGGCCAATTAAAAATGCCTAAAAAATTTTGTGAAAAAGTTTCAAACATTTGATCATTTTGGATAGTTTAGATCACCTAGTCTCTCACCTAGAAGGATAGGGCAATTGGAGAGAAGAAAAGATCAAAGATATAGAGATTGAACACATGAACCAGAATAGGTTTCTCATCTTATGCAATTATTAATGACAAGATTCAACATAGGTGCCTTGGAATTTCAGATAGAAGAAGCAGAAGGAGTTCAAATGTATTAAAGTGTTTGGCTATAAAGAGAGTATAAATCATCAAAAGGGGGAAAAGTAAGTACAAAAAAGTGATCTAAAACTCAATTTGAGAAAAACCCAAAAACCATTTTCAAAATTGAGAACTTTTTTTTTGGAAAATTGAGCACCTTGAACAAATTTCATGTAGATGCACTGGTGTGCTGTTGCACTACATTGAAAAAGGTGTGCAGGTGTGATTTTTTCAATGGTGTTTTGGAAGATTTTGAATAATTCAGAGGTGCACCAATAGTTAACTACCAATTTTAAATTTAGAGCTTTCCATGCATCGGAAACACATTCTGATAGCAGTTAAACTCTGACAAATGCCTAGTGAATATGGAGCTTCTATTTTTGGCACTTCCAGACACTCCTACATCAACTAAAGTCTCTCTCTTTCTTATTTTTCTATGTATTCTTTGTTTTAAGACATGTAAAGGCTCATGCATCAATTTAATGATATAAATATGGATGGAGTCCAATAAAGCACTAGTTATAGAGTCAGTTTGTATATAAATAGATTTATTTTATTAGTTTAGAAGAATTTTTTTGCACAAAGAGATCTTTCACTCTCAACACAAATTGAGGAGAAGATTTCTTATAAATTTAGGAATGTAATATGTATTTTGGGCCACCATTATTTTGCAATAATGTATGCTTTGGTGCTCGCATTTGGAGTGTAGTGATTCTTGCCTAAGTGTGTTATATTTTGTGAATGTATGTTCATGGAATGTGAATAAGCCAAAATTTTATTGTGTTATTTCTGGTTATGTGATCTTTTAGTTCTCGTTTTTGCTATGTTTTTACAAATCATGTTGATGTACCTAATTCGAGAAGAGATCACCATATTGTTCCTGCATAGCTTTTCATCTCCCATGAGTACACTTTCTGTGGCCTTGCAATTTGATGAAAAGTGAAACATCTTACAGTTATTGAATTCCCATTGACGATTGCATAAGTAGAATTAAGGAAGCACTAATCCTATTTACATTGGTTACCTACTGATTTCTTCTAAGGCTTAACTCACAAACGCATTATTTTTGTGGCTTATGTCCGTTAGGATTTTACTTTTCTGTTATTTTCTTAAACTTATTGTCACCCTATCTTTGTTATTTTCTTTACTAACCCCTTGTTAAATTATGAATTCATATTAGTTGCATTGTTAGATTGCATTCATTAAAAATAGAAAAATACAAAAAATAGAGTTCTTTTTGTGTGTTTTATTCTTTTGAAGTGCGAATAGATTCAACATCTTATCTAAAGTTATCAAAACCAGCAAATGCCTCCTCATGAACAGTCACATATATCTTCAATTGAGTGGATTCCAGTAGGTCAGAAGATCACTTGAAAGCTTGGAGTTGATCCCCAAGATTGACTTTTCAAGAGTGGAGTTCGAAAGGATTCTTTTCATTAAGCATCGTGCAAAATGACAACTCAACAATAAGCAAGAATCACACATGAATAATAGATAGTGGTTGTTCTCATCACATGACTAGAGATAAAAAAAAAATTTGAACACTTGGAGAACTGGGCATATGCATTGAGTTGTGGTGCCAAAAAGGTGACAAGTGGTTTTTTTTTTCCTATTTTAAATAGTGCGTGCACACTATAGCACGCATGCGCTATGGCTTGGGTAACCCAAGCCATAGCATGTACCCGCTATAGCGCGTACGCGCTATTACCAAAACAAAAAAAGTATATATGATGGGCTGCAGACTCACAGCGCATCATTTTCATCAGTATTTTGTTCTACTCCTACAGCGAGCAGCGTGTCTGCAAGTTGGAAACTTAACATTTTCACCATCATTTGCCAAAATGCCTCCTCGTCGATGAAATTCAAGACCACAAGCGCACCCATGACGACGCTATAAGTGATATAAACCTAACTTTGCATTGTTTGATATGTTTTTCATATTGTTTTGTACATTTTTTATATTGTTTGTAGAGTTTTTACAAATTTCATTTAGATTTGTTTATTTATTTGGATTTCAATTGATTTTTTATCAAGAAATGTCCATAATCAACCGTAAAATCTACACGAATGTCAAAACCCACAAGAACCTAAAAACCAACACCCTCCTCAAGAAGAACAGCAAATTCCACAACCCGAACCAATTGCAAGACCTTTGCAAGGCACACAAGAAAATATAATAAATGAAATAGTGAGAGGCAAAATTGAATTAGAAAGACTCATTGCTCGGTTGAAAGAATCCGGACAAACCAATCCAATGAGGGCTCAATTGGCATCACCCCTCGAATCCATTAACACCTAGATAGCCTCAGTTAGTGGTCAGTTAGATATTTGGTGAGTTAAGAGGGATGAACAAAAAATATTTTATGCAAATAAATTGTCATATGAAGATGTTAAAAAAAAAGAAATACCAAAAGGTAGTATATGTGCATTATTTAGAAAACTCGGTGAGAAAAATACTATTAGAGAGGGTACTAAATGATTCCCCATCCATTGGTGCATACACGATACTATTAAAAATAATTTTTGGGATAGATGATGGATGGTTTTTGATGCCCCTCCTTGGAACAATCATGAGGTCCCCATGTATTTTTTGAAGAAATTATATTGTGAGTTTGTCCTTGGCGAGATCCCCAATTATTTTGATATATTAGACTCCCAGGGTAGAGGTGGGGGGTCATCATTTGAGAGGCCGGGAGCACGTCGTGACCCTAATGTAGTTAAGGCACCTGTGGTCAAACCATAGCATGAGCATGTGACTATTCCTTCAGTTGTGAAGGAAAATATAGAGGCCGACACTCTAGGGACCATTAATGCTTTGATGCAGACCCTCATCCATTCCACGAGCCCATTAGTTGAGGGGGAGCCTTTTGTGCGTCGTGGTCACATGTGCACTTCATGCAGATCCCTATGCACATTTGGCACTCATGTTGGAGATGGTGTGGATGATGGGCTTGTCACCGATCAATTCCTGAATGACACATTTGGCATTGACACACAGGTAAATTACAATTATAATTTACTAATTTGATCACATTTCATATGTATAGTGAATGATTAATTAATTAGAATCTATTTACATTGTTCAAAATTCAGGGTCAGAGTGTTGCTGGGCCTAGCAACGATCCTCCAATCCCATTTTTTGTCCCTTCCACGAGTCCTAAGGTATGTATCGATTTAATAATTTTAATTAGTACATATATTTATTACGTAATCATATTAAGGATTGATAAAAAAAATTATGCATGTGTATTAGTTCTCCACAGGACCCTCAACCTTTACCACAGACTCAAAGCATAGACATTATACGAGCTTCACACAGGTACAGTTGTTTCATGTTAATTTAATTCATTTGATTATATTTATTTTATGTTTCATGTTAGATGTAACGTGTATTGTATGACATGCAGCTCATGATGCCAGACACACCTCCTCATTTGTGACAGTCTGTTGATAGTGGAGTGGCCGTAGCTGTGGCTAGCTCACAACCATGATGGATGTATGAATTTTTTTTCTTCATTTTAATTGTTGTTTATAATAGTTAATCTCAAAATTTCTAATGTTAACCTTTGTTTATATATTACTATAGCTTTTATGGTTTTTACACAAGCAGTATGTATGTTAGGCCTACTGATACTCTTTTAATTATGGATCGAAAATTTGTTTTTGTTTTACTAAGTGGTAAGGGGTAGTTTTGTTTAATGGTTATTTGCTAATAGTAGGTCAGTTTGTTGTTAAAGGGTCAGCCCCCTAGTTTTGGCTACTTTTAATTCAAAAACTAGGAGTGAAGGCAGAAGTGGCAGTGAAAGAATTAGATAAAGAAGAATAAGGAGCACAAATTGAAGTTAAAAGTAGAGAAGAAGTAGGAAAATCAAATAAAGGCATGAGGACTAAGAGTAGGAGATAATGAAATTAAAAGTAAAGATAGGAATAAAAGATTAGTTGTATTCCAAGTTGATTGCAACTAGGAGTAGGACCTACAAGATGGAAGTTATATGTTTTCTATAAATAATAGTCAAGTTTAAAGATATAATTGGTGATTAGATATACTCACCTTGGTCTAGTAGAGTCATAAGTGCAAGAGAATTTGTGTTTTAAATTAATATTATTCATAGGCCAAAGTCAAATGTTGAACTTGATAATAGAACTAGGCATATCCTTAGGATTCAAAGAAACTGTAGTTTTTGGAATCAACACCATCAACTCTCCTTCACTATTTCTTTGGGATGAATGGAACTAGCATAACAAAATTCTACATTCTTTCATTCTCGTCCTCCTCCTCCTCTCATACAAAATAAACTTGGATAAGATAAATTACTAGACTTTTGGATTCATGGCCCTTCTCTCTTCTTTTCATACTCTTATAGCTATGCTAGTGGGATAAATCATTGAGTATTTTCTTATCTTTTATTTTTTCTCTTTCTTTTCTCAAGTGACCACTTGAGCTTTTGCTATAACTTTTTCAACACGATGCTTGAGATTGAGACATTTTCTTGAGTGAGGTCTCTTCAACTAGTTGACTTGGAATCTTAGTAAGCTTTAGGATTTTGTTGTTCTTTTATGTATCCTTGAAAATGAATGTAATAGTTAATATTCTTGGTTTGGGAGCTTTTGTCCTTCAGCTTGGTGATATTTAATCTCCTTGTAGTTTTCCCAAAATCTTTACCTCTTTCTCTTTTTTTCTTCTACTTTATTGTGTGCATGAGGTGGGAACATGCTTCCAATAAAGTGGGGACTACATGTATCATTTGAAAAAGTAAGAACACTTATTTGGTATTAATTTTAGCCCCATTTTAATATACATTATGGGTTCCTACATTGATTTCACACTCTCCTAACACTCATTGGACCTTCAAATTATTATTTAAGTCCTATATTGATTCATTTTCTTTAAAAACTCAAGGTTACCCTTATCTATAAGTGTGCTTCTCTATTTCAACTTCAATCAAATAATTCCTTTCATTTATTGGACCTTATCTTACCATTTATGACATGTATTTTCTCTCTAAACCCAAAAATAAGTTGTTAGATCAAATTTCACATGCTCTAAATATCTTGGACCCACAATAAAATATTGGAGGTATCCACAAAAAAGGGGCAATTTTTGTCTTCTCGGATCATGGTATCAGATTTCAATATATGTAATAAGCAGGCCCTTGGATCATCATAGATGGCTAGTTGAGGAAACATAATTCAGCTTTTGCTAAATTCAGGCAAGATGATGGAAAATTGTTTATCTATGGCAGAACAAAAGGGATGACATGTATTCATCAACATGATATTGAAGAAGACATAATTAAGAACACATCAAACTATGACCAGGTTCTCAAAATCAAAGAAAGATGGTACAAAATTCAGTATTGGTAGAATTAAAAGAAGTTTAAGGATAGGTCATATGTGCCTTTTGTTATAATGTTATAATGTTTCTTTAAGGGTTATCTTAGTTCTTTAGTTTATTGATTAGCTTCTATTTTTTTCTTTAGCTCATGGTTGACAATAGCAACAACATCAATTTGCCATAACATGGTATCAAACCAAGTCGATGGGATTTTATAAAATTTGGCAAATTTCTTAAGAAAAAAATGAGTCTTCTGATTTTTTTTCCAATTTTTTTTTTTTCGATATTTTTAGAAACATTGTCCTTCTACATATATTTAAGGAGCTTTCATCTCCTCTCCTTAATTCAACAAAAAACAACATCAGTTTACCATAACATGGTACCAGAACAGGTCGATGGGATTTCATTAAATTTGGCAATCTTTTAAGGGAAAAATTGAATGTCTTCTATTCTAGAATTTTTTTACTTAAATGTACTCATTTAATGTTCCAAAGAAAATATTGAAGTCTATGTGGATTGCTTACATAGATTTGGATTGGATGCCAATACCCCCAAAAGAAAATGTTGTCCCAAGGCACCCTTGGCCTTCACAGCAATCTCCAGCACCTCAATCGCCTCCACCTAATATGCCACACCTTCTCCTCATGCCCTTGTTCTTCCGTCACCTCCCATGCCACATTATGCTCCTATCTCAAGTCCCTCTCTAGCATTCAATCTTACCTTAGCTTCATTATACATTGCTTTATCGTCAAAGCAGCCAAATGCATTTTCCTTCCTTACCTAGCTCCCAACCATTGATATTGCCAGAGATATCTAGGGCTATGACACCTTTGAATATCCTTTCTCCTTGCCAGATTTGAAATCTAATTGCATTAACTAATTCATGAATATACAATGTATATATAACCATTACATGACAATGTCCTAAAAAGAACAAACTGTTTAACCGAAGCTTCAACTTAAGCTAAAAATAACAACTACCTCGTCTACTAAAAGAGGCCTAAGGTGATCATTAAAGGACAACTAATAATAAATCAGCAATGAATAGAAGGCTGACCCCTTCTAGTCACAAATGTATAGAAGACTGCTCTGCAAAATGAGCCTGTTGTGATTACTGTCCCTGATTCTCAAAAACTTTTGAAAATGACCAAGATAACCAAAATACTTTAAAGTGGATGTTGGGAAACAAATATTGCCCCTCCTTGTAGCCAGAAACATCAAATACATTGAGTTTTTTAAGGAAAAAATTGAAAAACCAGACAAATTGTTAGAAAAAAATCATGAAAGCCCAGACACAGAAACATCAGCGAGTCGTTGGCACAAATTCTGAGACACAAATAAACTTACATAGCTTTTCATTTAAGGAAAAATGGGAAAACTTTCCAAAAATTTTCTTGGAGAAAAAATTATATAAAACCTATCAGAGATTAATTTCTTTCTAAGGAAAATTTATTAAAACCTCGAAATATTTTTTGTGGAAAAATTTATTAAAATCCAAAAATCCTTTATTGCAGAAATATTTCATGAAACAAGTCCATGAAAACCTAACTGCAGAAGCGCTCCCAATATTTTGATTTAGTTGCAGAATAGAAATGAAGTGGATTGCAGAGTAAAAAACTTGAGGTTGGGAGAACAAAGGACGAGATGCAGCTCCAAAAAAAAGCAGTCGCATCTTGCAGAGAAACGAAAGATAAAGCCATCAAAATGCTGTCCAAAAATGAATACAAAACAAAGCTCCTTGGCATGAAACCAAACAATACCACAGCCAAACTCATCTGCAGGAAAAAACACATAAAGCAAGAGTGAAAAGAACAGACCCGACTTATTACAGCTAAAACAAGAAATCATGGGCCCATCTGCTGCTAAAGCTCAGGCAGAAACTGCATGCTAACAGCACAAAAAATTGGCGGAAAAAGGCCACGCGAGGGGAAAATGCAAGCAAAAAAAAATTCGTGGAGGCCGAAATTGCGGGCTTCCAACACAGAGTCACTGAATCTCTGGCAGCAAAGGGTAAAAAATTGTCACGCATATAAAAGATAACCATAGTAAACTTTGTGACCATGGAAGTGAAAACGCACAGGGGCAGACAAATTGTGATCTAAAAAACATCCCTATGGAGAAGAACTTTTGAAATGGCCAGAATTGAGACAACATATACCGAGGAACCTCCACATCAAGAAGAACTTCTGGAAATGTGGGCTCCTGTCAGGACTTCAAACGTGCAGAAATAAACTGCTGAAAAACGACCCATACGCAGACTAAACTAGCTCAGAAACAAGCAGAGACTACCCATAAAGAAAAACACCCTAATTTTTGCTAACAGAAAAAACCCTCCTATAGCATGGGTACATAAGGTGCAGAGAAGAAATTTGGGAGCAAAGGAAATGCCCTTGAAATTGCAAAGTTTTTTAATAAAAAAACTTCTAGATTTTATTGGAAGGTATGTTTGCCCATTTTGCACAACCGAGTACTTTGAAGTGTTTCACAACAGCTTTTCTGCCACACCATGTCTTAAAATGGAGTCATTCTATCCAATGCTTTATGAGTCGCTTTATTTAGGATGCAATTGTCACAACTTATAGCTTCTACCCAAAATGATGAATCAAGAGACTTAGCTTCAATCATGCAACTTGCCATTGCCTTAATAGTTCTAATATTTATTTCAGCAATACTTGTTTGTTGTGGACTAAATGCAATTGTATTCTAAAGATCAATACACTCAAGTTCACATAAGTCCGTAAGTCTTGACTTCACATATTCCCTTCCATTATTTGTTTGTAGAACCTTGATGGCTTTACTTGAATGCTTCTCAACATAAGCCTTCAAGATGAGAAACTTATCAAATAGTTCATTCCCGTGACAAAAGAACATAGATCTAAGTGTAGCGTGAAAGTCATCAATGATGGCGAGGACATAACGAGCCTTGTTGATTGATGTCATGGGAAATGAGCCTACTATGACACTTGAACCAACTCAAGAACAAATGACGCTTTTCAAGACTTACCTTTTCAAACCTCTCTTCTAGATGTGTTTCCATTGAAAAAGTTGAACTTGCACCCTTAGAAAAGTTGATAATAGGTAGACCTTTGATCATATGTTTTGAGCTAAGCTACTAATGACTGTGGTAATCAAGATGTCCATATCATTCATGCTATAATTTACTTTGTGAATTTGTATGTGTCAACCAGGCATGTGAAGGAGACTTGGGTGCAAAGTGGGAGAATTGGTATCCACTATAACCAATGAATCAATATTTTGCACCATTATTGAATCAAGAAAGAATTCAACTTTG
The DNA here is from genome assembly GCA_028749045.1 of Cupressus sempervirens. Taxonomy (NCBI): domain Eukaryota; kingdom Viridiplantae; phylum Streptophyta; class Pinopsida; order Cupressales; family Cupressaceae; genus Cupressus; species Cupressus sempervirens. Next base: position 235,005,215 of record CM053787.1, on the reverse strand, counting down.
TTTCCACCTCCATAGTGAGTGATTTGGTAAATTGAAAGGAGATTGGTTTCAAGTTTAGGAACATAAATAACATCCTTGAATGATCCATTTTCTATCCCAACTTGTCCTTTCCCTTCAACTTCCACTTTGTATCATCTCCTATAAAGATGTGAGGTACCTTAGATGGTTCCAACGAAGAAAATTTCTTTTTGAAGCTCTAATATAATGTGTGGCACTTGATTCAAGAATCCATTTCTTTGAAGAGCTTTTATTTGCTATAAATGCTTGTCCTTTCCCCTGAGAATCCCTTTTACTCATCCACTTTACCATACAATTCAAGTTTTTCCCAAGCACCCCTTTGGCATCCTAAAATTTTGAAATGTTAAAGAAGCGATCTTTGTACTCTTGATAATTCCTTAAGCCATATTGTCTTTGTTTTTTCACTCCACTTGTGTAGTAGGATCAGTGGGTTCTACAATTGTGCCATTTACACAAAGTTTTAAACTTTTCCATTAATTCACTCCACACAATTTTAACAATGAGCATCGAGGTGAACTTATGATGCAAAAATGAAAAGAGCCCATGAGAGAAAGAGGCACAAGCACACAAGAGCCCCCCATCCCCAACCTCAAAAAAACAAAAAACAAAAATGAAAAACAAACTCAATCAAATAATCCCCCCAAATCAATGCTTTTGACCTTTATACAAGGTGTGTGTCCAATTGCTAGTTGCCCAAGTGGTCCAAAGTGGTCTTCTAACTTTGACGTGTGCAACCACCTCAAATGAGGCCAAATCATACTCAAATCAATATTTCTTAGAATCAAATCAAAATACAAGCATTACAATGAGCATACATGGCCAAAAAAGACTTAGATTAAAAAGTGATTTTTTTGCCCAAATGAGGCTACAATCTGATAGGAAATCTAGAAAGTACTTGAAAAATAATTCACATTCAAAATAAAAACACTTGAAAATTTGTGCAAATGTTCCTAATGGAAGCCTCTGAAGTTGCAAAATCAAGGATGGATAGGTACAATCACCAAAATCTACAATTTTTGCAAAATTCGTATGCCAAAATCAGAAACTAGTTGCATCTTCGAAAATTTTAGGAGATTTTACTAAAGAAAAAAATTGCACTAAAAAAGAGTTCGCATGACCAAGATATGGCCTCTCAAAGTTGGAATGCAATATCAAAACTACATATGGTGAGGGGCCCTAATTTTCAAATCCCCAAGGGCATCAATAGAATTGAGTGATGAAATTTGATGGTCAAATGAGAATCACAATAGTATAAAAATGCCTAGAAATCATGGTCAAATGTTCTTCAAGTCATAACAAAATGATTGCACAATCAATGGATAATTGATAGTTAAATTGCCATCACAAAAGGAAAAAAGACCCAATGATGTTCAAATGAGTGTTAAATTTAAACAAGTAAAAAATAGCATCAGCAAAAATATCTCCTTGGCTTAGGTGACATTGGCTGTACTCCACCACATATGGTCTTGTGAGTTACATTTTACCACATGCTTGTTTAGATGTTCCATGTTGGTCAATCTGTGTGGCCACCTAGTGCAAGCTCTACTCCGACTTTGTGTCTTTCGTGATAGGTCATCATTGTGGCTTGATCTGTGAGTGATTTCCCCTGTATTGTGAATTTGTGATTGATCGAGTTCACAACACATCGAGCTTGGCTCTATGTGGGGTTTATGGGATAAAATCTCACATTTGTTCACACGTTAGCTAGGCCCTTGATCCAGGTCGAGCTATAGTAGTTCGGTACCAAGGACAAATACTCATTGTTTATGGCATGGACTACTAGGGTATTTGATCCTGTTTGCTCCTTATGCTTTCCCACCCTAGCGTCAGTGTAGACCTAGAGAGCTGCCTTCTCTTTTGGCATTCCTTCGTAGATCTAAGGATTTGATCCCTACACACAAAATTCCACTCTCCCCTATCTCACTCAAGTGAATTGGTTCCAAAAGCACCCCACCAATTGTTGGCGACATTCACTTCGAACCCTGTAGATTCACCACCTACATGCCCTTTACACCTAGTCATTCCAAATAACACTTGCCCCCTTTCTCACCATGACTGCTGGCACGGAGTTAGCCGGGGCTTCTTCCTCGAGTCCTATCATGATCACGCACTCGACGAAAGAGCTTTACAAGTGGAATTTCCCTTCTTCACCCATGCAATATTGCTGGATTGGGCTTTCGCCCTTTGTCCAAGATTCCCCGCTGCTGCCCCCCATGGGAGTTCGGGTCGTGTCTCAGTCCTAGTGTGGCTGATCTTCCGAAAAGACCAACTAAGCATCATCAGCTTGGTCAGCTGTAGGATACAAACTTTGTTGTACTTTATAAATGTTGGTTTGCAGAGGTGTTATTAGCTAAGAAGCCACTACAATTTGATGAAAGTTGTTTGGTGCAGTTGGTTGTTTCTTGTTGAATTGTTTGGATTTCCATCAAATCTTTGGAATGTGTGTTGCTGTTGGAATGGTATGTCAGCTTGTTGGGTAGTTTGGGTGTGGTTGCTAGAACAGCTTTTTGGATGACATATCTTGGGGGTTGACTTCATGGGTATTGTGTTGATTAGATTTGACATTGTATGGCCCTTTGTTGCCTTTGTATAAAATTGACGAATTCCAAGGACTAAGTCCCAGTTTTCTTGAAAGAATACAATTGACAAAAAAATACAAATAGTTGTAGATCCGAAAAACATAACCAATTGCAATTCGCTCTGCTTCCCATGTTATGTATACAATTTGGTGCTTGCACCGGCCCCCAATCTTAAGATTGATTAATATTATCTCTGAAAAAAGCATACCAAATTGCATGTCAGGCTTTACAAGTCCGATCTACAAGCCTCGTTTTTCCTTAAATTTGACTTTTGCCCAAACCGGTCCCCAATCTTAAAATTGATTAATATTATCTCTGAACAAAGCATATCAAATTGCAAGTCAGGCTTTGCAAGTTTGATCTACAAGCCTAATTTTTCCTTAAATTTGATTTTGCCCAAAGTAGACAAATCTATAGTCAAAATTCATAGGAATGGTCATCCAGACACAATGGTGAGGTTAGATCTAGCTCTAGATGCTCCTACAAGTTGTTGCTATGCCAAAACTTCAAACAAAAGAACTCTCCAATAGTAACTTTGATGCTATAAGAATTTCCCTAAGGGAAAGATTGAAAATGCCAAGATTTAGAAGCTTAATAGATAGCACAAACAAGATAGACAAAATGATAAGATCCTTTATTGATTGGAGTCAATGGTGATCAATAATTGAAGAATAATAGATGAATACAAAGTGGATGTGCCTGAATATATAGGCAATGCATGATGACAAGTTGATATGCAATTGATAACTATTGATCACACGAGGTGTAATCACATGTCCACCAAAGGTGAATAATCGTCTATTGTACAACAAAGTATATGTGGAAAAATGAGAGGATTATAATGTGAAAATATTAGTAAAGGTGGATCTCACAAATTAAGTGGAATGTGATCACAGATTATGATGTAGGAGCATCCTAGGGTAGTTGGCAATCCTATATGCTAGAGTGGTTTTGACCTTGGAGTTGGTGGACTTGGTTGAAGGAAGGCATGCTCGGTCACTACTGAGGTAGTTCTTAGTTGTAGTTTTTCTAAAGGGACTTGGTGACTGAAGGAATGCAATTCTGCTTGTGGTGCTCGATGGATGATTTGCTCAGTGGATGTGCTTGCTCGATGGTTTGATTATCCGAATGGATGTTCTTGTAGATTTGATCAGCCGACTTGGTGCATTTAAGTGTGAAGAATGATCATGACATGATTCAATCGTGAGTGGACCTATTTGGGATCTTGGTTCTTTCTCCTATGTGTATTTAATGAGGGTTTGGGTAGAGTTGTAGCATGCATTGAGGAGCAGAGATTCAAGAAGGAATATGGAGTTGCGAACTTGAGGGTAGAGCTAGTGGTTGATTGTGGGCTTAAGAAGCAAGAAGGTTTCTTGCTGGTTTGCAAGCACAAATTTAGATCTTTCTTGAGGTTCCTACCAAATTATTGTGGTGTTACAGATTTGGACTAGCTAGGGTTAGGAGTTATTTGGATCTTGTGAGATCTTGGAGAATTGTTACTGTAATTGCTTTGTATTTGGCTGTAATTGGGAATGCCTTACAATTCATATATTGCATATAATCAATTGTTTACAAATAAAGAGTTGTATCTATGACATCTTGTATCTTGTGTTGTGTTTCGTTGTGTGGTTGTTTGCTGGGAGCTTAGTCACCTCCATTGGAGGTTCACTTGGCCTTGCACTACGTCGGATTCACAATTAACTCCACCTAATGTGGAATTCTTCTACACCATGTGGTGAAATAAGATGCAAACTCCTAGGTGTCTACATGACAACTAATATATAACTCCATTATCCTAACTAAACTTAAGTGAAGTGTAATTATAATTAATTAATTACACTAACTGATATTCGTTCAGTAGAGGACAAGATTGCAAAGAAATTGGGCCCATGTTTAGATGATCTGTCAAATTTTGAGGCAGGTTTGACCAGGATGGAGGTTGCATTGCTTTTAGATTTGAATGGAACCTACAAGAAACACCTCCCGCACTTCCAAAATTTAAAGAGGGAGGGTGTTGTTTCTCTCAGATGAGGTACTTCTGATTTTTGAAACCTTTTCGGCTCTCTGAGCCAGTTTTCAAATTTTGATCAAGGAGTTATCTGTTCCTTATCCTGCCAATTTTTGAATTTTTGTAATTTTGCTCTTTTTTGTTGATAAGGAATTAGAAAGCAATGTTATAGCATTTGTAAAATAATTTCCTTTCACGTCAAAGGTTTCTTGGTACTTCAGAGATCTGAGTAGTTATTTAAGATTTTTGAAAATGGCAGCAAGCAGCTCAAATTTGTGAGGATGTTAATACTCCTGCAAACTTATTAAAACTACTTTCAGCTTGATACACAGACTGCAGGCAGTGAACTCCATTAGGCTTATCAACAACATCTAACACAAGTGGAGATCAAAGAATTTGTCTTTTGTTTGCGGTTGCTTAAAAAGTTTCTTGTCTTTTAGTTTGTCAATCTGTTACCTAGTGCCATTATCAATTTTAAATGATCTGAAGCTTGATTGCTCCCTTGGCTTACAAAAGGGGAATGACAGGCTGTATTTTAGAGGTTCGTGAAGTTCTAGAGTTTAGAAAAACTTTTTCAAGCCTGTAAGATTGTGTAGAGAAGCAGACTCTACTGTATAGTCTTTAGCTAACACTAGTATTAATCTGTAATCAAAATATATGATTTTCAAGTTTGTCTCCATTTGTATGTGAGACGTTATGAAATCAATGATCAAGGATCTATTGGTAATTAGTGTAAGGCATCAATCTTAAAGTAGCCATTGCTTCTGGATCAATATTGCAATCTCTTTCCTGTTAATTCCTAGGTTTTGGCTCCATAATTCACGGATCAAGAATCTGCTATATTGCTTTCTCTTACAACTACAAGTCTAGAACAATCATTCAAATTTTAGAAATTCATTTCCTTCTCATGTATTTTAGGTTTTGTATTTTCAGTTTAGGTTAAATATTCTTGCTCTCATGATTGTTAAGGTCTAAAATCAAGGGATATAGCCAATTCTTGCTTGTAATGGGATATCCTATCAATTTCTGTATGTTCAGAGCTTATTTGTTAACAGTATCCGATTGAAAAGGAATTAGGATTATAAGGATATTAGAAAACCAAGTACCACCTAGGTCTAAGATAGTCTGAGAGGCAGAGGATCTCATTTAGACGAGCCCATTGATTGGATCTTGTTAGTTGGCCACTAACTCAAGGATTTGTAGATCAAACTTGGCTGATTCATAGAGATTGCTTGGATAATCAATTGGATAAATCAACTCTATGAAGGATCCACAACGAACCTGAGCACCCAAGTTTACCCAAGGGCCACACCCAAGCAAATATACCAAACACGTGCACGCATATGAAATAAAATATGCATCATTTTTAAATTCTTATCAAAGCTTTGTACGAATATACCAAACAATTCTTTGTATTAAGCCTTAAGATATTTAGAAGCAAAATATGAAGTCCCCAAGACTGTGTATGATGCTTTGTAATGATGAAAATATAAATATTTAATGTCAGTTGTAATTTGAATTGTCATTGTGTAGTGACATTTTTTGACTTTAGTGTTTTCATTTTTGTGCTTGAACTTTTTCGTCCAACTCCAAACCAGTTGTAAATTGCTTGGGAGAAAGAAGGATGTGAATTTTTATTTTTCCAGTCCCCTTCTTTACTTATTTAAGACATAAATCTTGTCAGAGGGAAATTCTGAACATATTAGGAAGTTATGCTTGTGTTTAAGGATTTCTTTTGAAGCATTATTCATTGATAGGGAAAATAGTTTTTTTGTGTTGCGTAAGTGCCAATTACCACTTTGCTGTCATTTTCTGTAAGGTCACTTTCATATTTTCACACATGTATTGAAAGAGCCAACTTCTTCTGTATATGGACAATTATATAAGAAAGGGGAACATATTGAGAATTTTGGTATGTAAGTCTATTGGTTGATAGAATGGAAAATGTATTGGAGTGATAATGAACTTGTCTATCTTCCATTAACAACAAATTGCATTTGATCATATCGATAGTTGATAGGCACTAATCATGGAGGGCACTTGGTTAGAATTGGGAAGGCAAGCTCAGACTAAAGTCATCTTCAATAATTAATGGTTTTGACATTTGTGAAGATACACAATTTGTTAAACTCATAGCAAGGGCAGATACACAATTTTGGAGGCATAAAAGTTCCAAGGCATTGATAAAGTCATCCATCACCTACAAGGTTGTAACACATGGTCAGAAACACTAAAAAGCAACAGGACTTGTATGATTGTTGTTCAAAGTGGGAATTTATACAAATGTAATTGTAGTTGTTCAACCTTCAGATGAAAAATGGTGAGATATTGAGTTTATCTACAAAAATCTGAGCAACCAATTATGATGTTGAAGCTGCTGATGGTCAAATTGATTTATATATGATTGTTTTCATAAGAACTGGTCTTCCCACATATGCAACCTATTTGAAATTACCTCAAGCATGTAGCCAATTGAATGAAGTCACCATTGATCAGATGGATGAAGGCTGAAAGAAAAAAGGATCTTAGAAGAAAAATTGAAACCATGGGGGAAATATTTCAATGCTTATCGCAAGGAAACTCGTTCATGGAAGTTTACTCTTCTAAAAGTGAAGGAAATTATAGAGGCAAAATAAGCAATAGAGGATGAGGAGATCGAACTAGCAGAAACAATGTTCAACAGCATGAGAAGCAAAATTATTGACAACATATTTGGTAGAAAGGGGAGTCATGAGGCTCACAAATGCAAAATGTCATGGGATAAGGAAGCAAATAGGGAAAGAAGAAAATTTAAGCATCAAATTTTTGCATAGTTTGTAAGTGTTTGTGCGCTTTTCACATAAATGGTTAATCTGGTATGACAATTGTACGTTGCTTTGGTCTTATATACTAGGGCCACATAAGAATCAACTTTTAAAAGGAACTTCTTTTAGGAGTTTCATGGTGAAAGAGGTGGTCTTTTGTATTTAGCAAATAGAACAAGTCTACAACCTTAATGAAAGAGAGCAAGCCACATGACTTCTTGATTTCATTCTTTACAATGTCTCATGCTTTCCTGAACTAAAGTCTAACCTACAAATCCAATCAAATCCAGGAGTTGATATAGTAAAGTTGAACTTACTATCTTGGTGCTCATTAAATAGCAGGATCACACTATTTCACTAGATGGCAGAGAAGTAATAGTTGAAAGAAAATGTTATAATGTAGTTATCTAAACTACATTGGTTTGAAGGAAGGTTATTGAAACTTTAAAGACTTATCCTCAATTTCAAGAAATTTTGGTTATGTTGTTGTAGTATTTTTAGCAGGTCTTTTGATGCATCAAAGATCCACACACATTAGCTATGACACCATTCAAAGTATCCAAAAGGAATTTTGGAGTAGATTTGTTAACTCTACACAATAATTAAAAAATCAGATTGGAGAGACAAAAGTAAATTCTAGTTGATCTACTTTGTATTCTCCATTACTAATCACTTCTGCTGATTGAATTTATTAGTTCAAGTTGTTGATTGATGACTATAGAAAAATGACATAGATCAGTATTTTGAAGCAAAAGATAGAAGCCTTCGGGACTCTTCAAAAGTTTTGCACACTAGTTGAAAAAAGAAGCACAATCATGTATTGGTACGATAACGATCGATAATGGTATCAAATGAACATAAATGGTGTTTGAAGACTATAAAATGGGATGCCATCTAAGAGTTCATCACACTAAAGAAAATGGAGCGGTTGAGATGGTGAACTGGATTATAATTAATATGGTTTGTGGAATGATGTATTTTGGAGGACTTAAATATCATTTATGTGCAGAAGCACCTCAAATAAGAGACACATTTAAACTCTCTTCATATGAAGACTCTATGAAATTTGGTGTGGTTTTTTGCATCACTGTGGCATCTACAGATATCCAGATCCACATGCTATGCCTTTATTCCCAAGGGAAAAGGAATAAGATGGACCACAAATGTATAAAATGCATCACTTTGATATTCATAATCCTCAAAGGTACTACAAACTGTTTCATGAGAAAAGAAAGAAATTTCTCAATAGGAGATTGTTTTTTTGTGAAACTACAAAGGACAAAACCAACAGTGACAAATAGTTGAGTTGACTCGAGAAATTTGCATAATTTGATGTTTTTAAAGGAGAATGAAGTGAGATTATAAACATGATGGGGGGAAGATGTAGCCTGGATTCTATTGATTGTTTGCCCTTAAGTACTGGAAAAAACAAACTCCTGTAGAGGAGGCAATTGAAAATTCATCAGAAGATGAAAACATGTTTTCAAAACATAGCCAAAAGCTGAGTCGCCCATTAAGAGTTCAATTAGATGGGTTACCCTTTGAGAATTCAATTAAACAAGTCACACGTTGTTTGCAAGAAACATAGAAAAAAAATGCTAAAATGAACCACATGAACTTTGAAAGATACCAGACTAGAAGTGCCTACAAAGTTGAACAGAATGAAGAAGCATGTAGAAGAGATACAAGAAAAGCTTACCTTGGGATAGCATATCGATGAATAAATCAATTATTGTGTTAGATTTAAATCCAAATTCATTTAAACCAGTTGAATGGCTTGATGCGTGGAGAAAAGCAATGAAAGTTTAATATGATCTTGGTCAAGAGTGGAACTTGAGAGTTGATTTGGAGTCACTCAACTGTAAAAACAAATGGAAAGCAAATGGCTCACTTAACAAACACAGAAAAAGGTTTGTTGCAAAGGGATATGCTAATAAATAAGGGATAGATGATAACGAATCCTTTGCATTAACAACACGAACCACTATTTGTGTTTTCTTGGCGTTTGCTAGACAAAAAGGATGTAAAATTCAGCAGATGGATTTGAAAACTGGATCTCATAGCAATAATTTATGTGATTCAGCTATAAGGCTTTATAGTTGAAGATCACAAAGATGTGTACAATTTGAAAGAATTGTTGTGTGGCTTCAGGCATTTTTCAACTGCCAGCAAAAATGAACCTTGTTGTGACCAATAATCACATCATCGCCCAAGCCTGGGGCCCCTTTCTACTTTTGCCAGCTGTTTCCTTATTCTGTAAAGTGCATAAAATCTCCCGCTTCAGAAAAATCCCGCTTTTCATGGGTCGCAGTTTTCAGGAAATGAAGAAATATTGTGATCAAGGAAAAATCCCTCATTCCTTGAAAATCCTGACGCGAAAATCATGGAGCACAAATCCAAGGAAGTCAAGGAAAAAATGAAATCCCTCATTCCTTCAAAATCCCAACAGAGTCAAATTCATAAGGCGCAAGTCTGAAGAAATGGAGGAATATTAGCATGAATCCTTCATTCCTTGAAAATTCCGCTCCAACAGATTTCAAGCAGAAATTTAGGGATTGTAAAATTTTGTTTCTAATTCCATCTCATGTCGGCAGAAATTGTTGGCTTAAATTGGCCAAAGGTATTGAAGAGCATCCGAAATTACCAAAAGCAACGCGGGTGGTGACCCTTGTGAATTCTGGCAATGAGGAATGGAAAGTGCGGTACAACTGGAGTGACACCAACCACTTAGGTTCTTATGGTGCATGATGGAAGCAATTTTTCGTTGGAAACAATCTCCACAGCGGGGACATTTGCATTTTGAGAGGGTAGACAAGGGCAATAGTAATATCGTTATTAAGCTGAGAGTACATATTTTCAGGGTTAATTCGGAAGATGGAATGAGCAATGATGGACTTGTGAAACCCACATCTCATTCTAACAAGAAGATGAAAGTTTCAAGGGGAGATCTCAGCACCAACTTGCCTGCAAAACGTGGTCAGCCAAAATATGTGAAGTTCTTTGTTAGGAACCTATGTGTTCCTTCTGTTTATTTTGTTAGAGTAGTGTTGTTAGACGCATATGCTTTGTAAGTCGTCCCGTGAGTATATTTTATTATCCCACATGCATAGGTAGTATTACTTTTCTAGATCGTACTCAGTATATAAGAATAGGTTGAGGCCCTTGATGGGCACGGACGAATTTATTGTATTGAGCTTGCTCAAAGGAGGTTACCCCCTCGAAGTGGCCTGCGATCAGTAGATTCATTCTGAGTTCTGCTATCACTTTGTATTCTGTTATTTCGAGCATTCTCACGATATTGCTATAAGGAGGTTCATCACATTCTTCAAGCGATCCCAAAAGCAGTAAGTAAAAGGCGGGATCTCCTCAAGAGGATTTCTATGCTCAGAGAATCGAAATCTACACTCAAGAAAATAATTGTTTTCAAGGAGTGAAGGAAATTTCATGCAAAGAAAAATCTACCAGTTTAGAAATCCCGCTTTTCATGGGTCGCAGTTTCCAGGGAATGAAGGAAGATTGTGATGAGAGAAAATTCCTTCACTCCATCAAAAAACCAATTCCACAATTTGAAAAAATGCAAATCCAAGGAAGTCGGGGAAAGAATAAAATCCTCCACTCCTTCAAAATCCCGACCTGCAAATCATAGAAAAGATCTCTTTAGACTACGGAATGCAGTTGTGGCAGAGAAATATTATCATTGAAGCAATAGACATCCAATAAAAAGCCGGAATATTGAAAATTTTGAGGAAAAATTCAAACTTTAAAGCAAGAGAGTGAAATTTCTTATGAAGTGAAAATTGGATTCAGAGGAGAAAAGCGAAAAAATAATTTTTCCTTCAAAAAAGTTTTTTGGATTTACATTTAAAAAATTAAATATTAGTTTTACTAATATTTAATTTGATTTCTTTTGAATAATAATCCAAAAAATAAAAATGGAGAAAAAGTTGCAAAAGAATTTGATTTTTTTTCATTTAAAAATGGAAGTTAATTGAATATTGATTTTTTTAAAATTGATATTTAATTAATAAAACTATAAAAAAATCAAAATAGAAGAGTACTTAGCTTCATCATGAAGCTAAGAGTATAAAAAATAGCAACTTTTTGAATCAAACAGCAAAAAGTGACAAGTGGCACAAAAAATGGAAACCTTAATGGTTAAGTAAAATAGCTGCCTGATTTTAGTCTGCAGCTTTAAAGGCATCTTTTTTGAAGGATGATTTATATAAGAAACCCTCTCATTCATTCAGGCTCACACAAAAATTTGAAGAGCAAATCAAGAATAGGAGTAAGATTTCAGGAGTTCAAGGGAACAGATTTTTTGAGAAATTTTCTAAAATTGTTGAGGAATTTTCTAGGAATTCACGATAGAAAATTTTGAATCCCATCATAAAGGAATTTTCTTTGCAGTGAGTTGTGCGGAAGAGTTAAAAAAGTGAATCTTGAAAGGAGAAAGGAAAATGGCAGAGCCCAAGGGAATAGGAGAAACACAAGGACAACTAATAAAGAATGAAAGAATAGGATTCTATCCTGAATCCAAAATTGTGTCAAAGTGGGCAAAAATCGGAGATACAAGGCTCGGTGGCCTTGATTTGAAAGATTTCAACCGGAGAATGCTCGGATACAATGACCATCAACCAACACACCTAGCCACAAGAATTGTGAGAAGTGGAATTTTTGCTGTAGCTGCTTTCCCTCCTTCTTTTCAGCATCCAGAATTGATTGTGGAATGTACTAAGCACTATAGTCCTAGAGACAGAACCATCCAGGATTCTAAACGAAATATTCTGGTAGATTTTTCTCCAGCATCCATTTCTGAAGCATTTGGAATTCTTTCAAATCCAAGGATGGTAAAAAAAACACAAGAGCAAGCACTGAGAATCTATACATCTGGAATCAATTTTTGTGAAGAAATAATCAACAAAAAATGGTTGAAAAAGAATAGACTGCATCATTCCAAGATTCCTAAAGAAATAGTATGGCTTGATTTGCAGAAGGAATATAGTGATATGGTCATGATGTTGAGTTGCATATTTGGCATGCCTTATTCTTATAGGTTTGAATCTTGGATGTGGTATTTTGTTGAGCAAGTAATGGAGGAAGGCGACAGACTAGATTGGGCTGGGCTCATAAGTGATAACCTAAACGAACAGTTGATGAATCTAGAACATACAAGGAAATTTTACATGAGCTCCTATGTCATCTACATGCTAGCACGGAGGACAAATTATGATGGACTACGATGCAAAGGACCAATTGGAAGCAGAAGCCAACACCTCAAAGTCCATGAATGTTACCCGCAGTTGCATTTGTATTCAAAGGAGGATTACATGAAGGTTAATGATATATTTTCCATGCGAATAGTAAGAACACTGCAAAAGAGCCCACATATAAGAATTTCAATAGGTGCAATGAAATTGATCGAGGAATACGGCGCTTGGTTCATTCAATTTCCTACCTTTTCATATATCCGAGTTCAAGGATTCTCCACAAAACCATATGTAAACTTCCCAGTTATCCAACGGACAAGATGGTCTTGTTAGAGCTTACTCGACAACTTACAACCTATGACAAGATTCAGAAAGGGGAGAAGAAGTTGGGATTGCAGTTTCCAATCTCCATAGGAGAAGGGAAAACTGAAGTATGCCCATGTCTAAAAGCTGCAGAGAAATCATCAGATGAGCTCCACTTCTTCTGCCTTTTGCTTTATCCAAAGAGGAATGATTTTGCTCCTTACAACAAGATCTCATTAGTAGGAGGATCAAAGTACCAACACAAAGTTCACCTTGAAGACTTTTGGGCAAATGCAGTAGATGAGAACGAGATTAGAAAAAGAGTGCATTCAAGACTACCATTGAACATTATTAGAACATGCAACATATTCAAGGTTCTTGATCAAATGGAGGAGGACCCAAACGTGATGCGAAAAGGATTCAATCCAGAAATGATAGCTCAACCATTTGATTGGAAGAAGAAAGAAATTACAGATCTTGAAGCCCTTTCAAAACTAGTCTTAGATTTTACAAAGTGGTGGATCGAGCGTAAGCTTGAAAAATTAGTCGCACCAGCAAATGGATTCACATATAGGTTGCTTAGCCATAGACCACTTAGGGATGAAAGATCAAGACAAATATCTGAAGGGACTATTGAAGAAAGGGGAACTCCATCCGAAGATGTAGGAACCAAGAAAGGGAAGGAGGTACCTCGAGAAAAGTGCCCTAGGATTGAGGAAGTCATCCGAGAACCTCAAAATAAGAAGCAGAAACATTTAGATGCCCCCTCTTCTTCGAGTCAAACTCCAAGTGTCCAAGAGATAGAAACTTTTGAAAGGCAGGATGTAGGGACAAGTATAAGGAGATTCGAGCAAGAAGAGAATTTGGATAGGCCAACTCATGATAGGTTGAGTATAAATGCTTATGAAAAATCCATGCAAGAAAGAGGGAGAGATCAAGATATTGCTACGGAAGAAATTCTTGCTACGATTGTAGAATGAGAAATGATTAATGATGGAGATGGTCCACTAGAGGAAGAAACTCTAGGAGTAGCAATACATCTTCCAAGTACTAAGGCCATAGTTCCTAAGGTTACGATGGATAGTCCAGGAGGTGAAGAGGAGATTGATGTTCGACTAGTCCAAAGGAAAGAACAATTGATATTTCAAGGGACCAAAGTATACCCATTCCATAATGGTTGAGGCAACGAATTCATTTGCGTCAACAAAGGGAGGTTGATCCAGCAATTGAATTACAAGAAATTTTGGACCGATCAAACCGATCAGAAGAACAAGGGAAAGCAAAAAGATAGACTAAATTCATCAGAGGAGAATCAGGATCCAGAATCTTACAGATTGCGACTCCCACAGTTGACAAAGGGAAAAATCAGATTGCTCTAGATGAATACCATGTTACAGAAGTAAATCTTGGTCGGGCCTCCCGAGAGCAAATATTAGAAGAATTTGATGACTCCACACAGGCTTTGAAGGATAGGTTGAAGAAAGTAGAAGAAGGGTATGAAAAGCAGAAAAGAGAAATTCGGGCCTTATGTCAGTACATCAATAACTTGCCTCATCCAATAAGAGAGGAAGGTCCATCATTTGTCCCTCCAACAGGTGTTTCCAGTGAAGTGGTAGGTGATATTGACATAATCAAGCAGATTGCTCAGGGTGCAAAGATTTGGATCGAAGGAATTCAGGAGGTAGCCTTCAAACATGCAGAAGAGTTAGTGCAAGTGCACAATAGGGCATTGGATGTAATCTCTAGGATCCAGTGCATGGAGGAATCATGGGTGGATGAGCATATTTACCAAGAAGAGGTGATTGCCGACATTCAGAGTCTGATGGATACCCCAAAGCAAGAATTAATTGATGGTCGAGTTATCAGCGAGGGGGATGTCTATGATTTTATTTGATGGTACAGTGCAGTGATCATGGCTAAGGAAATGTTTGAGAGCATTTCCATGGAATCTAGTTGATGGAAGAAGATTGTTGATAACATCAAGCAAGGAATATCAAATGCAGTTGCATCTTTCTTATCACAGAGATTGTTGGAAGAAGAAATGACAACTGATAATCTAAAAATCAAGTTAGAGGAATTCTTTCAGCTAAACCTATATGGAAGAGATGATTTTGAGAACTTCTCCATCTTCTCAAATACAATGCACACTACTAAGAACTTGATACCAGATTGGGATGAAAGCTTGGGAAAAGCAGAAAGAGCAATTGCAGTTCTGGAATTCAAGCAAGAATTTGCACCAAGCATCAGTATAGAGGAGTTGGAAATAGTATTAGATCAATTTCGATCTTTCAGGAAAAAGAATCAAGGATAGATGCATTAAATGCATAGTGGGTGTGCATAAGGATCATTTATTACACTCCACTCCTTCTTACATGAGCATGCATAGTGGGCATTTATTACCCACTATAGTAGTGGATTTCTTGTGGCATTAATGTAGATTCCTTTCCATTGCCCTAACCCTAATTAGGGTTGATGTGGCAAGATCTTGGCCATTGGTTATTGTGATCATCCGGGCCACCCGTTGTAATCGAGGACCTATATAAAGGCCTCATTTCTCATTTGTAAAGGGGAGGTTTTTTTGAGATTGTTGCTATGAGCTGCTGAGATAATAAAGTTTTCATTGAAGTTTGGTGAATACTTGATGTGTCTTAGTGCTTGCTTGTTCTCCTAAAATTTCTTCAAGTAGATTAAGTTTAGCATAGTCAATGTGTGGTGATTACAATGGAGAATATGATGGTGTATTGATGAATTCCTTTGGTTCATACTTTTGACGTTTTAGTGATTCTAATTCATTGTGTAAAGTTAGCCTAAACCTCTTTCATGCATATGCTCAACTTCTATCATTTGTATACATTGTTCTTTATGATGGTGTATGCGGTGATATGAAAATCTTTGGCATAACCCTTGAAGATTGCACTGGTTCATGCTTAGTTGTAGTATAACTTGGCGAAGCTGAATTCAATAAATTGAGGAATTTGTCCACTAGAATACTATTTGTTGTTATCACTACCCTTAGGATTAGAATAGAATTCCTGAACCCCATCCTATTTAATTTCTGCATATTCTGTGAAAAATCCAAAAAAAAGTGCTTCATTGCAAAACCTTAAGATAGCTCCCATATCCAGTATGGCTTGAAATGAATATGAATAAACACGTAAGGCCCCTTGTGATCATCAGAAAATCACATCAACCACTGATCTTATCCACAGTCAAGACCTGGCATTAAAAGAACCTTGAAGTCATTGTATGATCTTTTCGCAATCTCACCATACACAAGACTTTATTCAAGAGAGGATAAGATATTTCGGTATTTTGTTCTACTGTTTGGTGAGTCATAAAACACACATCAACAAACCTCTTGAGAAAAAACATAAGGTTTTATGAATTTGAAGGTGCAACTCTTTATTATCTGCTTAAATCAGTATATAGTGAACACATAGATACACATTAGAGGCAATACAATCGGTTGACTGTACAATGTCTCTGCACTATAAAAACAATACTAAATATGCATGGTCACACATACACAAAATTGCATTAAATAAGGAAAACTGTTGAGCAAAACAAGACACTTGCTGGTTATATATATTCATAATGGTGACCACACTCATGATTGGTATCTACATGTGAATGAGACCATGATACAACATAATTCTTCGCTACAAAGATAGATCATGATGGGAAATTGAAATGATATCAGTTATGGAAGAGTATGAATGATTGAACTATCAATCTCCCACCATAAAACTGCCAACAAAACATGATGCCAAGACAGAGACAAAACTTGAGAAATAATTACACACGGTGCCAAGAGGGAAGAGAGGTGGTGCCATGTCATCTGATGCCAAGAATACAAAATGATCACATGTAATCTCTATCCACAGTCATTTAGGAATTTGAGAAGAATAGGAACTTGATGATCAAGAAGAGCCATGCACAAAAGCCAATCTCAGTTGAGAGCAAATGAAAAACTCATAGGCAATGAAGAACTCTATCACAGCTTTTCCAAATTCAACATTCCCTCTTAGCAAGAGAGAGATCTTCATTTTGTCATTCATGGCAAGTGCACATAGTTGCAACCAAAAATCTCATGATAGAGTTTTCTTGGAAAAAATTGTTAACTCAGCATAACAAAATTCATCATAGCTACTTCTAGAGGGTGAACTAGGAACATATAAAATAAAGTCATTGTGTCACTCATGACTTTGACCATGGCTACTCCTATAGCTTAGCCCACCATAGCTACTCTTAGAGGGTGGAAAAGGGGATTTCACATTGAAATTCTCTCATAGAGAAGAACTCATTAACAAGGGATTGCACCTTGAACTTCTCTCACGGAGAAGAACTCATTAACATGGGATTGCACCTTGATGTTCTCTCACAAAGAACAACTCATTAACAAGGGATTGCACCTCGAATTTCTCTTATAGAATCTAAAGTTGAAACTCTCTCAACAAGAGTACCATTCTCAACAATACCAAGTTAATCCTAGAAGTCATAGTTGGAGAACTCGCCAAAGGCAAAAACTCGGCAAGCCCCCCAACAGTTTAATTGGGAAAAACTTGGCAATTTAAAAAAAAACAACTCGGGAACCTTAAAAAATCACTGAAATTTAATTAAAAATACATTTATTTTGCAAAATTTAATGAGAAGATGCATCTAATAAGTTAATTAAAAACAACACAAAAGAAACAAGTAGAGTTTAGATATATATAAATGTATAGTGTGTACAAGATTGCATTCTCATGCAAAATGGTCATGGCAGGGAGCAAAATAGTAAATAGTTTCAATTTGTCAAACCAGAAGTAAATACTAAAAGTCTAAATACATCAATACAATCACATCTTCCTCTTTCCAGTTGCACTAGCTGGAAAGCGAGGGGGTTTAGTCCTCGAAGAAGTGCTCTGCACTAGGATAGGGCGTGTGCTACGTGACTATGAACTCTGTCGTTGTGCCTCCTCGCTCAACATCCCTACTGACTGGCTCGATGTTTTGGAAGAGGATGTATCTCCTCCTATATGTGGCACTGGTAATGCCTCATCCTCTAAGCTTGAATCATCATTTTCCTCATCCTCGTCCTCTAAGCTTGAATCATCATATCCTTGTCCTCGTCCTCAATGTCATCAATTGTGAAATGAAAATCAATTCCAACATCCCCCTCCATGGCCTGCCTCTCCAAATCACCGATCTCATCTGGTGTAAACATAAGACTTGGCTCCTGTGCTGTCCAATCAGAATAAGGATCTATCTCATCCAGATCAAGTGGACTAGGTAGTGCTGAACTCTATTCCTTTTTTATGCACAACTTAAGATTATAGTGCACATAAACAAGGTCATTAAGCCATTTTTGAGTCATTCTATTTCTTTTCTTTGCGTGGATGAACTCAAATAAGATCTAATTGCGCTCACAATGGGTTGGCATAGGACTTTAAGAGCAAAATTCTTTAAATTGGGGGTATTGCCACCCCAACTTGCCGACCAGCAAAAAAAAATATAAAAATTTAAAAAGCAATGAAAAAAGATAATCAGAAACACAATTTATCAATTTGCAAAAGTTTTAAAGTTTGACACTTTACCTAGTGCTTGAGTAGATCTTGCTCTCTTTGCTAGCATAGAAAAAAACAAATTACCCCTCGATTCCACATAGACTTGTTGTTCGGTCACAATAAGGTCTCTCTTTGCTTCATTGGTTGTCATTCTCTCAATGCATTTAGAGAGACCTTCCATGACCTCAACATTAGGAACTAAGTGGGAATCATTAGCCCTAAAACAAATAGAAAATAATATCATGTCTTGTTACACAACCTTAAAAAGTAAAGTAAAATAAAGTCTTAGTAAAATCTCAACTTCAAGGACAATCATAGTACTTGAATATGGGGTTGAGGAAGTAGCTTGCTGCATGAATGGGTTGGTGGAGCTTATTGTTCCACCTCCTATCAATTATTTCCCAAATGGGGTCAAGTTTGAGTTTGTCCCCATGATAGTAATTTCTAACAGCCTCTTTGGCCCTATCCATGGCCTCATAAAGACCTCTCATTGGGGATTTCTGCCCATCACATATGCGCAAGGCTCTAACTAGGGGTATAGACATCTACATTTGAAATTTGAAAAATACAAATTAGTTAATAACATAGTAAGTTATGAATTAATAATGAAACTTGGGGCTTTATAATCAATCTCAAGATACTTCATAGTCCATACCCTACCTGCCTTAGTTCTCAAAAATTCATTTACTAAGAAAGCTACTACATTTTTCTACTTCCTCAAAGTATGACAACAAAAACATATAATCCATCTAGGATTATCAATTAAGGACTTATCTTACTAGTACAAATACTTACCAATTAGCTTCCTCCAAATGTTTACTATTTAACATATTGAGTGCAACTTGAGTGACAAAATAATCTAATTTTAAATCAAGGGAGAACCCTTTTCTATAGCACAAAGAATGGATATAGAAGGAAAAGAGGAGCACAATACTTCACTATTGTCCCTACCAACACCATTGATTCATGCATGTCCACATTTCCTTCTAGAAGACTGATTCATTTTAACTTTTAAAAATCCCTCAAATGGAAGAACCACCTTCCTTATTTAATATTTTTATGTTTGGCATACCTTAATTTCCTTCTTGCTAAGGGGTTAGCCCTACAATCAACAATATCCAGATTCCATATCATAACTAGATCACTAGGATCCATAGGTTCACTAACAAGTTACATTTTGAAAGAATCATTACATGAATTGTCTAAATAATAATTCTTCATGGAAGAGCACTTATAATTTTGAAATCTTGAAAGATCCAATTGATTTCTAGCCACAAGTTCCAAATAAAAAAGAACCTTCAATTTATTTCTAGCCACAAAATAGTCAGTGCTCCCCTCCAGATTTGTGACAAGGAACTAACTACCTCCTATGAATTATATAAGTTTAATAGTTGTATTAGGCATTGATAGGTTGATCTTTTGATGCAACGATAATGACCACTCTAACAATGATAACCCATCATAATCAAATACATTACATGTAAAAATAGCAAAGCTATCAAACATTTATATCAGCTAACCATTATGAATTGGGTCAACAAACATCCAATTAAGTCAAAAGAGTCATACAAAGTCGACAAAGAATAATGAAATATAGGAGTCTAATGTTGGTTATGAAAATATTTCACACTTAAATTGTTGAGTAGAACTTATGCAAGAAAAATAAAAACCTAAAAGTTACACGGATAACTTCTAAAATGGCCTTAGTCCTTCAAGCCTTCCAAATAATCTATCTGTTGCTCTTGATTTCAAATTGTGTTACTTTTTCTAAAATTGTGAAGGCTGAAAATCAATCTTAGCCTCCCCCCCCCCCTCGCCGCCTCTCATAATCCTCCTACAAAGAGTCTTTCATGATATATAAATAGCATCTAGACCTAAATTTATTTATGTTTGACTGCCTCTATAAGGATCCACTAGGATTTAATATTTCACAATATGACATTGTTTATTTTTAAAATTTATAATTGGTTAATTATGTTTTGTTTACTCCATTAATGTAGTAAGAATTAAACATTGTGTTGGGTGATGCGATTCTTTCCCCTGCCCACAGGTGGTTAATTATGTGGTGTTCCATGTTCACTAACAGTCATGGCTTTTGGTGCAACGGCAAATCGGCCCTACAATTGGTATCAAAGCTTGGTTTTGGCTTGGTCATGGGTTCAAATCTCCTCGGTGCCTTCCTGACCCATGTAAGCACCTGGTATGCATGTTGAGGGGGAGATTGTTGGGTGATGCGATGCTTTCCGCTGCCCACAGGTGGTTAATTATGTGGTGTTCCATGTTCACTAACAGTCATGGCTTTCGGTGCAACGACAAATGGGCCCTACACATTGCATGTTAGATAGTTAAACTATTTTCTACTTTGACTTAGATAATTATCTTGAAAAAGTTATTAATTTTTTATTATGAAATAAAAAAATAAAAATGGGGTTATGGCATTTTTGCCTTTTTTCTATAACTATATTAAATTATATTATATATTAAAGCATCTAAGTAAGAAATTAAAAAGAGTGAACCATTTTTTTCTGTTGAGTCATATTTATATGATGTTATTATGTGATCATTAGTCCTTTCTCAATCTTGTAGCATATTTTCTTAAGAAAACTATGTTTGAAATCTAAGTAAAGGGAGCATTATAGTAGCCTTAGGTTATGAAATATGTCAAAACACATTATCTATAATGACACTACAACTTACATTCAACTCAATCATCTAAACACAAAGAAATCTAGAAGCATATGCTCTCATGCAACTGAACATTTACTAAAATATTGAAGTAATTGTGCAATGCAATACTAGAAACATAGAGCAAGATCATGGTGCAAGATAAGTTGTTGTTGGTTGTTGTCATGAAGGACATAAATCAATTTTTGAGAAGGGATTTGATTTCATATAACAAATTATGGAAAATGAGGTTTCTTAGAGTTGTGTTGTTGTCCTTGTTTCATGTTGAAACACTATAATTATATCATAGAAGAAATCTATCCTCCAATTATTATTAAGAAAAAATCCTGATGCTAAAAAGGTCCCATTGTTAAAATTATATCTAAACATTTTAAAGGATAAAATTAGAAATAATTGTTTAAAAATATACTAATTCAAATGAACATTTTAAAACCTTTTTTCATTTATTGACACCTAAATCTTTATTCCTAAACTTCAAGTAAGCAATCAATTTAAGATATAAATACATTCTACATTAAAATAAATATTTTATATTTATAGATTTTTGGTTTGTTTCATAAGGCTAATTCAAGTAAAAATTGTAGATTAGATAAAATTTAGTAAAATTAGGTTTCTTGGAGTAGTGAAGTTGTCTTTGTTTCATGTTGAAACACTATAATTATATCATAGAAAAAATCTATCTTCCACTTATTTAAGAAAAAAAACCCTAGTTCTATAAAAGGTCCTCTTGTTCAAAGTATATCTAAACATTTTACAAGATAAAATTAGAAATAATTGTTAAAAAATATACTAACTCATATAAACATTTTAAAACCTTTTTTCATTTATTGACATCTAAATCCTTATTCCTAAATTTCAAGTAAGCAATCAATTTAAGATATAAATACATTCTACATTAAAATAAATATTTTATATTTATAGGTCTTTGGTTTGTTTCATAAGGCTAATTCGTGTGGATTGGATAAATTTAGTAAAATGCATGAATAGTTGATAATTCTTAATTTTTGAACACAAAAATTTCAGCCTAATACTTTTCGAGTTCCAGTTCCAAATGAGTAAAACTTCTTTATGAATGGAGACCACGGCAAGAAAAATAAAAAATAAAGAACACTGCATTTCTTAGCAGCTCACTTCTCTCTTAGAAACAGCAAGGACATCGGCATCTCTGCTAAGATATTTCCATAAAAAACATGACCATCATGGGTTACAACCCATGAGCGCCGCCTATCTTCCAATGACAGACGAGTTGAAGGAAGGATAACTCTCTATAACATTGAGAAACACCTTTCCATTGTTCGCGGCTCTGGGATTTGCTATTGGCAAAGCCTTTTATGGTATTGCGGGAATGACAGCCTCTCCCTCCAACATCTTCAATGCCTCTGCCATGCTCAGGCTTAAAGCCAGATTAATGTAAGTACACAAAATACCCACCTTAACAAATCCATCCATTGTTTTCACCTCTTCACTCTCGTGCATTCTCCAATCTATCAATTCAAGTACTTTACTCATTTCCAGGAGCTTCCATGCCCAATCAGTAATAAGGTATTCAGTCAAACATTCCACAGAGATATCCAGAGCCCTTCTGCCGCTCATGATTTCCAACAACACAACTCCAAAGCTATACACATCACTCCGATCTGTAAGAATTCCATACAGAGCATACTCCGGTGCCAAATACCCATGCGTTCCACTTATTTTTGACATGAGATACGATTCCCCTTCACTCGCCAACCTCACCAGCCCAAAATCAGCAACACGGGCATTCATGTCCTCATTCAGCAGAATGTTATTGGCCTTTATATCTCATTGATATATCGCTAGCCAAACGCCGAAATGCAGATGACATAACCCCTTTGCAATCCTGATTATAATCTTCTTCCTCTGCTCCCATGTCAGGGTTCTCCCGGCGGCATTTCTAAAAATGAGTTGATCGAGACTTTCCTTGGCGAGGTAGTTGTAAACGAGAAACTGCTGGAACCCCTCTTTGTCGTCACCGCCAATGCCAAAACCTCGCAGAGCCACCAAATTTTGATGGCGAAAGCTGCTCTGAATCTCCACCTCATTCCAGAAATCTGCATCATCATCGACAGAGCACTTCTTCATTCTCTTCATGGCAATCATCTGACCGTCGGGAAGTTTTCCCTTGTACACCATTCCAAAACTCCCCTGCCTGATTAAATTCATGCAACTGAAATCATTCGTGGCTTTCTTGATTTGCCCTTCATTGAACCACACTACGCCCATCTTCGGCTTGACGCCGTTGATCAGAAGGCTTTTGTTTATTAATCTCTTAAAATGCCTGTGCTTCATCCTCGCCCTCCACCAGTAACGAATGATTCGTATAATGCTCATAGCCATGGTGGCGCCTACATCACCATGATCTTGCAATGGTCGAGAATACAGCTGGCTTAATGATGGGTAAAACGGCCTGTACTAACATCACCATGAACGCCTCCATTTTCATCGACATTTTGAATTGAGAATGTTGTCGCTATATCAAGTTGCTACAGACCGAGTCCAAAAATGCCCTTTCATGTTTGTAGTTTCGTCTTGGATGCTCAGAATTATCCCCGATTTTGTTTCGAGTGGGGCATAGCAGCTTAACAGGACAAGGTGTCGTAGCAAAATATTCGAATGTTGAGCTTCTAGGGACAAGTGTTCTTCACTTTTCAATATTGGTCAACGATCGTGTTGACCATATTGATGGATGGTAGCCACCGATTCTATAGAGAGGGAATCTGTTGGCTTTGAAATGGCATTTGGAGTATTATACAAAAGAGGGAAGCTTATGTATTTTCTCTTAGCCAAGGTTGTAGGATTTGTTGAATTGTAAATCAGCTGGCAGCCATGCCTCCCTCTACAATGGATCGAAAGGAAACACAACTATATATTCTATTGTAAATTGCAAAGAGGCAAAACGTAATTACTTTGGATCCATGCTTGAGATGTAAATGTATTTAGTTAGGGCTCGTTTGGCAATGGGAATACCACTGGAATAGGCATGTGTGTATCTCTAATCTCTATTTGGGTGCAACAATGTTGAATTTCGAATAGGAATACAATGGGAATAAGTATTCCAATTTTGTCCAAAAAAGGGACATATGCAATTCCACCTAAATAGGTGGAATAGGAATTTTTATTCCTATTCCATTTATTACTTTGTTAGAAAATATAAAATTTTGGGTCTGTGCTCTCAACTTTACATTTGCCCTCACTTTTGTTTGTTGCTCATTCTCAGCTCACGTCCGTTGGTAGTAGGTGAAGGAAACTTTTATCCTCCATTTTTACCAAGTGTGGAGCAGGGTTTCATTGCTTTTTGAGTGCAGGGTTCATTGTTATTCTTTTTTATGTGATGTGTCTAAATACGGTTGTGTAGGGTTTTGTTTTACAACATTGGCAAGAAGTTTCTACAACATTTGAAGGGCAAAGAGGAGCAGAGTCCACAACAAGAGTGGGATGGTCAAATTTTGAGGTATGTAGACTGTGTTGTTTTCATAACATTGCATTCAATGAAGCCCCTTACCTTCTATATTCCTTTCGTGCACATACGGTGCACTATTTGATTGTTTCGAACATTATTAATTTGTTTTTTATTTCTGCATTAATAGTATTTGTAGATGAGTTTCAAATCTCATTTTTATGTATATATTTTGTTAATCTTGCTCTTGCGAACCCCAATGGATATGGATAGAACAAATCTAGAATGCTTCCATTGTATATGCACTTTTGATGATTTTTATCCTTGCTACTTTATCCCTTATTTCTATATATCTTTCCATCTGAATGAACTTCATCTAGGTGATGATTCAATTCTCCTCCTATCTAGTTCCTCAAGCAACCCCTTTTCCAGACCCGATAAGCTAGTGCATGTCTTTAGCACAAATGGGTATATTCTACTACTAAGCTCTAAAACTTTTTGTTGCATTTGACATTATAGTATTATTCCATTTTCATACAGTCTATATAGAACATACCATTTGATCATTACATTCCATTAAAATGAATCTTTTTCAAACATTTTGTCAATTATTTGATGTACACCTTCTGCACTTGCATAGTTACTATACATGTCTACTAGATTAGTTCCCGGAAGAGGGTTTTGAGTAAGACTTGTCAAAACAATTTGGGCATGGACTTTCTTGACCTAGTTCTAATATCTTGACAAGTTTCTAATAAAGTAAACAAATTAACATTACGGAGTTGAATTTTTGTGTATAGATATTGCAGTTCTTGGGTTTTTCATTTGGTATAAGTAATGACATGATCGTGGATGCAATGGTGAGAGTATTCTCTCTTCAAATTCCTCTTTTTATTATTATTTCTTATTAGCTACCCATATTGGAACTCATTGTATTTCTTTTTGATTGGGATCAAACATTTTCTATTCTTCTCTTTTGCTAATCTTAATATATTCTTCAATTTCCAGTCTTTAAATTTTGTCCATCAGGATTGTAGGATGAGGATGGCAGATCATGCTCTAATACTATTTGTGACAACCCATCTTTGAAGCTTATAAAGATTTCCACTTGAGAAACATGCCAAGGATATTTCTTATTGCTTATCTTAAATAGGAGTTTGTTCCACAATTTTCTTTTTTGTGTATCTCCGATTTTCAAAAACAATGAAGAAACCCTAATTCTATTTTTAGTTCTACCACAATAATATTTTTGTTGCTTCTAGATTTGGATTGCAGAAAAAAAAAAAACCTTATACAAATTTCATATGATATCTGCAACTTCTTATATTTCCAAGTGACATAAATTAATACCAAGGCCAAACACTTGTAATGTTCTATAAATACTTAATGTGGTTTTAGTATAGGGTCCCCAACCTACTAACTTTATTGGGCCAAAATTGTAGCTCATACAAAAAAAATATGTTAGCTTTGGTAGGAAAGTGAAATGAAGAGAAGGATGAGCATAACCATCTTATTGCTAGCTAACTCTCTAGCAACAAGCTAACTAGATGTGTCAAACACTTTGTGCCCCTTTTCAATGCTTTGATAATTTTCATACAAACCCATCATGACTCATATAGTTATATCCCATCATGATTTCATTGATATTGATGGAAATCCACTTTCAATTGCATAATTCTTTTTATTAAGCTCCATATCCTATTATAAAGTTGACTTTTGGGGCATAGTAGGAATGTGTAGATTATGTATTTCAAATAAAGGCTTTTAGCTTTTAGTTGTATTTTTTGGAAAATATTCAAAACTAAAATTTTAATTGGGGGATTTCACAATTGGGAAACTAAAAAAAGTTATCATTGTATCATTTTCTGATTTCATTGCCTAATAACCTTGACAATAACATAATCCTGACAGAGTCTCTATAGGAGACACAGACCAGCTACAATGAAATAAAACCATTAAAATCAAGAGCACAAACCAAATGAAGAGATACTGTCCAATGAGGCAGATAAACCCAGGGAAAAAATTGATCTTGATTGCTACAGGTATGAAGGACCTCTCTCATGGCTACCATAAACATTAGCAATTGTTACCTTTAATCTGTCTCCATAACCCTTGCTCTAATTTGTAGATTAGGTGATTGAATTCTGATAGTGTTCAGTGTCCTCATCATAATTATAACCATCTTCTTTATCTCCAACCTTGTTTTCATTGCCTTTGTTACTATTGACTAAAACGTTAACACAATACAATGGTAGGGACATGTAGATCAAAGTCCCTCTCTTGAAATAGTGGAATTTATCACTTCCAAGGTTCATAATGAATGGGTTACAACTACATCAGATAGGTCAAGGAAGCTTATGTGATATGTCATAGTTTATTGCTGGAAACAATTTTTTTCCAAGCTTCTATTCATTTTCCCTTATTGATTTTCTAAACTTTTGAACATGGCATTCCTCTCTAAAGAAATCTGCAATATAACAAACAAAATCTCAATCTAAACTAGCAATTATTCTAAGTTTAGATTTAAACAAAATGCAAAAGATAATGATGTAATGAGAGATTAAAAGGAAATAAACTAAGTTACCACATTCACCCACTGAAGGCCAAAGTTGAGAGTCGATTTGGTCCAAAGTTGGGTACACAGCTTCTCACATGGCATTCTTTTCATTGCATTCTTTGTGGTAATTTTCAAGGACATGGATTATTTTTGCAACATAATGAGACAACCACATATGCATCTTTTGGTAGGTTGATTTGTTATCCTTAATTGATAGGCATTGTGTCTCTTGGTGTAAGTCATATATATTCTTATTAGCTATACTAATAACTCTATTACTTATAGTTGTAGCTAACTATTGTTGAAGACTTATATTTATTTTCTTGGTTTAATGGTTGGATATTCCGATCAATTCTAAATTAATTTTCCAAGTAAGTATTCACTAGGAAATGCATTCCAAATGTTGGGTAATGGGGAATCCATGTGCCCCATGTTTTTCATGATTTTGATATGTCAATGAGAAAGCAAACAAATTGAATTTACAACTTCCTTTGTCCTCTCCTAATGTAACCCAACTTCGAGGCTTGAAACTAGAAGGTGCTAAAGTATCAAAATGATGATGAATTGATTATTGAAAATTGTATTTGTTCTCCTACATTGTATCTAACTCTGTTGCTTTTGTATCTTTTGTTGCTCCTCTCTCCAATTCTAGAAGATCTTTAGTAAGGAGGACATATAGTCCATTCACTATATGAATTAGAATCATCAAAATTGATGAACTCATGTGAAATTAGTGAATGAACTATGTTTTCCACATCTGGATGCTTTCATAGTTGACTTTGAAATCAAGCCATTGTACACCCTACATTCCCAAATCAGATCCTTTGTTGAAATCTTCAAAAAAAATTATAGAGACTTTTCCCTCATCAAGTTCTCAATGATCATTTTAATCAAAGTTTTAAAAAACCATAAAACTCTAGGCAAGACACGACACACACAATATTAGAACTTAGAATATCTGAGCATAAAACCTTTTCATGCACTAAAACAAAAATACTGCTCATATGCCAGTAAAAACACCATCAAAATATCAAAAATATTGCTCATATGCTCTTATTTGTCTAATTTTTTTAATTTGATAGTAAAATTTTATGGTCACTTGTATGCACAACATCAGAGGTTAAATTCTCCCATGACAAGTAGAAGAGGAGTCAATTGTCATATTGAAAAGGATCTAAGTTAACATTGATCAACCACAAATACAAGAGACTAAATACAAATTTCAATTAATCAATTTTTGGTAATAGAAATTAATCAATCATTCAATCTCAATTTAAAAAATAAGCTAAACATGATGATGCTCCAATGCTTTGTACAAATGCCCATGAATCCATCTGACTAAAATAGTATCCAAATGTATATTTGCACTTGCTAGCTGGCATAATTGATTCTAAAACTAATTGATATTATTGACAGTTTATTTGTTCCTTTCCTTGTAATAACATTGTAGTAATGTTTTTAATACCGCATACAAATTATATGGTAATATCAACTAATAACTCCATTAAAATTTTATATGGCATTCGATGGATTCTACTAATGATATGCAAGTTTACGGAAGCATTGTAGGAAGATCACGCTCTTGAATGTACTTTCCATTTTGCTTGTAGTCCAAGTAGTATTCATACTAGCAGCATCAGAAGATGCTAGAAGACACAAGTGCAAGCGAAGAAGGTTTGCTTGTCCTTTTTATAAACATATTATATATTCCAATGAGATAGATTGCCATGACCAAATATGCATGACTACGGGAGCATTCTTCAAACATGCCAATATTCTAACGAAAAAAGGGAGCATTAAAGATACAATAAACATGAAATTGGAAGAACAACTAGTTATGTTGCTACATACTCTTGACCACAATCTAAGGAATCATAAGATTGACCATAACTTTGGTCACTTAGGAGAGACAGTGAGTCACTACTTCCATAAGGTCTTGAAGGCTATCATATTGCTCCATACCACTTAATTTTTGCCCCCTTCTTCAAATACTCCTCTAGAAGTTATTGGGAAGGACCATTTTGATCCATACTTCAAGGTAAATCTCATATTTTCATATATTTTGTTGCTTGAGTTTATTGCTACATATATGAAAATAATATTTCTTACACTAGGACTGCATTGGAGCAATTGATGGAACCCATATACCAGTTACTATTGATGTGGACAACCTAGAAAAATATCATGATAGAAAAGGCCACCTATCACAAAATATAATGGGTGTATGTTTGTTTGACTACAAGTTTCAATATGTTCTTGCTAATTGGGAAGGGTTAGCTACAAATAGTCGTGTTCTTGCTTCAGCTTAGTCAAGAGTAGATCCACTACTAGTTCCCCTAGGTATATTAAATCATGATTTTAATGATAATATAGTCCTTAATGTCAACCATAGTTTTTATGTTATTTCCAATCTATAATATTATTTTTCCTTTGTATAGGAAAATTCTATTTAGTTGATGATGGCTATCCAAATCTTCTTGGATTTTGTGCTCCTTATCAGTGTACATGGTACCACTTAAAAGAGTTTTGTAGAACCAAACCAATCAATAGTGTGCATGAGCTATTTAACCACTGACACTCCTCTCTTAGGAATGTGATTGAGCACACATTTTGGTATTTTGAAGCAATTTTTTCCTATGTTGAAGCATTTGACATCCTATAGTATGACGAGTCAAACAAAGATCATGTTAGCATGTTGTATACTACAAAATTTCACTATGATAGAAAATGGTGTTCCACTCGATATGGAAATTGAAGAGGATGATGATCAGGATGGGATAAATGTGTCAATTCTTGAAACTTATGGGATGACTCAACGAGATAGAGATGACTAGGGATATTTTCAAGATGAAATAGCATGAAGGATGTGAGAGGGCTAGAGATCTCAACATTAGTTTTTTTGTATCGACATTAGTTGTTCTTTTTACTCACATTTACACATTTTTTCCTCACTTTTGAACAACTACAATACTTGAATTGACACTTCGTATAGACTATTGATTCATTAACTTTGATATTATGAATTATGAATTGCAAATAAGAATTATTGTTATGCTTTAAAACTATTGATTGAGTGATTTAAAACTGTGATTTATGAATTACAAATTAGAATTACTATTATGCTTTCAAATTGCTGATTGAGTGATTTAAAATTGTGATTTATGAATTGCAAATCAGAATTACTATTATGCTTTCAAATTTTTGATTGAGTGATTTAAAACTATGATTTATGAATTGCAAACCAGAATTATTGTTATGCTTTAAATTTGTTGATTAAGTGATTTAAAATTGTGATTTATGAATTGTGAATCACAAACATTCTTATGCTTTACTTTAGAACTCTTTGGAACCTATGTAAAATTTAAACTCCAGGCTATTTTGTACCCACTATTTTAGAACAAGTAGTTGTGTTGTACTCGTTATTACTAACAACTCATTACTTATTGCAAGTTTTGCAACAATATAATAGTTACTTACCTCAAAGCTGAAAATATCTTTTACTAATCTTTTGAAAAGCATACATGAGGATGTTCATATGCCCCCCATTGCTACCCCCATTGCTAGTTATTCTAGAAGTCCAAAAGTGGTATGGACTAGAGAGATGGAGTGAAAAATTCTAGATTTTCTCCTTGAGCATGTTACTCTAGGAAGGAAAGGTGAAGGAAGTTTTCAGAAAGAAGCATGGACAATGATAGAGAGGAGATTCAATAAAGAGTCAAAGTTGAATCTTGGAAGAGATAACTTTAAAAATATTTTGAAAACATGGAAGTCACTGCATAGAATAATGAAAGAGTTGAGAAATAAAAGTGGGTTTTCTTGGAATGAGACAACTCATTGCATGGATGTCAAGGACAACATATGTGATGAAATTTTGAAGGTAATTTCCTCTTCAAAGTCATGTCCTATTCTAATTTCAAACAAATATCTAATTATTTAATTTTTCCAATGTGTAGATAAACAAATTTAGGATTGCAAAAGTGTATAAGAGGTAGCCATTCACCTATTTTAATGATCTAGAGATCATTGTGGGAAATGACATGGTGGAAGGAAATGTGGCTACAACAGTGCAAGATGCTGAAGATGGTAACCTCTTTGATAAGGTTGTTGATCTGGGTGATGATGAGGAAATTAATGCGCCTCTGAATTTTTTTGATGATTTAGATGAAGATTACCTTTAGTCAAATTAGTCCACTACATCGACTAGAAACATTCCTTCTACACGAATGATAAGGAGGCCAAAGAGGAGGAAGGCAAGCATGGTCGCTTATTTGGATGCAATATTTGAAAGAACCCATGTGATACGAGAGGGAATCAATGAGTCGCACACCATCAAATTTGATAAAGGGGATATTAAGAAAGATGCTACAAATTTTGTTTTCTACCTTGAAAGCCATCCTAAAATTAGTTGAGAGACTATGATTATTGCATCTGATAGTTTTATGCAAGAACCAACAAGATCTATTTGGTTCTTCAAGATGGATGACTCAGCGAAGGAAGATTCTATTACGTATAAATTTGGACTATTGTAATGGCTTTATTTGAAAGAAATATTTAAATGTCAATTTATTTTTTCTTTCAAGCTAGAAGAGGGTATCATACTTTTGTATTGAACTGCTGATCCAAAAAGGATATTGTAATTTATTTTTGAAATCTATTTATGTTTCGTGTCATTTTGATATTGTAATAGTTGTTTCAAACTATTGTGACAAACTGTGAAATCAAATTGCTTCACTTGTGTAGATGTTGAACATATGTATAGCATTGTCCATTGTTCAAAAACACAGCAACAAAACTAACCTATAGCTTACAATAGTACCTTGTAGCTTACCCTATACAATCAGAACAACACAACAAATGAACTCACATTTATGCTTGAATTATAAAGGCATCTCAATAGTAGAGCAGTATGATATTTATATTTAATCTTTCAAATTATGCCACAACTTTATTAGGTGTATTGTATTAAACTAGATTCATTAAAAGTCCATCATTTTTGCTAACTAGTCCTCAATTTTAGCCAACTACTAGAGAACATAGACAATATATTCTATAAAAGCTTTAATGTATCTTCAAAAAGAATTTAAGGAATCTTAATAGTGCCCCTATAAATTTTGAAAGGGTTGATTCCCATTTTAAATTATCCACAGCTGACATATACTGAACTATAGCAGATTGGATGGCTCTCTCCATGCCAAAAGTAAACAAATTTCCAAGTTCTAAACAGTGTATTCTCCATTTTCTAGGAGAATTGTAAAGCTCAATTGCTAAGGCTTGCTTCACATCAAGGCCTTCGTGATTCATGAAGAGCTCATGGAATTTTGCTTTGTTGTAGTATGGCTAATAAAATATGAGCATCTGAGGAAAAATAAAGTCAAGTGAACTTTATTCATCATAGTCGTATAGGAAATTTCAATATTTTCCTTTAAACTATAGGGGAAGTATGATGAAAAAATAAAACAAGTTCAAACCTTACTCAGAACATATAGAAATAACAAGGACATTTATGTGGAAATTCACACTATGTCTCTACATTACTAAAATCTTGGTGAGATTCATGTGTGGCAAGCACATAAAAATATGGCATTTTCCAACCATTGTGTGAATTGAATTGCAAAATAGAGTACCCATTTGTGAATTTATGAATAAAAGCCTGTAGTGGGTTCATGGCTCCAAGGTTGCTTTCTTTCCTCTACATGAAGTTTCAGCACACTTATTAGCTAAATATTCCCTTATTTTTTCTCCTATTTTAATTTTAAATACAGTCCTCTCTAGCTCAATAGTTTATGTTTCAACAAGAAATTTACAAGTAAAACATAGGCAACCTTCACAAACTCACACTTTAGTTGTTTCATTTTGCAATTTAGGGCATGACAGGTCTATTAACAATGAACATGCATATGAATTGATTGTCTATTCAGACCTTACTATTAAGAAATTTCAAACTTTCCTTAATCTTGTTTGACACAGGAAGAGAATCTCTCTCTATCTCTCTCTCTCTCTCTCTCTCTCTCTCTCACACACACACACACACACACACACACACACACACACACACACACACACAAACAACAACAACATGAAAGTTAAAATTGTTATTTAATCTTACAGCGCTCACTACTTTTGGAAGAATGTGAATAAAATAACAAAGAAACATACCTAGTTCATACATCTAGAAGTAGTTCTCCCAATGTCTATTCCAATTCCAGCCATACCATGTAGAATCAGAACAACACTACCCTGTAGCTTACAATAGTGACCAAAATTGTAAAATGAAATGCTTGAAATCATTAGAGACAAATAGTAGATGTCAACTCAACACCTGTTAGAATCAAAACAACATCAAAGGCTAGAGTATTTGTACTACTAAACTATAACACACTCTCAAAATTAGATCCATTAAACCAAGACATGCATGACTGAAATTAGAACAACATCAAAGGCTAGAGTAGTTACTACTAAACTATAACACACTCTCAAAATCAGATCTATTAAAACCATAGACAAAAGGATCCAATTGATCCATTAAATGCACAAACATAGAAAATAGCCCATGAAATAGTATGGTGCTAGGTTGCTTTCATTATTTGTCTTGGTTGAAATAATTCTTTTTGATATGTTTGTGCCGAATTTTGAGATATTTTTTGATTTAGCTTTGAGTCATAAAATGTGACTAGAAAAAGTTCAAATGATCATATAAAATGTTTAGTTGAGGTCATTATCATTTTATAAATTGGATTCTTCTATAATGAATGTATGTAAAATAATATATCTTGATAATTGAATGTTTCATTTTATTTGTATTATTTCATATTTTATATAGGGTTGATGGATTTAAATTTCCCAATGTGTGAGTGTGGTGTTGGCCATGTAGTATTGAAGACCTTGTGCACAACAAATAATCCAAAGTGTAAATTCTTTTGTTGTTCAAATGGAAGAAAGGTTATTATTAATTTTTGTATATGTTTACATTTTTTGTATCAACTAATTGTTGTGGACACTACTAATTTAGATTTTGTATTGAAAGGGGATAGTGGTTGTAATTTCTTTCAGTGGGTTGATGATGTCCCACCCACATCTATCATAACTAAATCTATAGCACATGAAAGTACTAATTACAAGTTGTACAGGGTCCGAGAGAGGGAAAACGTGTTTCTTCGAGGCATCTGAGGAATTATAATTGTTTCAATCTTACTAGTCTTTTGGGACCATATGTGTAAATGTAGTTAAAAGTCAAAGAAACTATTGTACATTGTAATTTATTTTATGATTTTGAATAGAAATGGTGGACATACTTAATAAAAATTTGACTATTTTGTTGTTTGGAACTGATTTCTGATCATATTGTGGTGACTAATTCTATTGAAATGATGAAAAAATTATATTAGTTTCATTACTATTTCAATTGATTGTGTCTAATTTTTTTTTTAAAATTCTATAATTTAACTTCACTCTAAATTTATTTTTTAAAAATCTTTAAAAAAATAAAAGTAATCCAACCCATTAAAATGTATAATGAAAAAAATATTAAATAACAATAAAAAAAATCTTATTCCAATACCAGTTTTGCACAATGAAATGAGATTATACATATGCCCAATCGAATTCTGGGTGAACCAAAATGAGAAGAGGAATACGTATTTTGATTTTCTATTCTCAAAATAAAAAACCAAGAATAACTATTCCTATTCCTATATTCCTATTCTACTTGCCAAACAAACCCTTTAAGTGGATATGAAAAAAGGAATAAGTGAATAAAATGCAAATGTAGGATTTGGTTTTGACATTTGTGACTATAAAAAGTGGTGAGTCAGTGACTACGTTTCATGAATTCAAAAAATATATGTGAATATGGCTCACTAAGACTTCTTTACTCATCTTTTAAGTGTTCTAATGTGGATTTCATTTTGATGATTTGTGTTTTTTTAAAATCTTTTTAATGTATAATTTTTTTATTAAATTTTAATTGGTTATATAACTGTGTATAAGTTTTTTCAATTATTTTAGCTTATCTATTTAAAAATATATAATGTTCTTATTGTCTATTGTTAATTACATAAATTTCTAATTTTTCTTAATTAGGAGTTGCACGCTTTTGTACTTTTACAATGATAAGTAGATAGGTTCTTGATAAAAAATTTTATAGGTAGGTGCTTGATAATTTAAAAATATAACCTCATGTAATAAATCCAATTATAAATAATTTCTAATTTAAAAAATCTTTTAAATAGAGGGAAAATATTATTTATTTATATTCATTTTATAACATATGATTATATTTTTAAAAAATCTCCACTAAAAAAATTGTTTTGAAAATCAATTAGAGAAATAAAAATAATAATATTTAAAAAATAGCAACCCAATTACATCCTCCCACAAATATCATATTGGCTAAATGAATTATAAAAACTAAAAATTGATATTTAATAAAAAAATAGCAATTTTCATCAAACACAGTGGTGAGCTCGAAGGGGTCGATGGAAGGGCAGGATGGCAATGCTAGTTCGAATGTGAAATTACCAAGTGGGAAAATGGCAATAACGAGCACGATGTTGGATGTCTAGAGGGATTTGTAGGGGTGTCTTACCTTGCTACAAGCTTTATTCCTAACAATATTGTGTTCCCAAAATCTTTGGGAGTTTCCTCTAAATCTGCCTTAAAGCATGTTGCTATGGTGACTTCGGCTAGAGTGTCTGAGATTGCGGTCCCACTTTCCTCATGTGTCACTTCCAGTTCTAACAAGGGGAGTCCCATGGGTCCTTTGGATGTGGGCTATGGAAAACCTATGAATGGGACATTTAAGTGGTAACAAAAAGATTATTTGAGATTTTTTGGGGTTACCTTGAATAGCATACCTTCATTTCCTGTCAAACCTGTCAAAGTGGGATGCTAGAATAGGGAATTCTTGATTTATTTTCCATACCCTCTTCTGGATTCTTCTATTTCAACTTTGGAGTTGATGCTTATAGGTAAGTTTCTTGAATCTTGTCTCAATATTAAGGAAGTTCATTCCCATGTTAAAAAATGGTATCTGAAATGCCAAGTTGAGATTGTGGCTCTTCCCAAGGGCTTCATGTCCTTCAAATTCTCTAATAAATAGGATTGTAATCGAATTCTTCTCTAGGGTCCTTGGATGATTGGAAAAATGGCCCTATCTTTTCAAAAATGGGCTCCTGAATGGACCTTTGAGGATAAATTTTTTTCCTTTGCCCTAGTTTGGGTCAGACTCCCTAGGTTACCATTGGAGTTTTGGAATGAAACAATCTTTAAAGGCATCATAGCTTGCCTTGGTCAATTGGTGGTTGTTGATTAGTGTAAAATAGCTAGATCTTGGCTAGTCTCTACTTGTATTTGTGTCAATGTTTGTAGACTGGAAAACTTGTCATCTAGTATAACAATTAATTCAAAGCAAGGGCTACTCAAATAGGAGGTGGAATTAAAAACCCTTCCCTTTTTCTATTTTATTTGTAACAAGATAAGTCATTGGGCTAAAAGCTATCCTAAAAAATTAAAAAGGCTCCTCAACCTCATCTTCCCCTTGGACAAAAAAAAGGAACATGGATCCTAAGCAGGGTCCTCTCCCCTAGAACTTTGAGGTGGAGGTTTCTAGTCAAGTGAATCAATGTATTCAAGTGTCTCTCTGAAGGTAATGGGTGTGGAGGATTCTCTTATGGGTCCCTATCTTGCTTTGGGTTGTTGCCTCAAAGACCTCTAAAAGTAGGTAACCTCTCCTCTAAGGTTTTGGCTAATACTTTTGATACTGAGTTGCAATCAGAGTTTATGCCTTCTTAGACGGTGGGTCTTTTGGAGGACGGAGTTCTATTTGAAGATGGTTTGATGGATCATGAATCTAAGGAAAAATTTAGGCCCCAAAGAGTTGGTTGAGGGTGTGGTGGGTTCCCCTTCTTCTAACGTGCTCATCCAAAATTTCCAAATGGCGCTACCTAGACCTTTTGTTTCGAGTGTAAAGTTAGTTGTGAACTTTTTGGAGCTCAAGGTTTAGCCCTAGAAGCTCTCTAACTCAATTGAGATCCTTTCTAAGGTCCCAAATACTTGTTTCTCTCTAGAGGGCTAGTGGTCAGAATTGTCATTTAAGCAGAACTCTTTTCTTTCCTCTTATGAGCAACCTTGGCAGTTTGTGAATAATAGGAGAAAAAGTTAAGCAATGAATGCCTTCTTTTGTCAATAAAGTGAAAATGAATCTAATAAAACTAGATGTGAGAGGCAAAAAATCAATTCCTAGCAAAAATAATGAAAAGGAAGCTCTGGAATCACCCAGTAAGCAGGATATTGTGGTTGTAAAATAGAAAACCATTTAGGAGATCTGCTCCCCTTATTCTAAATGAATATTTTTTCTAGAATATTAGGAGATTGAATACCCCTCATAAGAAAGATTTAGTGAGGAATTTTATTCAGGACCATAAATGGGTATGTGCAGGATAATGGTCAACCAAACTATGGCCTTAAGCGGCAGTGAAAAACTAACAAATTAGGGTTATGTCAACTTGACACATAATTTTAAAGTGGTTCTAGACTTTATATCAAAAAGTTGTAAGAAAATAATATGTAGGAAATTGAATGTAGTTTCTAAACTACTAAGGCTTATTTGGAGAAAAAATATTTAATTGGTCAAAAGTTTTGATATTGATGCAGTACTACAAAATTTTTTGGGCGAACATAAAAAGTAGGTGTATGTCTAACCACCTTAAGAAAAATCAAATGATAATATTTTTTAGTATAATTCTAGATATAAAAATTAGACACATGCCCGAATGTGATGCATATTATTGGGTACTTTTATTTCAAATAAATAAATAAATATGAATTTTCTACTAAAACATTTTCGAAAAAAAAACTCCCGTGTCTGACCACCTTAACTAATTGAAAACTTTACCAATTTAATTTTTTCCCCCTTATACTAAGCAAAGCATAGAATGTGACACAACTTTTGGATTTAAAAAGTGTTATACCATTTGAAAGTTATAGCTATTTTTTGATTAGTATGTCAATCAACACTTTACAATCATCTTCATTGAAAATTGACTAATAAATACTTATCGAACTCATAATTTTATAGCAATTATATTCATGGAATCTCAAGAGTGTTATAAAAATTACCGTTTTCATTTCATTCAGTTTTGATGAAAATAACATTGTCAGATGGCTCCTCGAAGTCTAAGTGTCAGTGAAACCCTTCTCAAACACGTTTTTTGGGTTGACCAAATAGGCTTGGTAAATACCGAGCCTAATTGAATACCTGAACTCAAATTAGGTATCTGATTACTGTGAGTTTTCCAATTGCAAATATGGAGGGAAATTTGAGAGGAAAGATTTTCCAATTGCAATTTTGGAGGGAAATTTGAGAGGGAAACTTTAGAGGGTTTTAGAAGGAAATTTATTTAGGGGAAGTGTGGACATTAATATTATTATTACATATGATTATGATTATTATTATTAACTATTATTATTATATATAGTAATGTGTATGATTATTATTATTAAATATATATAGTAATATTATATGATTATTATTATATATAATAATATATGTGGTTATTATTATTATTAAATCTATAACCTAGTAATACATATGATTATTATTGTTATATAATCTAATAATATATTATTATTATATTAAAATACATAATATTATATTATTATTAAATATAATATTGTCATGAAATGCATCAAAAGGGGTCATAGGTTAACCTATGACCCCTTTCGATGCATTCTGAATGGGTCCCTAGATGTCCTAGGGCCCCTAGAGATATATGTTGTCATGAAATGCATTGATAGTAGTCATAGGTTAACCTATGACCCCTCTTGATGCATTGGAACCAACCAAATCTTTCCCTAGGGGTCCTAAGACCCCTAGGGATATACGTTGTCATGAAATATATCAAGAAGGGTGAACCTATGACCCCTCTTGATGCATTGGAACCAACTAAATGTTTCCCTAGGGGTCCTAAGGCCCCTAGGGATATACGTTGTCATGAAATATATCAAGAAGGGTCAACCTATGACCCCTCTCAACACATAAGAACCAACCAAATGCATCCCAAGGGGTTCTAAGGCCCCTAGGAACATATTTTCTCATGAAATACATCGACTTGATACATTAAAACCAACCAAATGCATCCCTAGGGCCCCGAGGGGCATACGTTGTCATGAACTGTGTTGAGAGGGGTCATAGGTTAACCTATGACCACTCTTGACACATTAGAACCAACCAAATGTGTCCCTAGGGGTCCTAGGGCCCCTAGGGACATATGTTACCCCTAGGGACATACGTTGTCATGAAATGCATTGACAGATGCATTGGAACCAACCAAATGTGTCCCTAGGGGTCCTAGGGCCCCTAGGGACATATGTTGTCATGAAATACGTCAAGAGAGTTCATAGATTAATCTATGACCCCTCTCGATGCATTTCATGAAAACCCATGTCCCTGGGGGTTGAGAAGGATCATAAGTTAACCTATGATCCCTCTCGATGCATTGGAACCAACCAAATATGTCCCTAGGGGCCTTAGGACCCCTAGGGACATAGGTTGTCATGAAATGCATCGACAAAGGTCATATGTTAACCAATGAACCCTCTTAATGCATTGGAACCAACCAAATGTGCCCTTAGGTGTCCTAGGGCCCCTAGGGACATACGTTGTCATAAAATGTGTCGAGAGGGGTCATAACTTAACCTATAAGCCCTCTCGATGCATTGGAACCAACCAAATACGTCCCTAGGGGCCCTAGAGCCCCTAGGGACATATGTTGTCATGAAATGCGTTGAGAGGAGTCATAGGTTAACCTATGACCCCTCCTGATGCATTGGAACCAACCAAATGTGTCCCTAGGGGTCCTAGGGCCCCCAGGGACATATGTTGTCATGAAATGCGAAACCTATAACCGCTCTCAATGCATTTGAACCAACCAAATGTGTCCCTAGGGGTCCTAGGGCCCCTAGGGACATACATTGTCATAAAATGTATCGAGTACGCATTGGAACCAACCAAATGTGTCCCTAGGGGCCCTAGAACCCCAAGGGACATAGGTTGTCATGAAATGAATCGATAGGGGTCATAGGTTAACTAATGACCCCTCTTGACAAATTAGAACCAATCAAATGCGTCCCTAGGGGTCCTAGGGCCCCTAGGGACATACATTGTCATGAAATGTGTCAAGAGGGGTAATAGGTTAACCTATGACCCCTCTCAATGTATTGGAAAAAACCAGATGCATCTCTAGGAGTCCTAGGGACCCTAGGGACATACGTTGTCATGAAATGCGTTAGACGCATTGGAACCAACCCGATGCATCCCTAGGTTGTCATGAAATGTGTCAAGTCTCTCGACGCATTAGAGAACCAACCAAATGGATCATAGGTCATAATAATAATAATAATAACAATAATAATCTATGTTGTTATATTTAATAATAATAATAATAACATATATTAATAACATATATAATATATTACATTATTATATTTAATAACAATAGTAAAAATAATAACAGTATAATATAATAATCATATATATATATATATATATATAATATTTATAGATTATAATAATAATAACAACAACATATATTACATTATTATATTTAATAATAATAGTAATAATAATAATAATATAATATAATAATCATATATGTATTAATATATATATTATATTTATAGATAATAATAATAATAATAACATATATTGCATTACTATATTTAATAATAATAGTAAAAATAATAATAATATAATATAATAATTTCATACATATATTAATATATATATTATATTTATAGATTATAATAATAATAATAACATATATTATTATATTTAATTATAATATAGTATAATAATCACATATATTAATAATAATAATAGGTCATAATCATAGGTCATAATAATATATAATACATAGTAATAATCCTATATAATATTAATCATCATACATTGCCCATAATTCCCTCCAAAATATTGGCATCAATATCGGATATCTGATCTGAAATCAAATATCCAATTTATTATTGAGTATCCGATCTTAGATCGGATATTTGATTAAACTAGCATGATTTTCCCAATATATTCCCTATCACTGCAGACCTAACAACATTGCTTTTTGTGGGCCATTTTCACGAGTTTTGAGAAAATTGACATTTTGGGGCCCAAATGATCGAAAAAGGTTTGATAATATATCATTAGGTGTTCGATATTGTCATCTAAATGAGGAGGCATAGTCGTTGAAAGGCTAAATGCAAAAGGAAGGTATCCAATGAAGACATTGCAGCATATAAGCAAAGGGACAAGGTAAATCACCAAAGGAAAAGAAAAGGTATGTTAAATGTGAGTCCAGTTGATGATGAATTAGTTGAAGCTGAAATCATAGAGTTAGATAATGAATATGTGCAGTTGGGGAATGAAAATGTACCAATTGATAATGATAATGTTGTGATTGAAAATTTAGAGAATGAAAATTTTGGGGATGAAATGCTACCAAGTCATAATGTAAATTACATGATTGACCATGTCGAACATGAGAATGCATAGGAACCTTACATA
The DNA here is from genome assembly GCA_028749045.1 of Cupressus sempervirens. Lineage (NCBI taxonomy): Eukaryota > Viridiplantae > Streptophyta > Pinopsida > Cupressales > Cupressaceae > Cupressus > Cupressus sempervirens. The sequence goes on along the minus strand of CM053787.1, from coordinate 234,963,539 downwards.
TCTCCTAATTATAATCGACATGAAGGTTCTAGAACACCAAAATGGATAATTGAAATTGATGAAATGATTATTACCAATTTAGAAGGGAAAAAATTAGAAAGAACATTCGGTTATGGGCTTCAAGACTATATAAGATTTTTTTTGGCTACAAGATAGTGGTGGAGCAATGTCATCTTTTTATGCAGTTATTAAAGATGCAAAAGATGAGACCTGTGCTTTCCAAATTGAAGATTCATATAAATAAAAAATTGGAAAGAAATGCCATTATTGTGCTGAATCTTTTCAGTGCTCTCAATAGCATTGGGAAAAATAGTAGGGAGAAGGATAAGAGAGCTACTCGAAGGGTTATTACAACCTCTTTGGTAAGTCATCATTTGAGAAAGGGTAGATATATGAGACAAATTTGTATTGACTTAAATCTAAATTGTACTACTTTGAGAAGAGCACTTAGTAGACAAGAGAATTAATGAACCTCTTCAAAATGAAACATGGGCTTTTGGTGAGAGACTTCCACATTCTGATAAGAAGCTATCCGATGATGTGAAGGAAGAAATTACACAATTTTGGCACTCTAGCTCAAGAGTATCACCCAATGCTAAAGACATGTTAAAGTTGAGAATTGGCATCAGAGACCACATGCCACATCCTAAACATTATCTAGAGGTAAGTCAAACTATGTTGCTCAAACAATTTAGAGAAAGTCATCCAAGTCTTTATATATCACAAATAGCTTTTGAATCTTTGAAGCCATTTTATTGTGTGCCACTTAAAATTAAAAATACATGTTGTTGCAAATATCATGTCGAGTTTTCTATGCACCATGAACTATTACACTCCATCCATTCTACTTTGCATAGTAAAGAAATGTTGGAGAATTGTGGTGCTAGTCGGCTTCAAAAACCATCAAGAGACTTGCTAGACCAATTTTTATGTCATAGAGTTGATGGTTGTTTCTTTTATAGAAATGCTTGCTTAAATGAGAAGTGTTTAGAATGTGGTGGCTTATCCAAGTTTGACAAATGTTTCCATGAGGGGTATGAACAAGATCTTGGAAAGACAATAGTAAAAAAAAAGGTATATGAAATGGTGAAATACACATTGAAGAGTGGGGATGAGGGCTCTAGATGTGAATTGGTTGCAAAAAAAATTAGTGTGGTTAGTTTTATTTCATATTTCAATACAAATCTTTTCTACAAGTATGCAAGACATAGTCACAGGTCTCAATGGTTGGATCAACAATTTAGAATGTGTAAGGAGACTTTTCCCATTGGCACTATTGTATTAGTTGTTGACTTTGTTGAGAACTACACATTGCAACCTCAAAATGAGACACAATCTCAATATTACGACTCAATTCAAATTGCTATTTTCGTCCACATAACATATAGACATGCCCATGATAGTGTGGAAGATAATCAAAAGATATTAGAGAGTATCATTTTTATATGAGTGATGATAGATCTCAGTCTCACAAGTTTGTACAACATTATTTTGAGAATTATTTTGATTTCTTATAGGAGCATGCAATTGTTATGGATAGACATATCATTTGGTTAGATAACTATATAGATCAATTCAAGAATTCTTGCATGTTTTATTGGTTGTGTAGGATGCACATAGAGAGGGGGGTGCCTCATATTTGGAGTTTTTTGGAGACTGGCCATGGGAAAGGGGAACATGATAGAGAAGGGGCATGTGTGAAGAGAGCTCTAGTTAAGAGGCAACTAAAGATTTTAGGAGCAGATCTTCTTGATGCTCATAGCATTGTTGATTGGTGTGGTTTACCATTATCACAGTGGGGGACTCTTGATTTAGTAGTATGCAAGTTCTTTTAGTTGGTCGAGGAAGGGTCCATAGGTGATAGATCAAATTATGCTACAATGAGAGACTTATCAAAATGCATTCATTCTAGAGCTCTGATTCTAGTACATGGACCATTTGGACACGATAGCTAGCTTACTTTTGTCCTAGTTGTTTTTAGTGTGATTGGGATCACTATGAGTCGAATGAGTGGGTGGACACATGGGATCCACATTATCTTACTCCATTTTCTATCATACCCTCTATCAGAAATGATGACATGGAAAGTTCACTTGAGCATAACCATCTATTAGATCTTCTTTAGCTAGGACATGTCTTTGCATTGGTTGCACCACAGGGGAATGATGAGAAATCTGATTATTGGTTAGCACATTGTGTAAAAGGTAAACAAAACCTTGCATAACCGATCACAGATGATGATGGATTCACATATCCTACTGGTTCAATGGTTGTCATTGGAACATGGCTGCAGCCATACATGCGTATAAGGAATGGAATTCCTATAGTCAAAGACTATCAGAAACACAAAATAACTCTCATATTCACATCTTATTATAGCAACAAATGTAAAGTTGTTGAAGCATCAAGGAAGACCGAAAGTAAAAGAACTTTTTACTATTACTAATGCTGATCATGAAGCCTTGTTGGAGACCCTAAAATAGAGAGATGACCAAACTGGAACATTCAACTAGGTATATTTACTTCTTATCTTATTTTCTTCATAATGATTCAGTGAACCTATTACCACGCTCATATATTTCTCATGTCCTTAGGTGTCTCATGAGTTAGTCATTTCTTGATCATGAAGTTGAACTTGAAGTTCCAATTAACTTCAAGTTCAATTTCACATTCCCTATTGTCTTTCGTATATCAAAGTCTACATTCATTGTCCTAAATCAGTCTCGATGAAGTCAAAGTGAAAGTTGAAGTCTAATCATCTCAAACTTCTAATTCAACTTTGATATCATTTTTGTATACTAACTTTATGTTTATATGCAGGCATTCAATCTTTGAAATAAAAAGGCAAAATGGGCCCCAATGATGACATTTTTTTAGGCATGCGAAATAATAAATAACGATGTTAAGGAGGCACATGTCTTCATATGACATGATTTGGAGAAAAGAAAAATATTTCATTTCATGATGACATGGAGCATTAATAGGCATGCAAATTTGATGGGCATTAATAACAAATCACTCAGAGGGTCTTTTCTAATGTGTGGCACATGAATAGTAATTATTATATTTACTTTCCATATCTGTACTAAGATTTTCTCCATAAGTCATCCCTTAAATGCATTACTTAGCCACTTTATTGCTCATTTTGCCATTTGGAAAAGGAAATCTCAACATCATCTGGTAGGGAGAATGTGTCGTAGGATAAGCTTTGTCAAACTGTAAGTGCACTACCATTATCCTATATAAATTTTCTTGTTCTTACTTTTGTTTTGAAAGGTTTTCATTTGCATCTTTTAGACCCTGTCACTCCATAGCAAGCCATGACATTGTTTTGCCCCAAAATGCCCAAATTGGGAAAACCATGTCTCCTTAGCTCTTTACCTAAGATTTGTGACATATTCCTGGTTAACAAAAGCTTGACCGATATAACTGAAAGAGCCAGAAATACCCAGTCAAGTCCTATATATCAAAAACTAGTTAATAGTGGATTGCTTGAAGCCACCACATTTCCTACAGCTATTACAACCCCAGAGTTAATTATTGAATGCACAAACCAGTATGATCCTAACAACAGATGTGTTAAGAAAATTTTAGGACAAGTGATAGTCAAAATCGATAGGACCAATATTTTCTCAATCCTTAAGATCCCTCATAAGGAACCTTATGAACCATGGACATTTGAGGAAGTAGAATGCCTATATGCTGAAAGAAAAAATAGTTGTCACGATAAAGTAGCCCAGTCCTGGCTCCTAAAACTAGCAGAAGGTGGTTCAAGGTTGCCCAAATCGTTAACCATTGAACATTTCATCAAATAAATTGCAGACATTGTGCTTTTGTTGAACAGAGTCAAAGGAAATGAGCATGCATTTCATTAGGAGACATGGATGTATTTCTTCATCCAAAAGATTGTTGAGGGGGATAAGTTCATTGATTGGGCTGACCTAATTGCTGAGAATTTATACAAGGGTTTAGTGGCTATCAATAATTTTGGTCCATTTTTCCTATCTTTCTTTTTAGTTTATGTCTTGGTAGCATCTAAAGAATGGCAAAGCCTTCCACATTTTCCATGGACAGATGAAATGCCCATTTACCAATACTATAGTGATCTCCAATAAGCTAATTTGTGTAAAGAGTTTAGAAGAGTAAATGAGGTCTTTCCGGGAAGGCTAGTTTTTGAGCTTTAGGGTCATGAAAATAATAGACTATCTGAGGAATCAATGCAAGCTATATAGGTCTATGGCTATTTTTATCTTCAATTCACTAGGTTCACATACCTTAGGATGGCTGTTTATTCAAGTGAACCATTGAAATTGCCTCGTTATTGCTTAGACTCTATTATTTTATCTGAAATGTGTAGACAATTTTTCCCAGTCGTAGAGTCTTTTAAAATTACCAAGAGGTCCTCTTCTATTTTCTTTCCCATTTAAATTGGCCACTACAGATGCTCTGTTCTAAAGTAAGCCATGTTGACAAGAGCATCATTGACACGTCTGTGTTTCAAACCTTTCTTCCCTTGAGAAAAAAATGATTACATAGGATTTGTTAGGAATAATTTTTAAAATGCAATTTCTTTTGTTCACATTCCATAGTTAGAAGACTACTAGGAAAATTGTCTTGATGAGTTTGAAGTAAGAAAAAGGCCATGGTTGAGATTAACAATTAAGAAAATTAATATGTTTAATGTTGATCTTGACACATGCAGGCTAAAAGAGGAAGATTCAGAAGAAGTGATTGACCCATTTTATATTGACCAAATTTAATGCATGCCTATTCCTAAGATTTATTGGAGAAGAAGAGAAGAAGATGATTTATTCTCTCACACTAAAGATGTGCTAGCTAGGACTAAAAATTGGATAAAATCAAAAAAAAATGTCACCCTTGATCCGTCTGGAAAGTCTTCAAAAACCAAAAGTAAAAAAGGCCTCCCAAAAGAAAAAAGCTATCACTAACCCAGGTGTTCATGGTCCCATTGCAGGTTCAATTGAAGTTGAAGCTGAAGCAATTCCACAATCACTTCAACTTCAAGTTCAAGCAGAAACTCCTAGGCTAAAAGGGTGACCCATTCGAGCACAAAGAAATCATCAAAAAACAAAGGCAAGAATACAATGACGGTTGATTTTGAGACTACAGAAGAATCACCTATGGCGGACAGTTTACCAGAACCCCAAAAGTCAGCAGTAAATACTATTAGCCAAGAGAGTAATCTCACCTTGGCTTAGTTCTCCCCTGCAGCAATAAGGAACTAGTTACTCCCAAATGGTTGGAGACTTCTATTGAAAAGAAGTAGAGTGTGGTGCCTCTTTCAATGCCAATTGATAATTTGGTTAGTAAATATTTGGGGAAAACACCTAATGTGAAGAAAGCTAGTATAGAATCAAAAATCAAATTTGAAAAAAACTCAGGGCACTGGTCAGCTAAAATAGCCATGCCACTAGATGGAAGTTTGTGAGAATCTCTAACCCCTCAAGATTACCAAATAACAAAGGCTGACTTGGGAAAAGAAAACCATGAAGTGGATATGGAGTTATTCGAAGCCTCTAATAAGAAAATTGCACAAAGGGTGTGGAAGGATAGACAGGATAAAAAAGAGATCAAGGAGACAATAAAGAACATGGCACAATATATCAATGCCATCCTTCACCCTGAAGCAAAGCTCATCAGAAAAATGTCAGCAATTGTAGATGTGTCCTCTGCAACCAACCAACAATCCCTTGATAATCTACAAAAGTGCAAAGTAGTTGCAAAGACAACAGGGGAGTGGGTGCATGGTGTCCTAGATGACACTGTGAAACACATAAGTCTCTTGGATAAGGCTTTGAAAGAGATCTCCGCCATCACCAAAAAGGTAGAGCTAAGCAATGAAGGGTATGAGAAAGAAAGAAGCAATTGGGAAAAGGTGATAATATGGTTTGAAGATATCCAAGAATTTGCACATAAAATTTTTTAAGCTGAGTGTCTTGTAGTTGGTTTAGATGAGAAAGCCTTGTATTTAATCAAGGATTGTGTTGTCACTTAGGTTTACACCCTTGTCCAAGGCCTATGCACGAGGACAACCTAGTGAAACATGGAAACAACCTCCAAGCTGCGGGACTTGAACTATGAGGTTGAGTCTTCAGAGAAGGCCAACTTCCTCTTACTATCAGGGCGCACCTAACTACTCTCGGAAGGAAAAGGGGAAGAAGGAGATGTAGAAAACAACTCTACCCTACCTAAACTACAGAGGTGATGCACCAAAATAGAGTGTTCAGACTCATTTATGCCCATATATGCGCTACAAAATCAAAATAACATTCAAGAGACATACACATTCAGACTTACGTCAATCATTAACCACATACAGATTAGGAAACCAAACTGAATAACACAAGGAAAGGGAGGATTTCACTTATATATTATCCAATAGGTCAAGAAAAAGATACAGTATGCAAGCCACAGATCTCAACAATACACCAATGAAAGGCAAGATGGATGCATATGCACATTGATGGATGAAGGAGATGATACAAAAAGTTATACAGCTCAGAGACAAAGGGAATTTTACATTGCAGATCTGCAAGCAATAGCAGAGAATTTTACACTTTAAATTTTGTTTGAAAAGTGTCCCACTGGGCATGCCAAAAACTATTGTCACTTAGGTTTGCACCCTTGTCCAAGGCCTATGCGTGAGGACAACCTAGTGAAACATGGAAACAACCTCCAGGCTGTAGGACTTGAACTGTGAGGTTGAGTCTCCGGAGAAAGCTGGCTTCCTCTTACTATTAGGGCACACCTAACTACTCTCAAAAGGAAAAGGGGAAGAAGGAGATGCAGACAACAACTCTACCCTACCTAAACTATGGAGGTGATCCACCAAAATAGAGTGTTCAGACTCATTTCTGCCCATATATGCGCTACAAAATCAAAATAACATTCAAGAGACATACACATTCAAACTTATGTCAATCATTAACCACATACAGACCAGGAAACCAAATTGAATAACACAAGGAAAGGGAGGATTTCACTTATATATTATCTAATAGGTCAAGAAACAGATACAGTATGCAAGCCATAGATCTCAACAATACACCAATGAGAGGCAAGATGGATGCGCATGCACATTGATGGCTGAAGGAGATGATATAGAAAGTTATACAGCTCGAAGACAAAGGAAATTTTACACTGCTAATCTGCAAGCAGTAGCAGAGAAATCAGAATGAGTTGACCCTAGAAAAAAGATCACAACATTGCCTTTATAGTTCAGGCATAACTGAGGATTTTTGCATTACATTTACTTCTCAACTAATGGCAATAACTTCTCACCTTGAAAATCCAATCAAAGATCTGGTGGTCTTGAGTACCAAAATCTGATATTCCTCTGAGAAAGAACTTGGAGAAAACAAAAATGGCACCATAACTACGCTCTGACCAGGTAGATGGATGTACTGAGACGGTGGAGTGTCTTTCTATGTTTTGCATTCAATCTTGCGTCGGTGGCATTGATCAAAGGATCAAAATCTCGCGACAAAACCTGATTCGTTGTTTTTGGTTCATGAATTCGCAATGTCAAAGCAAGTCGAATAGTTCTTTATGTGCCAACTAGGCCATGTAGGCCAATTTTCTCTCTTTATTTTGCCACTTCCTCAAGGTCCCTTGCGCTGACCATTCCTTACGTTGGACTAACCACGCCACCCCAGAACCGTTATCTTTAATTGTGACGGTTACACTAATTCCCAGACACCGACCGTCAATCTTGATCGGGCCAGTGAGACACGTGTCATTAGGGCGCCATCTCGCTATCGTAAATATCATGGAGCTTCTTCATAGTGATACAATGCCATCCATTGATCTTTGCAGATCTGACAATCGTGAAGACTCATCATGTATCGTACTTGCCTCTTACCCTTGGCCCCTCATATCTGGCACCACCTTAGCAACCGCACTACACCCAAATGACACCTGGCAATATCCGATAGACATACCCTGTCGCAACTTGACCCCATTGAAACATGGCAAAAGGGCACCATGTTGCTATGGTAAATATCACACAACTTCACCATGGTGACATGGTGACTTCTGTTGATTTTCCTTGATCAGACGGCAAGCAAGATATACTATTCCTCAACGCATTGATCAATAGGAACCGACCACGTATCACTGTCTATATTTCATACACTGACCATCAATCCTAGATCCATGGGGGCATGTGGCAGAAGGGCGCTATGTCACCATCATAAATCTTGTGCAGCTTATTCATAGCGCGATGGAGCCCACCGTTGATCTTCGCAGATTCGATGGTGGAGATCCTAATCTTTGACTACACCGACCGTGTTGAAGATCTGGTCCCATGCGCTGACTATACTTTGACTTGGTATACGTGGTTGTTCCTCATTGGTCTAAAGAAGCACCACCCTAGCAGACTCAAGACCTGACCCCACAGAGCGGCCACGTGTCGACTAGGCGCCATGTCGCTATGAGGAAATCAAGGACAAATCCCCATAGTGCCATAGCACCCACTTGATGACATGTCCTTTCGTTGTAGACGTCTCTACATCTGATTGGCCGTCATAGCACTAGGCTTCCTACCATGCATGCGAAGTACCTGTTGGGAACTGCCGTGCCATGGTTACTTGTCGCAGTGGATTTTTCCGTTTGGGCGATATGTCGCCATCGAAAAACCCATGAATTTTTTGATGCCGCCATGGCGCGCATTGAATTTTTGACCTCCTGGCCACACTGACACGTGTTTTCCCAGTGTAACAGCTCCCTCCACTGTGAACTTTCTGGCCTATTGAACACTGGACCCACCATGGCAATGTGTCGTGAGGGCGCCATCTCGCTATCATAAATATCATGCATCTTTTCCATAGCGCGATGGTGCCAACCGTCGATCTGAACTGATCTGATGGTGGAGAAATTACAGGTCACAAAAAACATATTATAAGGTTTAAAACTTTTGTAATTTTAATATCTCCACGAGTATTTGAACATTAATAATTTGGGGAGGTGACCGTTGAGCGGGGAACCTTTGAATTTTGAAATTTGGCGGGGGCAAAAAAAATTGTGGTAACATTCTGGCGACTCATAGGGGACAAGAGCCTGCTCTTTGCATGATCAGTGGCCATATAAAATCCATTGGGCTATAGGGTAGAAAAATAAGACAGATTCTAAGTGTTATGTAACCCTAACCCTACCATGAAAGGCCAAAAAATGAAACCCTAGTCTCTGAGACTTGGAAACAGAAGACCCAAAACTCCCAAAACTTTGAAAAGTTGGCATCTCCCAAAGAGAGCCATGTGCTCGTGCACTTATTGAAAGTAGGAAACAACATAAAGGAACCTAAACTGATATGTACATAGTTTTTTACAATTTCATCAGAAGCAAGACTTAAGATGGATCCCATTAATTGGAATGGGCAGTATCTCACCATTTGGCCTACTCAGTTGGAATGCAATGGCTTGCTTGCAACTGGATATTAGAAAAGGGCCACTCCACAATGCATCAAACTTGGAATGTCTTCCTGGTTTCGCCCTATCTACATCCCATTTCAAAACTAGATCCCCTTCTTTGAAAGTCCTGACCCCGGCCTTCTTATCAAAGTTTCTTTTCACCTGTTGCTGATGTATCCTCAAGGTCTTCATAGCTTTATCCCTTTTTTCGTCTAGCTCCATCAGCTCTACCCTTCTTACTAACATGGCACCATCTTCAATTAGTTCCAGTTGATGAGCCAACTCCAAGGATGGGAACTCTAATGAAATTGGGAGTTTGGCCTCCCTATCATATACCAACACAAAAGGTGAATTCCCAATAGACCTCTTGGGTGTTATCCTATCAGCCCACAGAGCAGTTCTTAATTTCTTATGCCAGACCCTCTGATTGTCTTCTATTGTCCTCTTCATGATTCTGATTAGATTCTTGTTGGAAGACTCAGCCAAACAATTATCCCGGGGATAGTAATTTGATGATGTGCTCAGGTAGATATTGTGATTCATTGCCCATGCACAAATCTGGGCTCCAACCAAAGACTTGGCATTGTCCGAAATGATAGTAGAAGGAGCACCAAATCTAGATACAATTCCATCAAGGAATTCAACAACTGATGGTTCTGTGGCATCCTTCAAGGCAATTGCCTCTGTCCATCTAGTGAAATAATCAGTAGTAGCCAAAATCCATTTATGACCTACACTAGATGGAGGATTAGTGGGGCCTATAAAATCCAACCCCCATTGGGTAAAGGGATGATCAACCTGAATAGGATGAAGGGGGAGAGCTGCAAGCCTTTGCTTGTCTGAAAAGAAAGCACATTTCACACATTTTCTCACATATCCATAACAATCATGGAATAGAGATGGCCAATAATAACCAGCCCTCATGATCTTCATGGCAGTTGTTCTCACAGAGAAATGGCCACCATCAGGGCCATCATGAAGTTCCTTTATCATCCTCTTAGCCTGATCCTCTTCAATGCATCTCAATAGGATCCCATTAGAATCCCTCCTGAATAGGATACCATCAATTATAACATAGGGAATGGGCTGCAATCTATATTGTCTCCTTTTGGTTCTGTCCAATCCCTGAGGGTATCCATTCCCTGATAAGAAGCTCCTCATGTCATTTATCTAGTGCCTTGGACCATTAAAATTTCCTTCCTCCTGCTACTCTGTTATTACTATAGTAGCCTTTTCATCTGAATCCTGGCCTGATAAAATTTCCTTACACAATCCTCTCCCTCTTACCAGCTTGGTAATTTGAATATCAACATCATATTCCATTACCCTAGTGACCCATCCAGCTCTCTTTTCACTGATATCCTTGCTTAACAGGAAGTCTTTTACACTGGCATGGGGCACTAACAAATGGATCCTATTGTGGGATAAGAGGTGTTTGAATTTCTTCGAGGCTCTGATGACCGCAAGGGCCTGCTTCTCAACAAAGCTGTACTTATCCTCATATTCTTTGAGCCCTTCACTAAAGAAAGCTAGGGGCTGCTCCTCGTCCTTGTCATTTGTTTGAGTCAAGACAACAGAGATACTTGACTGACCACCTAGAGTGTAGAGGATGAAATCTTTCTCAAAATTTGGGTTCATCAGAGTAGGGGCTGAGGCTATGGCTACCTTGATCCCTTCAAAACTCTCCTTCCCTTCCTTGGTCCATGAGAAGACCATACCTTTCTTAAGCATAGCTGTAAGAGGTTTCACCATGGTAGCAAGATTAGGAATAAACCTTCTCACAAAATTTATTCTACCAAGGAAACTTTGTAGCCCCTTCTTGTGTTTAGGAAGAGGAAGGGAAAATATTGCCTTTGTCCTTTTTGGATCAATGGTCAGCCCATCCTTAGATACAATGTGTCCCAATAATTTTCCTTGGCTTGTAGCAAAGACACACTTGGCTGGGTTAAGGGAGACCCCAAAGTCTCTACATCTTAGAAATACCTTCCTTAGATGATCAAAATGATCTTCTACATTTTTTGAATATACAGTTATATCATCAAGGTATACCAAGACAAACTTGTCAATTAATTTTTTGAAGGCCATCTCCATTGCCTTCTGAAATGTGGCACCTACATTTGTTAGTCCAAATGGAATCTTGCAATAAGCATAGGTGCCCCATTTAGTAGTAAATGCTATCTTATATCTATCAGATTCTTTAACCAGCACTTGATTATAACCAGAGAATCCATCAAGAAAAGAGAATCTCCTCGAACCACTGACTTTTGACAGAATTTGCTCCATGGAAGGGAGAGGGTGGTAATCTTTAAGAGAAGCCTGATTAAGGTTTGTAAAGTCCACACACAGTCTGATTTCTCCATTCTTCTTCCTTACAGGGACAAGGTTAGCTACCCATGATGAGTGTTTGATAGGAAATATTATATTAGCCTCAATCAACTTGGATAGCTCTATTCTCATTAGAGGTTCAATCTTAGGATTCACTGGCCTCTATTTTTGCCTTACTGGTTTGGCCTTATCAATTAAATCTATGGTATGCTGAAAAAAACTAGGGTCAAACCCTTTTAAATAATCATATGTCCAAGAAAATACATTATTAAATTCTTGACATAACTGAATGAAGCTTTCTTGCTCAGTTTCAGAACATACCTTCCCCATATTCAGAAATTTTCCCTCAGTAATTGTAATTGGGGCATAATCATCCTTTTCTGCAGCTAGATTCATTCCTTTGCCTCTTGTTTGATCATTAGGATTAAAGACACTCTCCAAGGTAATGAGACCCTTGTGCATCTTGTTAGAACTAAGATGAATGATCTGATCCCCATACTAATCTCGCAGTCTTGACTAATTTCTATCTGAGAATTCTGCCTCATTCTCAAAGAAACTCACGATTTGTTCATCATAATCAAACACTTGCCAATGAGTGTTGTTGTCAGGGATGGCAAGCCTCACTAACATCATTATTTGTTGCTTCTTCTTCTCCTCAAGATTCCTTGGTACATCATAAGCTGCACCCACTGCTACAAGTCTATCAGCATGTTTATTTTCTTTCCTAGGAATGCTTTGAATATTAAATGCATTGAAGCCCTCGAGAAAATCCTAGACTCTGTGTTTGTAAGACTTGAGAATGCCATTTTTGGTGATATTCTAGTTTCTCACTTGGTGAGGAGACCTTGAATCAAGGATTCATACTCAGCCACATTATTGGTGCAACTGAATTGGAGCCTAAAGGAGAAGTAGTATTTGATTTGTGCAAGAGAGATCAGCATAACACCAGCCCCTGATCCATTTCTATTCCTTGAGCCATCAAATTACATACTCCATATTCCATTTATATCATCACGAGTCCCAATTAAATCAGGAACTTGGGCATCTTTCTCTATCATGCAATATGTACTAAGGCCTGTCTCAAGAGTCTCTAACATAGGCTCAAATTGATATGCATTTGCCCACTCATCCAAGAAGAAATCAGGAATCTCTACTATGGAAGTGGTAGGCTCATTTACTATGTCATTTCCATCCATTTCTAGGATAGGGCAATTCATGTTGATGGGGTTGGGGTTGTAAGATTCAGTGTGATGAAGGGCTTGAGGTTCTGCTCTAATTGAGGCATTGGCTCTATATCTGGTCTTAAATGACATATATGACCAATCAGTAGATATAAATCCACCAATTTGAGCAGTGAAGTCTCTTGAAAGACAGATGGAAAAATAGGGCTTGACTTCAGCAACAGATATGTCTTGAATCACAGTGCAACCAGGGCATGCATGTAGGGCCATCTTCACATTCTTAAGGATACCTACAGTTTTGATAGTACTACCATCGAATTGTAACACATCCCTAACAATGGGCTCATATTTCATTCCTAAAGCATCAGTAACACACCTAGGCATTACTGACCTACTAGCCCCCTGAATCTATCATGCAATTGTGGACTAATTTGCCCCCTATAATCAGAGAAACATAGAATGGAGGAGGTCTAACCTTTTTATTTGTCTCCACATCCCCTGTTGGTTGTACTAGACTTGTGGCATTCTCCATGATAGATGGCTGATCCTTGGGTTCAATCTTCTCTAATTCTTGCTGCAGCATCCTCTTCTGCATTGGTATGGTAGCAACAACATCCCACATAGAAATGTTCACATTTGTCTTCTTCATTTGCTCTACCACACTAAATGGTGCATTAGGAACTTTGGTAGAAACTTTGGGAGCTGCACTTATAAGAGGTTGAGATGGGGCAACATAGGGATCACTTGCATCTTTCTTTCTAGAATCTTGCTTTTGCTATTGTGAAGTACTTGTTTTTTCATTTGCTGCATGTATATGAGGTGTAGCACTTGAAGTTGAGGCCTACTTAGGAGAAGGAGGGGCAACATGTTCCATAGCTCTCTTCTTACTTCTTGTGTTATGGGCAATAGAATCCTGGTTTACATTAAAATGCTCCCTAATTTGATGATTCATGAAAGAGCAATCATCACATCCTTGAATATATGAGGCCTCCTTGGGATGATCCTCCTTTTATGGTTGCTTTGTTGTAGGTTCTTGGTCAGTTAGGGCCAAATTAGATTCTACCTTCTGGCACCTGCAATAGGTATAAGAATAGTTGCAAGAAGGATAGAAATCTTGATCTTGGGCCAAGTTATTTTGAGGGACTATAGCTCTATTCTGATTTGAGCTTGAGGCAGAAGCATGACTATTTTGCCTACCCTGATCAAAAGAGCTATTCCACTAATTAGGAGACCTACCACCATTTGGAGCTTGATATTGCAATTGGGGAGGCTTGCCACCTTGAGCTTGCTACCTTTCTAAGGCCACCACCTTCTTACTCATCTTTTGTATTATAGAAAAACTATCCTCTAATCTCTTCCCTTGGTCCTTCAACTCCCTCCCCTACTCTTGCAATTTTTTATCCAGGGTGTTCTCTCTTTTATCTGTATTCAACACTATACCTTGGAGCATCTCTTTGAGTTCATCTATCCCATTTGAGGATGTGGAAGCTTGAGGAACTAGAGGAAGGGCTTGTGATGTAGAAGCTATAGGAAGAGGGGCCGTTGCTAGTTGGTGGTTGGGAACATCAGGAAAGAAAGGCATAGGAGATCTTGGAGCCAATTTTCCTCCTTGTATCAAGATGTTCTTAGCTTTTATGGCTATCTCATAAGCATTAGGCAAGGTATCTCCTCCCATAGTTTGGATTGTAGTGGCAATATCACTGTTAAAAGCTCTAAGGTAATGCAAGAAGGCATTACCAGGGGTAGGTTTCACTGTAGTAGGTATTCTATCCCATGTCTTTTGGAATCTATAGTTAAAATCAGTCATACACTCATGGGGGGCTCTTTTAATAGTAGTCAGATGTTCTAAAAGTGACAGATGGTCACTTCTATCCTCAAAATGTTTGCATAATCCTGCTCCTAGTCCATCCCAATCAGTTATAGAACCATGAGCTAATCATCTATACCACTGTAATGCTTTTCCTTTTAAAGATGAGGCTAGAAGTCTGACAGCAACATCATCCTCTACAATACCATGAATATTGCAGACATTTGCTACCTCTTGGATATGCTCTAAAGGGGAGATGGAAGTTTCACCAGTAAAATCAGGTATACTTTTTAGTGCAGATACTAGTATATCATGTCTTTGGGCTAACAATAGAGGACTTCCACCATTAAAGGTGGCAAAAGCATGAATTCTTGGTTGTGCCATGTAAACAAGTGTTCTATAGATGAGTGTTGATGGCAATCTAGGCTGAGTTCAAATAGTAGGAGGAGTAGAGGTAGATCTTACAGGAATATTAACTCTTATTACACCCCTAACTGGTGATAATGAAGTCCTAGTCCTCCTTCTTCTAGGATTTGAAAGAGAAATCTCTTGATATTGAAATTTACCTCTAGAAGATGCCCTTGTTTTAGCTCTGGGCATGAATTACTGCAATTTTGGCTTGGAACCAGATTTGTTGATGTTCAGAGTCGCCAAGTACTTTGAAGGATCAACCTCTTAAAGGGTTGAATACTGAAGCCAACACTACCTCTTCAGCATTAATCTCTAAAACTCTTTCTTCTTGACACCAGTAGACTTTAAATTTTGTTTGAAAAGTGTCCCACTGGGCATGCCAAAAACTGTTGTCACTTAGGTTTGCACCCTTGTCCAAGGCCTATTCATGAGGACAACCTAGTGGAACATGGAAACAACCTCCAAGCTGTAGGACTTGAACTGCGAGGTTGAGTCTCCAGAGAAGGCTGGCTTCCTCTTACTATTAGGGCGCACCTAACTACTCTCGAAAGGAAAAGGGGAAGAAGGAGATGTAGACAACAACTCTACCCTACCTTAACTACGGAGGTGATCCACCAAAATAGAGTGTTCAGACTCATTTCTGCCCATATATGCGCTACAAAATCAAAATAACATTCAAGAGACATACACATTCAAACTTATGTCAATCATTAACCACATACAGACCAGGAAACCAAATTGAATAACACAAGGAAAGGGAGGATTACACTTATATATTATCTAATAGGTTAAGAAACAGATACAGTATGCAAGCCATAGATCTCAACAATACAGCAATGAGAGGCAAGATGGATGCGCATGCACATTGATGGTTGAAGGAGATGATATAGAAAGTTATACAACTCAGAGACAAAGGAAATTTTACACTACAGATCTACAAGCAGTAGCAGAGAAATCAGAATGAGTTGACCCTAGAAAAAAGATCACAAAATTGCCTTTATATTTCAAGCATAACTGAGGACTTTTGCATTACATTTACTTCTCAACTACTGGCAATAACTTCTCACCTTGAAAATCCAATCAAAGATCTAGTGGTCTTGAGTACCAAAATCTGATATTCCTCTGAGAAAGAACCTAGAGAAGACAGAAACGACGCCATAATTGCGCTCTGACCAGGTAGATAGATCAACTGAGATGGTGGAGTTTCTTTCTATGTTTTGCATTCACTCCTGAGTCAGTGGTATTGATCAAAGGATCGAAATCTCATGGAAAAACCTAATTCGTTACTTTTGGTTCATGAATTCGTGAGGTCAAAGCAAGTCGAACAGTTCTTTATGTGTCAACTAGGCCACGCGGGCCAATTGTCTCTCTTTATTTTGCCACTTCCTCAAGGTCCCTTGCGCTGACCATTCCTTATGTTGGACTAACTGCACCACCCTAGAACCGTTATCTTTAACTGCGATGGTTACACTAACTGCCAGCTATTGACGTCAATCTTGACCAGGCAATTGAGACACATGTCATCAGGGTTCCATCTTGCTATCATAAATATCGTGTAGTTGCTTCATAACGATACAACGCCATCTGTTGATCTCTGCAAATCTGACGATCATGAAGACTCGTCATGTATCGTACTTGCCTCTTACCCTGGGCCCCTCATATCTGGTGCCACCTCAGCAACTGCACTACGCCCAAATGACACTTGGCAATATCTGATCGACGTACCCTATTGCAACCTAACCCGGCTGACACGTGGAAAAAGGGTGCCATGTTGCTATGGTAAATATTTCACAACTTCACCATGGTGACATGGCACCTTCCATTGATTTTTCTTGATCCGACGACAAGCAAGATATACTATTCCTTAGTGCATTGATCAATAGGAACCGACCACATATCGCTGTCTATATTTCCTGCATTGACCATCGATCCTGGACCGACAAGGGCACATGGCAGAAGGGCGCTATGTCACCATCATAATTCTTGTGCAGATTATTCATAGCGCAATGGTGCCCGCCGTTGATCTCTGCAGATCCGACGGTGGAGATCCTAATCTTTGACTGCACCAACCACGTTGAAGATCTAATTTGATGCACTGACTGTACTCTGACTTGGCATACATGGTTGTTCCTCATTGGACTAACGAAGCACCACCTTGGCAGACTCAAGACCTGACCCCACGAAGTGGCCACATGTCGACTAGGCACCATTTTGCTATGAGGAAATCAAGGCCAAATCCCCATAGCGCCATAGTGCCCACTTGATGACATGTCCTTTCATTGCAGACGTGTCTCCATTTGATTGGCCGCCATAGCACTGAGCTTCCTACCATGCATGTGAAGTACCTATTGGGACCCGCCATGCCATGGTTACTCGTCACGGTGGGATTTTCTGTTTGGGCGCTATGTCGCCATCGAAAAACCCATGAATTTTTTGATGGCGCCATGGTGCCCATTGACTTTTTGACCTCCTGGCCACACTGACACGTGTTTTCCTGGCATAACACCTCCCGCCACTACAAACTTTCTAGCCCGCCAAACACTGGACCCACCATGGCAACGTGTCATGAGGGCGCCATCTCGCTATCATAAATATCGTGCATCTTTTCCATAGCGCGATGGCGCCAACCATCGATCTGAATTGATCTGATGGTGGAGAACTTACAGGTTGCAAAAAACATATTATAAGGTTACAAACTTTGGTAATTTTAATATCTCCATGGGTATTTGAACATTAATAATTTGGGGAGGTGACCGTTGAGCGGGGAACCTTTGAATTTTGAAATTTGGCAGGGGTAAAAAAAATTTGGTAACAAATTGTATTGAATGGAGGAAAAAAGCATTGATACAAGGCATAATTGAAATCAAAGAAATCCTGCAAGAACTCAAGGTCGTACACTAGATAATTCAGAGAGACCTCAAATGGTTTGGCAAACACTTCATAGGTAAAGAGGATGACTCTATTGCCCAAGAAGAGGAAGTGATTGAAGAAGTCCAGAAGAAATTCCAAGAGCTCCAAGATAAGAAGATACCAACTAAGAAGAACTTTTTGAACATAGCCCACACTAAAGCCAAGCTGATAATCAATTTAAAACACTTGGAAATGCATGAGGAAAAAATAGTGTAATTGAAAAAGGAGAAAGAAATCTGGAAACAGTGAGTCACTTACATTGGCATGCCTCATCAATCCATTATTTTTGCATTTTCAAACTCCTACGAAGCATGGAAAGTGGTGAGGAATGCAGCTAGCATGGATGGTGCTACTTGGTCATAATACATAGTTATAGATAGTCTCTTAGTTGTTCTTTTGTTTTTACTTTCTTGCATTTCGGTTAACACAATTATGTCAACTAAAAAACTATTTTACTCCTGGTGGGATAATTTTGGCAACTATCTAGCCCCATGCCTTATGTAAATGTAATAATTAGTATGGCATAGGGTTAATCTCTAGCGAACTGATAAACAAAACTATTTTTGTTTTAGGTTTAATCTTAAGTTTTCGAAGATAGCATTTCAAATTTCCTGCAAACATAAGTAGAACTCTATAGTTTAATTTTGCTAAAGGCTTTTGGAGGTAGATATTACTGTCTACTTCTTCAAATCTATATTTCTAAAGATACTATTTATATGAAAAGATTTTTTTGTGTTTGTCATTCATTCTGAGACTGCCTATTCAAAATTTGAGAAGCTGTGAGAAGTGAATTTCATTTGATCTTCCTGCTTATTTACTTGACTTTCAATTATGTGGATAATATTTATAGTTAAGATCAAGTGGTTCTTTAGCATTAAAATCTACTTTATATTGATGAAATAGAATAAGTTGATTTAGCACTTTCAAAAGATTATGTTTTGAAAAGATCTTTCCTTTGGGGTAAAATATTGAAAAACTATTCTCTTTCAATAAAGGTAGATGCACCTATTTTGCTGAAGAAAACTTTTAAGCAGAGTATTCCTTAACATTCTATAGGAATTCAATCTTTTGGTATGCATTTTTCTCTATTTTGAATATAAAACCATTTGAGAAAAATTGTTTACTAATAGTTTTTGGTGACTCTATTGGGGAAGACTAGAAATGGTTTTATCTCATCATGATATTTTGCTAGTACTTCAACCAGGCTTAGGGGTTGATAACACTCAAGAGGACATTATTTTAGATCTAAGTGCACAAGCCTAGAAACTCAAAACAAGCCTAGCATAGTTTACACAAGTTAATCAAGTACTTGAGAGAGAAGAAGAAAGGGTAGAACTCATTAGAGGAGTACCTATTGTAGACACCTAAAAATCCTTTAGAAAATAATATTTTATTTTCTGAAAAAAATTCCTGATGACATCATCATTTATTAATTAATTAATTATTTAATTAATAAATTTATTTTTATGCCATTAAATCCCTTTATCTTAATTAAAAATATTTAATTAAGGAATCCCTCCCAAAAATGTTTAAATCTTATTTACACATTGTTTCCTTATTTATTAATTATTTAATTAATAAATTGACCAAAAAACTCAAAATAAATAAAAAATTTATTTTTTTCCCAAAACTTGGCCAATTTCCTTAAGACCACTAACCTCTTCCAAAATCTTCTAATCCTTCTTTAATTTTGATTAAAGGCTAATCCCATCATTTCCTACCCCTAATCCCAACTCAAAATATTTAATTAAGATTAAATATTAATCCTCATGTTTATTAAAAAAGTTTTAATAAATATCTCCTCAACCAAAACCCTTGAAATAAATAAAACTTTATTTATTTCCTAAAAATCTAATTTATCCTCATCCTAAGAAGTTCTAGACTCTTCTAGAAAGTCTTCATCCTCATCCTAGGAAGTTCTAGACTATTCTAGAAAGTCTTTATCCTCATCCAAAGTCTAGACTCTTCTAGAAGATGTCTTTAAACCTAATCCTAATCCCTCCTAATCTTGTCACATTCTCTAAACATGGGTTAAGACTTACTAACCCAAGCCAAAGTTAACAAATATCTCCTCCTTCACCCACCCTCATTAAATGCCATCCAGTTGCCTATCCCTAAGCTAATCCTAAAATATCCTAATCCATCCTCTAATCATTTGAACAAGCCTAAGAAAGCTTAAAACCTTCCTAATCAAGCTCAAGTCGAAATTCCTCTCATCTCCCTCAAAATATCCTAACCATAAAACTTTATGAAGCCCACTAGGCCATAAATGACTCTTCCAAGCCCTTTTATTGCGCTTACAAGCCATTATGAGGGTCTTTATGAAGATTTTATCCCTTGAGCCTCCTTTTTTTGACTCATCCTTCCCCTTTCCTCCATCTTCTCACCCTGTGACATGTGTCTCACCTTGATTGGCTGTAAGGAAGCACAATCCATGTGCTCTCCTCTCATGCAATCTGAGCCCTCCATTAACTTTTTCCCATCCTTGCATCTTAGCCCTCAATCCCTCAAGCCTCTTGCCTATAAATTGGATCCTTCCCCTTTGCAAAACAACACAATCCATGAAGTAAAGTCATAATGCCATTTTAAGAAGCCATTTTACATCAAAACCATACACTCACACCCAAATTCCAACTCCATTTGAAGCATAAGCTTGAGCATACATCCTATCTATATAGACAAAGCCACTCAATAAGAGAGCTTCTTATTGAGAGAGTCCATTAATGGCTCATATTCTCAATTTGAGAGTTCATCTTAGTCTATCTTGAAACTTATGAATTTTTTTTAGTTTGTAGAAGCTTTATTTAAATTTGGTTTCTATTAGCATACTAACATTGTTCATATACATTTTGGCACGCCCGGTGGGACCCCACATTGTTCATCTTCATTAGCTTTTTTAGTCAAGTTTTGTATGTCATTTGCTAATTTTGGCTAATTTTGTTTGTTTTTGTGATTGGTAGGATTGTATAAATTGGTTTTGTAGGTCCACATGAGCATGAAAAAGACAAAGGAACTCATAATCTATCTCATAGTGTTTGCAGATTTTTCAAGCTTATAGGTGGACAAAGCACTTGGAATTCTTCTTCCTCTTCTTGTCTATATTCTTCTTTTTCCATCTACTTCTTCTTCTTCTTCTTGTGGGAGATCTTGGCCATTTTTTTTGAAGGAAGAAAAATCATACACACTTCTTTTTAGTGCTTAAAATGAACCCCTAAATCATACTTAAATCCATAAAAAAAAAAGCCTTTTAACAAATGAAACTAAACCAATTCAATCATTCATCAAGGTTTTAGATGCATTCATGCAAAGTTAGGAACACTTCATTTTTGGAAATTTAAAAAGAACTTCAAGTTTCCATTTCAAAAGGTTCAAAATCAACACTAAGTGCACACTAAAATCTAAATCAAACTCAAAGCATTAATCAAGGATAAAATGAACCTCATTTGTAAATATTTTAAAGTTCTTTTAAAAATCTCATGAAAACTAAGAGTCCTAAATGGTTGCGAAAAATTGTCCTAAAAGATTTGTTATTTGTTCCAAACAAATGACTTGTTGCAAAATCTTGAATGTTTCTTAGGTTTTTCATGCATCAAAACAATCTAGGAATATCATTTTTGAGCTTAAAATATGCAAACTAGAACACAAAATCTTGAATGAAAACCAAAGTCCAAAGAGTCATTTTCACTTTTGAGTCCAAAACAATCTTGAATGATCTAAGGTTAAAACAAAGCACTTCAAAGTTCTTAAAATAATACACAAAATCTCAATCTTGAATGCTCAAAGGAAAAAACTTGAATGTTTAATCACTTGTCTTTGAATGCATGTTGCTAAAATCACTCTTGAGTGCCATGGATTAAAATCAAGTTTTTTTTTTTTATGAATGCATGATTAAAACAACAAATCCAATCTTGAATGCCATAGATCAAATAATAATCTTTTGGGGCATAAAAAGAATCCATATTTTTGAAATCTTCTAAGATATAAAAACTAATAAAGACACTTTGAGTAAGTTTGTAGTTAGACTCACCCTCTTTAATCACCCATCAATTTAACCATTGGTTGCAATCTCAGTACCATCTATGGGGATGGGTCTACCTAAGAGGGTGTTAAGTGCTCCACAAAGATCAAACTCCACTCACTTGGGTCTTTAGTGGTTTTTCTAAGTTAGAAAATTCTTTGAATGTGCATTAATCTCGCTCACACTTCATTTGGGCATAAAAATTGGACAAATCTTGACGTGGAGGGCCTCCGGGTGCACGCTTGGCAATTGAGTTTCACACATCTTTGTTTTGGGCTTAAAACAAACTCACACTCAATCTTGAATGCCTAACAATCAATGAACATTGCATGGTCTAGACGCATTTTCAATGGCGCTCACATTTCTTATGTTGACAATCTCTCGACTTTCATTATGTTGATGATGTTGTCAAATTGGAATGAACATTGTATGCCATAATCATAAGTGTCTTCAATCATAGCTTACAAAATCTAAATCATCAATTGGAATAAATGTGTGTCTTTTAAAGCCCAAGATCATGTATGTAGTCTTGTTTTACACTTTTTAGGAGGCCTGCTTGGGGATTTCATCACCCCTTGGGACAACCTCAAATTCAGCATTTCGGCAAAGTATAAAAATTGGGAGGTTAATCCAAAGAAACCTCTCTTGGAATCAATATTTTGTCACTCAGGCTAAGCCTCAAGGAACTTTATACCCTTGAGAAGTGAAAGAGGAGAAAACCATAAGGGTTTCTTTATTAATGCAATGCCTCTAGATATCAATTTTCACTTAAGGAGAGATAGACTAGTAGATGTTGATGCTACTCAAAGGCTAGCTATTGAATTAGAAGATGATCTTTTAGCAATAGGGAAGTGGAAATAGGAAATGCAAACTTCTAAGTCACAACCATCTACCTCTAAAAAATCAAACCAATTAGTTCAAAAGCTCATGAATGATGTGATGACTATTAGAAAGAAAATTCCTAAGATGAATACTCATTATGAAGATATTCCAAGAAAATATTTAGGTCAAAGTAGCTTTCAAGGGAAATAGATTTCTTTACCCGAAAATCAACAAAGATTTCAAATTGAAGCTCCACCTAATAAAAATAACATGTGTGTTTTTCATCTTGCAAATGATCATGAAGGAAGTTCTTGTCCTAAGAATATAAGATATCAACAACTTGAAGTAGAGAAAGCGGCCACAACTAATGTAAAAATAGAGGAAACACCTTCTAAAGAACCTAGCATCTCCACAAGCTATTACCTCAAATATGAATATGATTTTGACAAAAGTAGTGACATCCTTTTAACTTTGGAAGAGGTTGCATGTTCTATTTTAACCCATGGACAAAGAGCCGCTAAAGCTAATGATTCTAAAAATAATACAACCCCTACTCATGCAAAGGAATTAAAGACAAGGGGGGAAAGTGAAAACAAGTCATCACCAATACAAACAAGAACCCCTCAAATCTTGAAGAGGTCTGATCTTGATTCTACATTTGATATTATTGAGTTTTGTAAAGGATCCAAAATACAAATTTCCCCTACTAAGTATTTAAGAATCAACCTTAGAGAGCTCAATAAATTGATTGAATATGTTCATCAATCTTCCCCTAATGTAGCAACTAAACAAATTAATGAAGTCAAGGTCTCAAAGAGTAATGAGATGTCTGCCAAGCAAACAAGTAAAACTCCTTAGGCAAAGAAACTTGAAATCCAAGCATCTAATTACTGGGAAGGGATACTCCAACCAGAAAAAGTTAGCCCTAAAGTTCCCTTTTCTCAAAAACCTGACCCATTTTATGTATCCCCCTTCCTTCATGGTTTTAAGCTAAATAATTACATCATAGATTTAGGTGCTTCTGACAACAAAATGCCAGTTGCAATAGTAAAATCTCTTGATCTTTCTTTAACCAAAACCTTTCGTAAGTGTTATTCTATGGATTCCAAGTAGGTCCCTTTAATAGGTTAGATTAAGTATGCCCAAGTTTCTTTAGTAGCCTATCCTTAGAAAAGAATTAAACTCACTATCCTAGTGGCAGCCATTCTTACTAGTTATGGTATGCTTCTTAGCCAAACTTTCTGTCAATACCTGGGAGGGGAAGTTAAAATGGATTTGTCTCAAGTTGTTATACTTGTGGCAAAAGAAGAAGTAACTTTGTTACCTAAAACCAAATTCAAATACACAGTCTTTCCATCTGATGATCCCAAATCTTAGATCCTTTACCAAGAGACTGATATTGCTAACTATTTGATTTTGTCTGAAAGTGAAAAAATAGGTGAAAAATCAAAAGGTGAAGACTCACTATGGACTTTAGAGTTTGATGGAAGCTACTACTCAAACAGGTCTGGAGCTAGTGTTGTGTTGATATCCGCTGATGGTTAGAACTTTCCTTCTTCTTACAAGCTTGATTTTGAAAATACTAATAACACAGCAAAATATGAAGCCTTGCTCCTAGGTATATAAGAAGCCAAGAGAAGAAACATTAAGCTGCTGAAGGCAAGGGGAGATACTGAATTAATAGTTAAGTTAAAAAAATGTTCTCAATAAAGAATCAAAGATTGAAACACTATAGGAATCGTGTATGGGATGAGATTGAAGATTTTGAAGCCTTTGCAATTGAAGCAATTCCCAGAGAACTGAATGACAAAGTAGACTCTCTAGCAGTATTAGCCCCTTTGTTGATTCCACATCCTAACTTCATAAATAATAAATATTCATTTGGGATCATTCACAAGACAAGCATCCCAAAAAATAAGAATTCATGGCAAGTATTCAAGGACGATGCTCACATTAATGTTTTTTTACAAAATATTGAGAAATTTTCTACTAATTATTTTGAAGGTTCAGATTCTAAATGTAGAGAGTTTTTTCCTAATCTCACTAATGAAAAATCTACTGATGTATTATAGTTGAAAGGAAATGTAATACCTAAAGGCCTAGTTGAGCTTGAAAGACTCTTTGACAGGCGTGATGCTTTCCTGGCCCAAAATTTATCGCCTAAAGATGATATAAATGGTGATTATGAAAAGGTCAATTTGGGAGATAAAAATGATCCCAAAATTATCAACTTGGGAACCTGTTGTAGAGAGGATGAAAAGCAAGATTCATCAAACTTCTTATAGAGTACATTGATTTCTTCGCTTGGTCTTATGAAGATTTGAAAACTTTCTGAGGTGGACAATACAAACACCATATCACTCTAAAACCAGGTACTTCTCCTTCTAGGCAAAAGTTGAGAACATATAATCCAAAGGTTTCTAATGCAATATTCAAAGAAATAGATAAAATGCTTAAATCTCACATCATCTTTCCAATTCATCATTCCACCTAGGTGGTGAATATAGTGCCAATCAAAAAGAAGAATGGATAGATAAGGATTTGTGTTGACTTTAGAAACCTTAATCAAGCAAGCTTGAAAGATAATTGTGCCTTACCTATAATGGATCAAATTCTTCAGACAGTTGTTGGCTCATAGATGGTGTCCTTTTTAGATGGTTTCTTAGGTTATAATCAAATAGAAGTTCTTGAAGAAGATTAACACAAAACAACATTCACAACACCTTGGAGCACTTTTTCCTATAAAAGGATGCCGTTCATCTTAGTAAATGTGGGTGCCACCTTTTAGCGAGCCATGAATTCAACCTTTGGTCACCTGCTAAATAAATATATTATTGTGTATCTTGATGACATGATAGTATTTTCCAGAAGGCAAAAAAAGCACCTGAAATATTTGAGGAAAGTCCTTGAAAAATTCAAGGAAACACAAAATTTCATTGAACTCTAAGAAATCAATTTTTTTTGTAAGGGAAAGTAAGTTACTTGCGCACATGGTTTCAAAAGAGGCAATCAAAATTGATCTAGAGAGAGTAAAAGCTATTCAGTAGCTATGCCTTCCTATCAATTGTAATGGTGTTAAATCCTTCTTCGGATAGATCAATTTCCTTAGGAAATATGTACCTAACTTTGCAGAGAATATCAAACCAATGGCCAAGTTGTTAAGTGAGAAGCAAAATTTCAAATGGGATGAACCAACATTTAAGGCATTCAAAGAGGTGAAAGAGCCTATTGCTAAAGTTCCAACACTTTTTCATCCTAATTTCAAAAAGGATTTTATAATGTACTGCTACACATCATATCATACCATGTCAGCAATATTGCTTCAAAAGAATGACAAAGGAGAAGAGATTCCTATCTCTTTTATGAGTGTCACATTGAAGAAACATGAGTTGAATTACTCCTTAGATGAAAAAAATGCATTTTCCTATTGTGAAAGTAGTGAAATATTTTTTGTGCTATATTTTACATTCACATTTTTTTAGTTTATGTACCATCTACTACAATCAAGAGCATCCTCACATAGCAAGATGTAGCGGTGAATAATCGAGCAACTTGGGCAGAACAAGTACAAGAGTTTGACTTGGATATTTGACCAACCAAGTTGGTTCAAGGGAAAGGACTTTGTAAACTTATGGTAGAAGGAGAAAAGGAAGAAACACATCCTAATTGTTTATTTTTTGGCTTGAAAGATGAGTGGTTTTCTGACATAGCTTATTTCTTGACATATGGGAGATGCCCAGACATTTTAAAGGGAAAAGAATGAAGGAATCTTCAACTCAGAGAGGCCAAATTTGTAATTATTGATGATATCTTATACAAGAAAGGCTTAGATGGCATGTTTTTAAGGTGTGTTGATGCTATTGGTGTTTTAAAAGTACTAAAACTACTAAGCAACAAAAAGCTTAATACCAGAATGACAGTACATACACAATCTAAAGACTAGCCTATTCTTATCAATAATTGCATATGTAAGGTATTTGGACCCAACTTCAACAAAACAAAAGATGGTTTTCTACTCTTTTGGCTCTGCAAAACCAGGGGGGGTATACCCAGGGATGGTTCAAATATGAAACGACTGTATGAGGATTATTCTTAGTTTCATTCTTATTCTCATTTCAAAATCCTCAAATATATATATAATTCTTACTAACTTGCCAAACACATCCCATAAATAGATATGGCGAAGAAGTCTTCTATAGATCTACAGACGTTTTTAACAACAATGGCTAACTGAAGCTAAAAAGATTTCATGCAGACAAGTGCTGGCCAACTTTGAAGATCTATAGGAAATAAAAGTAAAATTTGATTTGATGATGCATTTGAACAACCATTTGTAAGATACTTCTCTTTCAGATGAAATAACTTGATCAGTGCCTAATCCATTGGGGTTTCAGAGTCTATAGAAAAATCTAAGATCTAATTTGTTGCCTTACAACAAATTGTATCAGCAATTCTTGTCAGAACTTATCATTCAAAATCATTTTCAATACTTAAAGAATCTTATCACATTCATCGAAGATTTTACTTAATCCATTGAATTAACAACAATGATAGATAGATAAACAACCTAAATAGATTGCATTCAATTGTACAGGCTTTTACTCATACAACATCAAGGTAGCTAAGTATTGAGCGGGAGACAAAATTTAGAAAGAACTGATATGGGGACAGTTCATAGTTTGTATTCATTTCCTTTGAAAATGGTACATCTTTTACAATAAAATTAGAATAGGCTTCAGAAATAAACACAATTCATTCTATCTTCATGTATTTTCAAAAAAATTGACAGAGAAACACATTACAAACTTGCCTTCAAAATTTGGACAAAAAACTAGACTAAGCACAAAACTTAGAAGAAAAAGAATTCGGACCCTTTTTTAGCCTTGGGATCTCACTTAAATAATGTGAGATGCAACAAGCTTTAGGCTAAACAAATGATAGGTGTCCTTCTAAAGATAGGAATAAAATAACAGAAAGGCTAATTACAACAAACATTTCTTGGTGGGTCCCTTTCTGTTATGCTTCTCATTTGTTGAGATACAAATAAAAATGATCTGATGTTACAATCATTCTTCATCCTCGGAGTAAGTAGCCATGAGGTTTGAAAGTGATGTATTGTCTTAAGTTACCTGTAAATTTACTTCAACTTGGGGAGTCTTTGTGTCCTCAGTATTAACTTCGGGGGTGATTGTTACTTTTTCACTTTCTTCCTCATCATCTTCTGGTATTTGTTCTAGAAACTGATTTTTCCATTTATTAAAAAAATCATCATCTGGCCAATCAAAACTTAGAGCTTCTCTTTGTATCTTTATTAAAGAATTTGGACTTTCTTCTAAATCATCAAATTCTTTCTTCATAGCAGTATAAAACAACTGTATTTTTACTAGCTCTTCATTTGTATTTGCCCAGAACCAGTGGCCAGCCTCACTCATAATCTTTATTATTCTTTCATTGAATAACTCATCTATCTCCCTGTTCCATTTTTGCTTTACCTTTAACGTATCAACAGATTCTAAAGCACAAGAAAATAGGGTGAATTTTTCAACAATGTATTTGGAAAAACAGAGTGTTAATCTTCTCTGTAAAGAATCTCTTTCATCACCAAAATTCTCTTGCTTATTTAACAAATCAAAAATCTTCTCAACTTGGTGATAAGGCATTTGGACTGCAGACATACATATGATTGTAATATCATTATTTCTCTCCCTCCATTTCTGTGCAAGAGAAGTCAGTCTATCCTTTTCTTTATTTAACTCATCCAGAAAGGTTATAATTCTTGCAAACTGATCACAAAAAGTTGACCATTGTATTTTATCCCTCAAATATATTACACCCTACTTTAACTTTTCTTCATATTGATTTCTCAATTTTATCTACAACTCATGCAACCTTATTTTTTCTTCTTCAAATTCCTCTACAGTATAGAATTGTGGCTTTTCAGGGGTGTCAGGTATTTCAATGATAGGGGTTGATCCAAAAAATGACTATGAAGGGTACATAATTCTAGGCATACTAGATTATCCCACCTTTCTTTTCCCAAGTATCTTCTTCAACTAAGATACCCTATTTTGCAGCTCAATTCTCTTTTTAACTTCTTGATTGTAGGCATCCACCACTATTCCATACTTACCCTGCAAATCAGTCATTTCCTTTTCTTCTCTTTCTACAGTGGCCAAGGCAAATTTAGAATAGTCCACATTCATGTAGGCTTCCTGTACATTTGATGTATCAACGATCCTCCTCACAATGATATCCCTTTTAATCCTGAATCATCAGGCTGTAATGGAGTAGTCTTGGATTCTCTTCTTAGTGACCACATAACAAGGGCAGCTTGATCATTACTAAATGCTGTTCCTAAGAATTCCTTCTTATCAGGATCATGTAATCCTAAATTATTCGACACATAATTAAAAATTAAGGCATCAACAATATCCCAATTGGGCAATAATAAAATATTTGCATTTTTCACCATCTGTCTACGCTTGTCACTGGTTATATTTTGGAATTCTTGTATCATTTGTTCTTTTATTTGATTCTGAAGGAGGCTTCATCCATTTCTGGATGCTCTGCTTTCATATTCCTACACCTTTGTTCAAAAATGTGCATGTTTGCTCTCCATGCAAACTGATGAAAAGCCCTAGATTTTACAAAACTGTTATCAGACAAAAATTGCTGACTGGCCTGCTCCAAAATAGGGTCTAATTCCCTTCCTCTGAAATCTACTACAGTTAATTCAAAACTTGGCATAGGAGGCTCCTGGGGGTTCCCTTCATCAATTTCTCCTTGAGTAGCAAAAACTCCCCCTTGCGACCCCATTTGTTCAATTTGCTCATTGGTGAGCTGCTCTTCCTCAATTCTCATTGGAGTTTGGGAAGGTGAGTAACCTTCATCATGGGATTCTTCTTCCATTATTATTTTTCTTCTTTTGGGAGAAGGTTCATGGGGTCTTTCTTCAAGGATAGTACTAGTAGATTCAATTACCTATTTTTATTTGTTTACAATGGGCACCTGCTCCTGAATAACAATATATCCTGTCCTCTTTCAGACAACCAATGGACCTACTCCTGTGTTAGGGGTGAAACCTAATTTCCTCATATCTTCTCTGGCTTTATCTGGAAAAGAATCAATAAAATTTTGTTTCTTTTCATTCATTACCTCCATTATTTTTGAGAATGTACTCATGAGCTTATTTATCCGATCTGCATTAGTTGCAGCATTACTAAGAGGGCTGTAATCTTTGTCAAAACAATTAATAAATTCCAAAACTTTTGAATTGACTCTCCATTTTTCTTTCTTTGTTTCTTGTTACTGGAGAGAATATTCATTCCTTATTATATCTTCAGGGAAATAAAATTCATGCTGACTTGGACGAAGCTTGATTCTATGTCTAAGAGCATAATTAAAGAAGTCTTCTGTGTCACAAAAATGAGCATGAGATACTGCCATCTTATACCAATTTAAAAATTTGTAGAGGAAGATCCACCCTTCTTTAGTTATTACAAACTGGTGAGCTATAGTGCAAGTAGGAAAAATTGATCCTGTTCCCCTTTTGTGCAAAAAGGTCTCCTCCACTCCCAATTGCCATAAAAATTTAGCTACCCCTACCTTTAAAGGTACCTGATAGGGTAGTACATGGGGTGTCCCTTTAAAACCATAGACCCTAATGACAGTTGAGACTGGATATGGGATGATATCTCCCCAATTGTGTGACACTTTTAAACTATGGGGTTTGTCCATAGGCCTAACAAGATGCATTAGTGCCTTAGGAATTCTGTGATTGTCACATAATATGAGGCATCTTAGTTTAGAAGCAAAATGCCTATCAAATCTAACAAAACTAGCATTTTCTGCCTCCCAAGTCATGTCTGCACTCCATAATTGAACTGGTAGTGCCTTGCCCTCTTGTTCCCTATTTAAAACCATTTCTTTAGCGAAATATGTAGCCCCCTTAAAAAGAAACATATGTATCAATAGGGAGTACTGACCCTAGACATTTTCCACCTTGCCCTTTGCAATCCCCACCAATCCATTGTGAATCTCATTAGCCAGGTAAGATGCAAAATCAAAAATTATTTCTACATTGAAAGAAGAGATTTGGGTGATTATATACATGAAGCTCACTGGAATAAAGTCTTCTTCACCCTCTCCGAAAACTCTGCATAGGGTTCTGTATATCTCTACTACCCTGGCATTAAAGCATGATTTCTTGAAAGGTTCTTTAGAAGATGATGTTATTGTTGGTAGGTTTCCAATTTTGCCTATGTGGGCTTTCAATGCACCTTGTCTAACTACATCCCTTTTGGACATATATTGTTTTTCTAACTCTATCAAATTAATGGGCACATGATACATGGTGAGAGGTCCCAGATTGAAAACCTTCCTAATTTCTTCTGGACTGATGGTAATTAAAACCTCACCATCCATTCTTCTCACTACCTTAGTGGCTGGATCATAGCTTTTCCCTATAGTTTCAAGTAGGTCATAATCCATAAACACACTGGGAACAACAAGGTTCCCAAGATCAAAATTCCATATATTGGCATGAGGGGCATATAATTTCCTTTCTGCGAACCATTTTTTGAACAAACTCAAACCAATTTGAGAAGTCTGAGCATCCTGAACCCAATTACCCTTATCATACAGTCCATTAGCTATCCTTAGCCTAGGGTTCAATGAGGTTAACCTCTTAACTTGTGTTGTCTCTACATTAGACTGAGGAAGCAACTCAAGAAAATCATCATGCACATTCCTATCCAAATAATTTACTGCACCTGAAAATCCCTTCTTCGGAGGCATCTTGGACTTATTTTTCACAGAACTGAAAAGCCTACGAGGATTATGGTAGTATTACTTGAATTTTGTCTATTTTTTCCTCTATATTTCCGCAAACTTTCCGCGAATAGACAACTTCACAATTTCTACCAGGCTTTGGCACACTTTCCTTCAGTAATTGCTTCTGCACAAGAATGGCTTCAAATCTTTGCTCGCATAAGATGAAACTGATGAAATCTCTCTGTATTATACTCTATATTTTTTTTACGGACGATGCTTTCATGTCTAATTAATACAAGGAGTGGCACTACATTTTGTGTTTAAAATTGTGCCGTCGATCTTTAAAGATCCTATGATCATGTGATATGGAGAGAACAACTAGGAGTTGTATTTGACATGTCAGTCAATTTACCCAATGAGAACTTACTACGTATATCATTCTTTCCTTGATGGTGCTTGTATCTGGACCTATTGACATCTGAGGACACATGTCAGTATGTCGCTACTTCGTTATGCATAAAAAATAAGCATCTTGCCATAGCAAAGCAGGGACAATCGTCGATCTAATTCCGAATCAATCAAATGATATGCTATTGGGTTTGCTCAGAAAGAAGGCGGTGGGCCCTATTCTCTATGTTGCTATAATTATCTCCCTCGCAACTCTTCATAGCGAGAAGGCGACAGCCATTGATCACATACTCAATCAAGGGTGAGGAAACTGCGCGGGGTCTTTTGATTTATACTCCCTATGTCGCATGGCTTAAAAAGCATGCAATTTTGCATAGCGAGGTAGCGAGGACCGTTGATTTCGTTCCAAGCTGACGTTCAAGATCTCATTGCACATTCGCTCAGAAAGGCATTAATGAAAAATGGATCTCTGCATAGTTGGCGCCTATCAAAAATTTACTGTAGTCCTAATTATCATTCCACATCACCAAAGGTCACCCCCGATCTTCAAATTCTATGGGGCCTCGCTACTTCGCTAACGGTGAAGTATCTAATTTTTCTAATAGCGAGGTAGCGAGCTCCAAAAAAATCATCATTTTGGCTCTTATTTCAGATATCCTACTGGGTCCCCTTTCCTATTTGGACGGTAGTTGCAACATGTACCTGCACAATAAATCATCCAGAAAATAAAGCTCTGACCACTGTATCTTCACTTTGCGGTCCCGCCTCGTAAAATACTCAACATTTGCTACCTCCCATGGCTTAAAAAGCATGCAATTCTTCATAGTGAGGTAATGACAGCGGTAGATCTACTTGGATCTGACAGTTGGAAAGATTTAGAAAAAAGGGGATCTCGGGGAAAAGGAAAATAAAAGGGACAGAATATTCATCTCACTTGGAAATTCAAAAGTTTTGCACCCAATAGTTTATGAACAAATAGAACATAGGGTTTTCATGAGTTTTTTCTTTATGGATGGATTATCCAAAAATCCTATGTTTCACTTAGAAATAAAGGTTTTGACTTTTTTACAATTTAACTCAACTTCTGTTGCACAAAAAGTCAGATCAACAGTGGCTCTGTCTGGGGATGATAGACTACTTGAGTCTATGCAAGAATTCAGAATCTATGGGAGAGAAGACCACACACTTGGCAAGATGACAACTTCTTCAGAGAGCACAAAGCAACACAAAAAAAACAAGGAACCAGACTGCACCAGGATATTTACAAGGATTTACAGAAAACAAAACTACAGGAAACCCTAAAACTACTATTCATGGAAGAAAATAAGTATTTTTCAAGAAAAATACCTCTTCAAGAACTGTCCATGAACTGGCAATTCAAGAATATTTTCAGATATATCTTTGATTATATAAGAATCTTCACCCCAAGTATTCTCAATGAGATATGGGCCAAACTAGATAGGATCAAATTTTCCATGTTTTCCTTTATCTTCAATTCTGGCATTCCACATCAAGACTAGATCTCCATTTTCAAATTTTTTGCTTACAGCTCTTTTATCATAGAGTGTCTTGACTTGCAATTGCAACTTTTGGTTCCTCAAAGATGCTTCTCTTCTGGTTTCGGTCAATCCTATCAATTCATCCATTCTTTCTTGCATTTCATCTATAGTATCTTCATCATACAACTGGATGTAATTGTATAGTCCCATCAAATTGTTCTAAGGCATTCTGGCTTGAATTTCGTACACTAAATTAAATGGAGCTACACCAATTGCTTTCTTTACAGTTACTCTATCAGCCCATATTGCCAACTGTAACTTGGAATCCCATGCCTTTTTATTATCATCCAAGGTTCTCTTAATGACCTTCAACAGGCTCTTATTTGTGGACTCAACTTGTCCATTCCCTTGTGGATGATATGGAGTAGATTATGATCTTGTCATTCCATATTTATCACAAAATTTGATGAACTCCTCAGATCTGAAACACATAGCATTATCTGTGACAATTCTCTGTGGACATCCAAACCTAGAAATAATATTATTCAACAGGAAATTATTTACCACCTTACTTGTCGCATTTCTTGTGGAGATAGCCTCCACCCACTTTGTAAAGTAGTCAGTAGCAACTAGAATCCAAGAATAGCCAGTGCTAGACTTGGGGAAAATCTCTCCTATGAAGTCCAGACCCCATTGCTGAAAAGGTGCTTGAGTCTCAACTGGTTTCAATGGAGTATTTCCTGAGAATTTAAGCTTTCTAGAAAACCTCTGACAAGGATCACATTTTCTAACCATAACTTGAGCATCCTTGAACAGAGAAGGCGACCAGAATCCAACCCTTATTATATTAAGTGTAGTAGTTTTGGCCATGTAATGTTCCCCACATACTCCAGCATGCATTTCTTTCAAAACCTCTTTTTCTCTTTCTTTATCAACACACTTCAATAGAACTCCCTCAAAGTTTCTCCACCCTAAATTATTTTGGACAATTATATACCTGATGGCTTGTAATTTAGTATTCCTCTTTTCATTGTCAGGCAGATGGGGAGGAACTTCCATATGTTGCAAGTAATATATGGCATTGGTGTACCAGTCATATTGGTCCATGTCACATAAGTCAGCTCTGAGATCATCATGTACCAGGTTTATCTGATTAGCTTCTAGATTAGTTTCAGCCATGAGTTTGGCCAAACCTTGACCTCTTACTAACTTTTTTATTTGTATATCAATGTTAAATTTTTGGATTCTATTGATCCATCTGCACCTCCTGCCTGACACTTCCTGTTGAGAGAATATATCCTTGACTGTAGCACTAGGTACAAAAGAGATAATAGTAGCACCTACCAAGTAACTTCTGAAAGCTTTTAAAACTTTTACCAAAGCATATGCTTTCTTTTCATTTATTTCATACTTCAACTCAGTAGGCTGTAGTGAGTTGCTGAAAAAAGCAATAGGCTGCTCATATCCTTCTTGATTTTTCTATAATAAGACTGCAGCTACGGTATGGAATGATGCAAAAGAGAAAATATGTATGGGCTTTGCCTAATCTGGGGTCCTCAATACTGGAGCATTTTTTATTGCAGTTTTTATATCTTGGAATGCTTGTGAGGGTTCAATATTCCAATCTATAACAGCTCCTTTCTTGAGCATCTTTGAGATGGGCCTACTGATTTCAGCAAAATTGGTAACAAATCTCTTCAAAAAATTGACCTGGCCAAAAAAGGATTGAATTCCTTTCACATTTTTTGGTTTGGGGACTTTTTCATAGCTATTACCCTTTTAGGATCTATTTTTGCCCCATCCTTAGACACTGTGTCCTAATAACTTTCCTTCTGTGACCCCGAATGTGCATTTCTTTGGGTTTAAAGATACCCCATATTCCAGGGCTTTTATAAAGATTTTTTCCAAGTGTTTGCAGTGATCTTCAGCCTTGTTAGAATATGATGTAAGATCATCCTAGTACACAACCATAAATTTGTCAATATACTCATGAAATGCTACATTCAAGGCTCTTTGGAAGGTAGCTCCTGCATTAATCAAGCCAAAAGGCATCCTCACGTACACATATGTTCCCCAAGGGGTTGTAAAGGTTGTCTTGAACTGTTCACTTTCTTTTACTAGAGCTTGATTATATCCAAAAAAGCCATCCATCATTGACATCAATTCAGAGCCAGTCACTTGTTGTAACATGGCTTCCATATTAGGTAAGCCATAATTGTGCTTCAGAGATGCAATGTTTAAATTTCTAAAATCAACACAAAGCCTAATATCTCCATTCTTCTTCCTAACAGGAACCAGGTTTGAAACCCAGGTGGAATGCCTGATTGGTTTGATTATTCCACCATCTCTCAATTTTGTCAGTTCTTCTTGCATTTTTGGGGCAAGGGTAGGATTGATTGGTCTCTGTTTTTGCCTAAACGATCTTACATTTTCCTTGAATGGTATGACATGCTGGAAAAGATCCTCCCTGTAAGCCTTAAGGTCGTCATATGACCAAGCAAAAACATGTCTGTATTTTCTAAGTAGGTCAATCAATGCTTTCCTGATTTCAACAGGAAAATGTTGGCCAATATAAAACCTTTTAGGAACTTCATCAATACCCAAATTTATTTCTTCTAACTCCTGGGGTTTGGGGTCATTTACCCCGAATTTTACTCTGTCTTGATTATCAAAAATATTTTCCAAGACTACTAACCCCTTTGGCATCTTACTTGTTTTTAATTGCATTATTTCTTGACCAAAAATGGTTTCGTTCCCATTTATGGTTTCAATTAGTCCACTACAATCCATCTCCTGACCGTGATACTTGTCTTCATTTAACAAAAAATTTGTAATATCCTTATCATCTTCAAAAACCTGCCAAATTTCAATGTTGTCAAGTATGGAAGGCCTATTTTGCACTTCAATCTAGGAGATTCCTGCAAATGATATTTCTTTTGGCTTGATGGCTACATTTGCCAACAGATCAACCATCTTGTTTTGTGTCCTATCTCTCCATGCGATCCCAAATGCATCAAAGAATTCTAACTGATCCCAGACTGCATTTCTATATTGTTTCAATCTCCTATTTTTTGATGAATAGGTTCCTTTGATCTGAGAGATAATTAGTTCAGAATCCCCTATAACACATAATTTCTTGATTTTATGATGTATGGCAACTTTGAGTCCTAGCAGCAATGCTTCATACTCTGCAGTATTATTAGTGCAGTCAAACTTCAAGGTGAATGAATACCTAAAAGTGTTATTTTCAGGGGACACAAAGACTACACCTGCCCCTGCACACTCTTTAGAACTAGCCCCATCAAAGAACATTGTCCATAATTTTGGTGAATTCATGAAACATTCAACCTCATTTTTGATGATAGCAGGTAAATTTGCAACTTCCTGAATAATTAATTCAGCCCTGAAAGCATTAATCCCAGTATCTAGGAAACAAGTGGTATCTTTGTCAATTTCTTCACTTAAGATGTGGTTAACCCTTGGTTCCCTATTTACCCTGACAGCCTTGTCCCCTATATGAAAAGTAGCATAAGTAAGATCACATTGTAGGCTTCCCCCCATGGCAACACTCCATTTTTTGGAGAGTAACATTCCGTAATGTGGAGGTATATCTACCACAAGGACAGCATGGTTAATTCTACCTCAGGATATGCAACCAATTTGAATGGAAGTGCATTTATAGTACCTATGACTGAGACTTCTCTAGCATCCATCCCTCTGCATCTTCCTTGCTTGGTATCTACTTTCAATCCTAAGGCTCCTATTACCTTGAAAGGCATTATATTATTGGAAGCTCCTGAGTCTATCATGCAATTTTTTAGGGTCTTCCCTTTTATGATTATCCTGAGGAAAAAGAGATCAATATCTTCTATGAATGCCACTAAGGAATCATCTAGAAACATTTGAGGAATCTGGGATATGATACCACTATCCTCTATTACTAATGGGGCCTGTTGGGGCATAGTTTGGTCAACAATAATATTATTGTTTGCTATTCCACCCAACCATGACAAAGCCTTATTCTTATGTTCTTCAATTCTAAAAAGTTCAAACAGGGGCACTTTTACAGTAATTTGAGATAACATGGATATCATATCAACGGGTTCAACCACAGTAGGCTTTACAATAGTACCTAGATTCAGAATCTTTTGAGCAGTAGGCACCACATTTTGCTTGCCAACATCCGATTCTGACTTCTTTGGTTGCACAACTGGTTTTGTTGCTTCACCTATCTGAAATTGAACCTTCTTCTTTGGTTCCCATTTCTTACCCTTGATCTCCTTGATTTTAGGCACATCTCCATGGACTTTCTTGTCTTGATCATTTATCTTATGAGTAATTTCCTCGATGAAGACACTAGATGGCTTTCTTGCATCATTTTTTATTGCTCTATTTCTCAAATTATAATTGCTATGAACTTGTGAAATCATTTCGGCTGTAATTCTGTCAATTTCCTCCTTGGAGGGCATTCTTAGACTTGTGAGACCCACATCACAAAATGTACTGCATACCTTATCTGCATCATACCCTTCATCATCTGAGAGTACTTGCTGATGATGTAGTTGGTAAGCAATTCTTTGGCTAGTAACATCATTTTCAGGCTCTTCTGAATCAGAATCTATCAAATCATCATACATGCTCACCATATTGCAGCTTATATCGTCATGGCTTTTATCTTCAGTTTCTTCTTCAGCTTGCACTCCTTGGGCTTGGGCAAATGACTGAGCAACAACACAATAATCAGCAGAATGAGGTGATTGGCATATAATGCACCATGGTACATCATCATTCATATTTATAGTGTTCCTTTGCAGGGGGTCTGGAGTACCCTTGTCCTTCACATTTTGGGTCTGGTTAGGAACTGGTTTACCATCTTTCCACTGAGTGGTATAAGGGTAGTTCTACATGTTAGGCTATCTATTGAAGTTGTTGTTATTCACAGGGGATCTTTCAGCAACATTTGGCTTATTGAAACTAGTGGGATTCATCTTCTTGAGCATTTCTAAAACCTGGCCTATAGTAGGTTCTTCGGTCTTTTTTCCTATAGGAGTTTTGTCATCCTCCCTTTTATTATTGTTTTTACCATTAAAAAGCTTAGAATCATCCCTCCTACCTAGTTTTCTAGATGCCTTTCTATTATTCTCTATATTTACTGCAACTCTATAAGCATCTCTCAAAGTTTTAGGATCTTTATCCCTCAATTGGTAAGCCATTTTGCTATCAAAAGCATTGAAATAGGTTGTGAGACAAACGTCTTCATTTAACCTCATGAATTGAAAAAGTTTGTACATACCCTTTTGGAATCTCACATTTAAATCAAATGTGGACTCATTTGGATTCTTCTTGATATTGTTGAACTCGTTCAACATGAATCCTGCGTTGGTATTGTCCCCATACTACTCTTTGAACAACTTCTCCAGATCACTGCATCAGGTAATACTGTCATCAGGCAACCTCCTGAACCAATCCCTTGCATCCTCTGTTTGTGAATGCACAAACAATTTCATTACCATTTCTTCATGTTCAACTTCATAATCATTCAACATGTCAATGAAAATCCTCAAATGCTCTTCACCAGTAATAGCATTGTTTCCAGAAAACTTAACCACTTTATCCCTTAAATCAAAAGATATGGGATGGGGGGCACCAGAAATACCAGAAAATGATATCTGTCTGTACTTTTCTAGGTATATAGGTTTCTTCTAGAAACCAGGAACATTTGAGGTGCTAGCTATATTAGCTTGACTCAGGGGAGAAACTTGGGACTATTG
The DNA here is from genome assembly GCA_028749045.1 of Cupressus sempervirens. Classification (NCBI taxonomy): domain Eukaryota; kingdom Viridiplantae; phylum Streptophyta; class Pinopsida; order Cupressales; family Cupressaceae; genus Cupressus; species Cupressus sempervirens. The sequence continues at coordinate 234,924,187 of CM053787.1, read as the reverse complement.
TGGTGGGACAAATGGGACTTGGGTGCCAATATTTGGGGATGAGGTAGGGGCAGATTGGGGTATTCCCTGAGTTGAAATTGTGGGAGCACTAACTGGTGCAGGATTTGCAGGTGGGATAGACAAATTGGGCCATGAAGCCAATGCAGAGTTAGACTTTATGAATTGGATTTTCCTTCTAGTTTCTGCAGCTTGAGCTTCATTCTCAACCTTCTCAAGCTCTTTTGCAAGATCTTCCCTCTCTTTTTGAGCCTTTTCAAGATCTAGATCTAACTTGGACATGGAGGGTTGTATAAGTTTTCTTGGTATAGCTTGAGGCTCATTTATTTGGATTCCTATAGCCTTGCCTTTCCCTTTATCTGGGGATTTTGCAGTGGGCTCTATAGGATCAACTTGAACAGGTTTATAGGCTTGAACTTGAGCAATAATTGGTTCTTGCCTTCGATTTAGGTGTTTCTCCTATTCTTGCACTTTAGCTCTCAAATTATCAATATCTCCAAAAACATCCTTATGGAGAGTTGTGGTATTCTCTTCTAATTTTTTATTTTTCTCTTTCAAAGCAGCCATCCTTCTTAACAGAGTATCTCTTTCTATTATGGCATCTAAGGTGGCCCGCTCCTTTTCCTTTTCAAGATGAATGCGTTTAGCTTCTTCCTCATCAATCCATTTTTTCAAAAATTCTATATCAGAGTGCACTTCTTTAGGATTTGCAGAAGTTGCCTCGAAATTAGCAGGGTCATCCAGATCTATTAGGTTTGGTTCTACATATGGGGCTACTCTGGGATTAAAAGGATTATCAGATGAACTCCTAAATCCTAGCCTATAATTTACATCAGCTACAGGATCTGGTCTTAATGAAGCAATTCCCAAAGTAGACACATCCTTGTCTTGAAAAACTCTCTCATCTGGTAATGGGGTACTGAAAATGCCTCCTAAGAGTCTTGTAGTTTCAGACTCAGAGCTAAGCAAAGAAGATTCTCTTCCTATTACTGGTTGATAACGAGAATTGACAGATGCATTACCTCTGGGTTTCCAAGTGGGATTTGGATCTATCTTTTTCTTATTTTGGTTCTTCCTACCACCTTGGGGTAAATTAGTATACATTGATACATTGGGATTGGCTCTCATGTAAGCTCTCATGTTTTTTCTCTTGTTAGCCATATTCACCTTTTGTTACAATAAGCACTAGTTTCAAAACCTTGATTGAGTCGCCACCCTATTTTGGGACGATATATAATGACACTTTTAGCTGATCAAAAGAAACTGACACACAAGTAGGAAAAAAAATATAGGGCACAGACAGACCAATCACTGATGTCGTAAGAATGCAACTCTTGCTTGTTTAGATAAGACACTTAAATAGGCTGGATATGTCAGTGTGTAGCAATGGTACTTGGGCTCTATCTTCTTTAAATTCTCAAGGTTTGACACTAACAGATTCCCTTATAACCACGAGAATGACATAGATCACATGACACACATGTACATAGGAGGACCAAAGAAACTGTAGTACTTTTCACAGAGGTGCTGGACAACTCCCCAGCAGAGTTGCCATTTTGTTGGTGTTTTAAAAGTACTAAAACTACTAAGCGACAAAAAGCTTAATACCAGAATGACAATATATACACAATCTAAAGACTAGTCTATTCTTATCAATAATTTCATATGTAAGGTATTTGGACCCAACTTCAACAAAACCATAGATGGTTTTCTACTCTTTTGGCTCTGCAAAACCAGGGTGGGTATACCCAGGGATGGTTCAAATATGAAACCACTGTATGAGGATTATTCTTAGTTTCATTCTGATTCTCATTTCAAAATCCTCAAATATATATATAATTCTTACTAACTTGCCAAACACATCCCATAAACAGATATGGCCAAGAAGTCTTCTATAGATCTACAGACGTTTTTAACAACAATGGCTAACTAAAGCTAAAATGATTTCATGTAGACAAGTGCTGGCCAACTTTGAAGATCTATAGGAAATAAAAGTAAAATTTGATTTGATGATGCATTTGAACAACCATTTGTAAGATACTTCTCTTTCAGCTGAAATAACTTGATTATTGCCTAATCCATTGGGGTTTCAGAGTCTATAGAAAAATCTAAGATCTAATTTGTTGCCTTACAACAAATTGTATCAGCAATTCTTGTCAGAACTTATCATTCAAAATCCTTTTCAATACTTCAAGAATATTATCACATTCATCAAAGCTTTTACTTAATCCATTGAATTAACAACAATAATAGATGGATATACAACCTAACTAGATTGCATTCAATTGTACAGGCTTTTACTCATACAACATCAAGGTAGCTAAGTATTGAGCGGGAGACAAAATTCAAAAAGAACTGATATGGGGACAGTTCATAGTTTGTATTCATTTCCTTTGAAAATGGTACATCTTTTACAATAAACTTAGAATAGCCATCAGAAATAAACACAATTCATTGTATCTTCATGTATTTTCAAAAAAATTGACAGAGAAACACATTACAAACTTGCCTTATAAATTTGGACCAACAACTAGACTAAGCACAAAACTTAGAAGAAAAAGAATTCAAAACCTTTTTTAGCCTTGGGATCTCACTTAAATAATGTGAGATGCAACAAGCTTCAGGCTAAACAAATGATAGGTGTCCTTCTAAAGACAGGAACAAAATAACAGAAAGGCTAATTACAACAAACATTTCTTGGTGGGTCCCTTTCTGTTATGCTTCTCATTTGTTGAGATACAAATAAAAATGATCTGATCTTACAATCATTCTTCATGCTTGGAGTAAGTAGACATTAAGTTTGAAAGTGATGTATTGTCTTCAGTTACCTGTAAATTTACTTCAACCTGGGGAGTCTCTGTGTCCTCAGTATTAACTTCGGGGGTGGTTGTTACTTTTTCACTTTCTTCCTCATCATCTTCTGGTATTTGTTCTAGAAACTAATTTTTCCATTTATTAAAAACATCATCATCTAGCCAATCAAAACTTAGAGCTTCTCTTTGTATCTTTATTAAAGAATTTGTACTTTCTTCTAAATCATCAAATTCTTTCTTCATAGCAGTATAAAACAACTATATTTTTACTAGCTCTTCATTTGTATTTGCCCAGAACTAGTGGCCAGCCTCACTCATAATGTTTATTATTCTTTGATTGAATAACTCATCTATCTCCCTGTTCCATTTTTCCTTTACTTTTAATGCATCAATAGATTCTAAAGCACAAGAAAATAGGGTGAATTTTTCAACAATGTATTTGGAAAAACAGAGTGTTAATCTTCTCTGTAAAGAATCTCTTTCATCACCAAAATTCTCTAGCTTATTTAACAAATCAAAAATCTTCTCAACTTGGTGATAAGGCATTTGGACTGTAGATATATATATGATTGTAATATCATTATTTCTCTCCCTCCATTTTTGCACAAGAGAAGTCAGTCTATCCTTTTCTTTATTTAACTCATCCAGAAAGGTTATAATTCTTATCAACTGATCATAAAAAGTTGACCATTGTATTTTATCCCTCAAATATATTACACCCTGCTTCAACTTTTCTTCATATTGATTTCTCAATTTTATCTGCAACTTTATTTTTTCTTCTTCAGATTCCTTTGTAGTATAGAATTGTGGCCTTTCAGGGGTGTCAGGTATTTCAATGATAGGGGTTGATCCAAAAAATGAATGTGAAGGGTACATAATTCTAGGCATACTGGATTCTCCCACCTTTCTTTTCCCAAGTATCTTCTCCAACTGAGATACCTTGTTTTCCAGTTCAATTCTCTTTTTAACTTCTTGATTTAAGGCATCCACCACTATTTCATACTTACCCTGCAAATCAGTCATTTCCTTTTCTTCTCTTTCTGTAGTGGCCAAGGCAAATTTAGAATAGTCCACATTCATGTAGGCTGCCTATACATTTGAAGTATCAGCGACCCTCTTCACAATGATATTCCCTGTTAATCCTAAATCATCAGGTCGTAATGGAGTAGTCCTTGATTCTCTTCTTAGTGACCACATAACAAGGGCAGCTTGATCATTACTGAATGTTGTTCCCAAGAATTCTTCTTATCAGGATCCTGTAATCCTAAATTATTTGACATAGAATTAAAAATTAAGGCATCAACAATATCCCAATTGGGCAATAATAAAATATTTTCATTTTTCACCATCTGTCTACCCTCGTCAGGGGTTATATTTTTGAATTCTTGTATCATTTGTTCTTTTATTTGATATTGAATGGAGGCTTCATCCATTTCTGGATGCTCTGCTTTCATATTCCTACACCTTTTTAAAAAAATGTGCATGTTTGCCCTCTATGCAAACTGATGAAAAGCCCTAGATTTTACAAAACTGTTATCAGACAAAAATTGCTGACTGGCCTGCTCCAAAATAGGGTCTAATTCCCTTCCTTTGAAATCTACTACAGTTAATTAAAAACTTGGCACAGGAGGATCCTGGGGGTTCCCTTCATCAATTTCGGCTTGAGTAACAAAAACTCCTCCTTGCGACCCCATTTGTTCAATTTGCTCATTGGTGAGCTGCTCTTCCTCAATTCTCATTGGAGTTTGGGAAGGTGAGTAACCTTCATCATGGGATTCTTCTTCCCTTATTATTTTTCTTCTTTTGGGAGAAGGTTCAGGGGTTCTTTCTTCAAGGACAGTACTAGTAGATTCAATTACCTATTTTTCTTTGTTTACAATGGGCACCTACTCCCGAATAACAGTATATCCTGTCCTCTTTCAGACAACCAGTGGACCTACTCCTATGTTAGGGGTGAAACCCAATTTCCTCATAACTTCTCTGGCTTTATCTCGAAAAGAATCAATAAAATGGTGTTTCCTTTCATTACTGAATGTTGTTCCCAAGAATTCCTTCTTATCAGGATCCTGTAATCCTAAATTATTCGACACATAATTAAAAATTAAGGCATCAGCAATATCCCAACTGGGCAATAATAAAATATTTGCATTTTTCACCATCTGTCTACCCTTGTCACAGGTTATATTTTGGAATTCTTGTATCATTTGTTCTTTTATTTGATTCTGAATGGAGGCTTCATCCATTTCTGGATGCCCTGCTTTCATATTCCTACACCTTTGTTAAAAAATGTGCATGTTTTCCCTCCATGCAAACTGATGAAAAGCCCTAGATTTTACAAAACTGTTATCAAACAAAAATTGCTGACTGGCCTGCTCCAAAATAGGGTCTAATTCCCTTCCTCTGAAATCTGCTACAGTTAATTCAAAACTTAGCATAGGAGGATCCTGGGGGTTCCCTTCATCAATTTCTGCTTGAGTAGCAAAAACTACCCCTTGCAACCCCATGTGTTCAATTTGCTCATTGGTGAGCCACTCTTCCTCAATTCTCATTGGAGTTTGGGAAGGTGAGTAACCTTCATCATGGGATTCTTCTTCCCTTATTATTTTTCTTCTTTTGGGAGAAGGTTCAGGGGGTCTTTCTTCAAGGACAATACTAGTAGATTCAATTACCTATTTTTCTTTGTTTACAATGGGCACCTACTCCCAAATAACAGTATATCCTGTCCTCTTTCGGACAACCAATGGACCTACTCCTGTGTTAGGGGTGAAACCCAATTTCCTCAGAACTTCTCTGGCTTTATCTGGAAAAGAATCAATAAAATGTTGTTTCTTTTCATTCATTACCTCCATTATTTCTAAGAATGTACTCATGAGCTTATTTATCCGATCTGCATTAGTTGCAGCATTACTAAGAGGGCTGTAATCTTTGTCAAAACAATTAATAAATTCCAAAACTTTTGAATAGATTCTCCATTTTTTTTTCTTTGTTTCTTGTTATTGGAGAGAATATTCATTCCTTATTATATTTTCAGGGAAATAAAATTCATGCTGACTTGGACGAAGCTTGATTCTATGTCTAAGAGCATAATTAAAGAAGTCTTCTGTGTCACAAAAATGAGCATGAGATACTGCCATCTTATACCGATTTAAAAATTTGTAGAGGAAGATCCACCCTTCTTTAGTTATTACAAATTGGTGAGCTATAGTGCAAGTAGGAAAAACTGATCCTGTTCCCCTTTTGTGCAAAAAGATCTCCTCCACTCCTCCCAATTGCCATAAAAATTTAGCTACCCCTACCTTTAAAGGTACCTGATAGGGTAGTACATGGGCTGTCCCATTAAAACCATAGACCCTAATGACAGTTGAGACTGGATATGGGATGATATCTCCCCAATTGTGTGACACTTTTAAACTATGGGGTTTGTCCATAGGCCTAACAAGATGCATGAGTGCCTTAGGAATTTTGGGATTGTCACTTAATATGAGGCATATTAGTTTAGAAGCAAAATTCCTATCAAATCTGACAAAACTAGCATTTTTTACCTCCCAAGTCATGTCTACACTCCATAATTGAACTGGTAGTGCCTCCCCTTTGTGTTCCCTATTTAAAACTATTTCTTTAGCGAAATATGTAGCCCCCTTAAAAAGAAACATATGCATCAATAGGGAGTACTGACCCCAGACCTTTTCCAACTTGCCCTTTGCAATCCCCACCAATCCATTGTGAATCTGATTAGCCAGGTAAGATGCAAAATCAAAAATTATTTCTACATTGAAAGAAGAGATTTGGGTGATCATATACATGAAGCTCACCGGAATAAAGTCTTCTTCACCCTCTCTGAAAACTCTGCACAGGGTTTTGTAAATCTCTACTACCCTGGCATTAAAGCATGATTTCTTGAAAGGTTCTTTAGAAGATGATGTTATTGTTGGTAGGTTTCCAATTCTTCCTATGTGGGCTTTCAATGCACCTTGTCTAACTACATCCCTTTTGGACATATATTCTTTTTCTAACTCTAACAAATTAATGGGCACATGATACATGGTGAGAGGTCCCAGACTGAAAACCTTCCTAATTTCTTCTGGATTGATGGTAATTAAAAGCTCACCATCCATTCTTCTCACTACCTTAGTGGCTGGATCATAGCTTTTTGCTACAGTTTCAAGCAGGTCATAATCCATAAACACACTGGGAACAACAAGCTTCCCACGATCAAAATTCCATATATTGCCATGAGGGGCATATAATTTCCTTTTTGCGAACCATTTTTTGAATAGACTCAAACTAGTTTGAGAAGTCTGAGCATCCTGAATCCAATCACCCTTATCATACAGTCCATCAGCTATCCTTAGCCTAGGGTTCAATGAGGTTTACCTCTTAACTTGTGTTGTCTCTACAGTAGACTCAGGAAGCAACTCAAGCAAATCATCATAGTATTACTTACTTGAATTTTTTCTTTGTTTTCCTCTGTATTTCCACAAACTTTCTGTGAATAGATAACTTCACAATTTCTACCAGGCTTTGGCACACTTTCCTTCAGTAATTGCTTCTACACAAGAATGGCTTCAAATCTTTGCTCACATAAGATGAAACTGATGAAATCTCTCTGTATTATACTTTTCTTTTTTTTTTACAGATGATGCTTTCATGTCTAATTAATACAAGGAGTAGCACTACATTTTGTGTTTAAAACTGCACCGTCAATCTTTGTAGATCCTACGATCATGTGATACGGAGAGAACAACTAGGAGTTGTATTTGACATGTCAGTCAATTTACCCAATGAGAACTTACCACATATATCATTCTTTCCTTGATGGTGCTTGTATCTGGACCCGTTGACATCTAAGGACACATGACAGTATGTCGCTACTTCGTTATGCATAAAAAACAAGCATCTTGCCATAGCGAAGTAGCGACAATCATCGATCTGATTTCGAATCAATCAAATGATATGCTATTGGGTTTGCTCAGAAAGAAGGCGGTGGGCCCTATTCGCTATGTCGCTATAATTATCTCCCTCACAACTCTTCATAGCGAGAAGGTGATAGCCATTGATCACATACTCAATCAAGGGTGAGGAAACTGCACAGGGTCTTTTGATTTATACTCGCTATGTTGCATGGCTTAAAAAGCATGCAATTTCGCATAGTGAGGTAGTGAGGACCGTTGATTCCATTCCAAGCTGACTTTCAGGATCTCATTGCACATTTGCTCAGAAAGGCATTAATGAAAAATGGATCTCTGCATAGTTGGCTCCTGTCAAAAATTTACTGTAGTCCTAATTATCATTCCACGTCACCAAAGGTCACCGCTGATCTTCAAATTTTACGAGGCCTCGCTACTTCGCTAACAGTGAAGTATCTAATTTTTTTGATAGTGAGGTAGCGAGCTCTAGAAAAATCATCATTTTGGCTCTTATTTCAGATATCCTACTGGGTCCCCTTTCCTGTTTGGATGGTAGTTGCAATGTGTACCTGCACAATAAATCATTCAAAAAATAAAACTTTGACCACCGTATCTTCACTTTATGGTTCCTCCTCATAAAATACTCAACATTCGCTACCTCGCATGGCTTAAAAAGCATGCAATTCTTCATAGCAAGGTAACGAGAGCAGTAGATCTACTTGGATCTGATGGTTGGAAAGATTGAGAAAAAAGAGGATCTCAGGGAAACAAAAAATAAAAGGGACAAAATATTCATCTCACTTGAAAATTCAAAAGTTTCGCGCCTGACAGTTTATGAACAGATAGAACATAGGGTTTTCATGAGTTTTTTCTTTATCGATGGATTATCTAGAAATCCTAAGTTTCACTTAGAAATAAAGGTTCTGACTTTTCGACAATTTAACTCAACTTCTGTTGCACAAAAAGTCAGATCAACAGATGCTAACCAGTAGGAGAAACTATTAAACACCTTCCACGATGGAGCCTGCGAGGGACATTTTTTATCAACAGTGAGAATCTTCAAAATTCTATGAAGCGGATACTATTTGCCAAGTATTTTTAGAGCCACATATAATTGGGTGAGAAATTATGAGTAATGTAAATTGATTATTGGAAAACCACAATTAACTGTTCTTACTTTAAAACCTGTGATTATAGAAGAACCTTTTCAACAGTGGGGATTGGATTTTATAGGGCCTATCAAACCAAACTCAAGTGCAAGTCACGCAGATATCCTCACTGCTATAGATCACATTACTAAATGGGTTGAAGTGGTTCCTATTAAAGCCACAACATCACATGTAGTGTATAAGTTCTTGATGGAAAACATTCTAACCTATTTTGGTACACCAAAAAAAATAGTGACTAACAATGCACAAAATTTTTCTTCTCAAGAAATTCAATTGTATTGTTATGATCAATGTATCCAGCTGTCTCATGCTTCAGATTATTTTCCTCAAGGTGATGGATAAGCAGAGCCCATGAACAAAAATTTGATCAATATCATGAAAAGGTTAGTAGATGAAAAGGGAAAGGATTTGCATAAGAAGTTATATGAAGCAATCTAGGCTGATAGAAGTTCCCCAAACAAAGTTATTGGCATGGCTCCTTTTGAACTAGTGTATGGAGTTGAAGCACAATTGTCCTTGCCATTAGAATTGGCCACTTTAAATTTACAAAAGGAAATTGAAGATGGAATATTTCATTCTCCCATTGAAAAGAGAATACTGTACCTCCAAAAAATAGAAGAAGAAAGAAGGGAGTTGGTAGATCACATCACCAACAATCAAGCAAGGGTCAAAAGAATTTTTGATCGAAAAACAAGGCCATAAAGATTCATGAAAGGGGATCAAGTATTGTTGTGGGAAAATAGAAAGAAACCTAAAGGAGTTCACACCAAGTTCAAGAGGTTATGGAAAGGCCCATTTGTAATATCTAAAGAACTAGACTCTAATGAATTCAAACTACAATATCTTAATGGAGATGATTTCCCCCTATCTTATAATGGACAAGACCTTAAACTGTACCAATTCTAAGCTTGGTCTTCGTCTCATTATAAATACCATCCTTTTTGGGTTTTGTTCTTTCTTTTGTTTTATCTTTCTATTTTTTTCCTTTTCGAGTTAGTTTGCAAAGCCAAAGATCCTGACTTCATCTATGATCCTTCCAGTCTCATTCGCCAACTAGAGCCAATTTTTACCACACTCATATTTTTCTCGTGTCCTTAGGTGTTTCATGCATGAGTCATTTCTTGATCGTGAAGTTGAACTTGAAGTTCCAATTAACTTCAAGTTTAAGTTCACATTCCCTATTGTCTTTCATCTTTCAAAGTCCACATTCACTCTCCTGAGTTAGTCTTGATGAAGTTGAAGTCAAAGTTGAAGTCTGATCATCTCAAATTTCAACTTCAACTTCGATATCATTTTTGTATACTAACATTATTTTTTCATGCAGGCATTCAATCCTTGAAATAAAAAAGTGAAATGGGCCCCAATGATGACATTTTTCAATGCATGAAAAATAATAAATAAGGATGTTAAGGAAGCATGTGTCTTGACATGAAAAGAATTGGAGAAAAGGCAAATTTTTCATTTCATGATGACATGGAGCATTAATAGGCATGTGGATTTTATGGGCATTAATAACAAATCACTCAGAGGGTCTTTTCTGATGTGCGACACATGAATAGTAATTATTATATTTACTTGCCATATCTGTACTGAGATTTTCTTCATAAGTCATCCCTCAAATGCATTACTTAGCCATTTCACTACTCATTTCACCATTTGCAAAAGGAAATCTTAGTGTCATCTAGTAGGGAGAATGTGTCACAGGATAAGCTTTGTCAAACTATAAGTGCATCACCATTACCCTTTGTAATTTTTCTTGTTCTTGCTTTTGTTTTGAAAGGTTTTCATTTGCGTCTTTTAGACCCTGTCACCCCATAAACATTATTTCACCCCAAAATGCCCAAATTGGAAAAACCATGTCTCCTTAGCTCTTTACCTGAGATTCATGACACATTCCTAGTTAATAAAAGCTTGATCGATATAATTGAAAGACCCAAAAATGCCTAGTTAGGTCCTATATATTAGAAACTAGTCAATAGTGGATTTCTTAAAGCTACCAACATTTCGTACAGCTATTACATGCCCAGAGTTAATCATAGAATGTACAAACCACTATGATCCTAACATGACATGTGTCAAGAAAATTTTAGGAGAAGTGGTAGTCAAAATCAATAGGACCAGTGTTTTCTCAGCCCTTAAGATCCATCATAAGGAACCTTATGAACCATGGACATTTGAGGAGGTAGAACACTTGTATGCCAAAAGGAAAAATAATTATGACAATAAAGTAGCCCAGTCTTGGCTCCTAAAACCAGCAGAAGATGGTTCAAGGTTGCCCAAACCATTAACCATTGAACATTTCATCAAAGAAATTGTAGATATTGTGCTTTTGTTGAGTAGAGTCAAAGGAAACAAGCATGCATTTCATTGGGAGACATTGATGTATTTCTTCATCCAAAAGATTGTTGAGGGGGATAAGCTCATTAATTGGGCTGACCTAGTTGCTGAGAATTTACACAAGGGTTTAGTGGTTTTCAATAATCTTGGTCCATTTCTCCTATCTTCCTTTTTAGTTTATGTCTTGGTAGCATCTAAAAAATGGGAAAGCCTTCCACATTCACCATGGATAGATGAAATGCCCATTTACCAATACTATAGTGATCTCTAGGAAGCTACTTCGTGTAAAGAGTTCAAAAGAGAAAATGATGTATTTCTGGGAAGGCTAGTTTTTGAGGTTCAGGGTCATGAAAATAATAGACTATCTGAGGAAGCAATGCAAGCTATACAAGTCTATGGTTTTTTTTTATATTCAATTCCCTAGGTTCGCATACCTCATGATGGGTGGTTTTTCAGGTGAACCATTGAAGTTGCCTCATTATTTCTTAGACTCTATTATTTTATCTGACATATGTAGACAATTTTTCTTAGTCATGGAGTCTTTTGAAATTAACAAGAGGTCCTCTTCTATTTTCTTTACCATTTAAATTGGTCACTACAAATGCCCTAGTCTAAAGCAAGCCATATTGACAAGAGCATCATTGACCCATTTGTGTTTCAAACCTTTCTTCCCTCGAGAAAATTTTGATTACACAAGATTTGTCAGGAACAATTTTAAAAATGTTATTTCTTTTGTTCACATTCCATAGTTAGACGACTACTAGGCAAATTGTCCTGATGAGTTTGAAGTAAGAAAAAGGCTATGGTGAAGATTAACAATTAAGAAAATTAATATGTTTAATGTTGATCTTGACACATGCAAGCTAAAAGAAGAAGATTCAGAAGAAGTGATTGACCCATTTTATATTGACCAAATTGAATGCATGCCTATTCCTAAGATTGATTAGGGAAGAAGAGAAGAAGATGATTTGTTCTCTCGCACTAAAGACGTGCTGGCTAGGACTAAAAATTAGATAAAATCAAAAATTTTTGTTACCCTTGATCCATCTAGAAAGTCTTCAAAAATGAGAAGTAAAAAGGCCTCCCAAAAGAAAAAAACTATCACTAACCCAGGTGTTCATGGTCCCATTGCTAGTTCAGTTGAAGTTGAAGCTGAAGCAATTCCACAATCACTTCAACTTCAAGTTCAAGAAAAAATTCCTAAGTCTAAAAGGGTGACCCATTTGAGCACAAAGAAAGTATCATCAAACAAAGGCAAGAATATAGTGACAGTTGATCTTGAGACTACATAAGAATCACCTATGGCGGACAGTGTACTAGAACCCCAGAAGTCACCAATAAATACTGATAGCCAAGAGAGTAATCTTACCTTGGCTTAGTTCTCCCCTGTAGCTGATAAAGAACTAGTTACTCCCAAATGGTTGGAGACTTATGTTGAAAAGAAGTGAAGCATGGTGTCTCTTTCAATGACAATTGATGATTTGGTTAGTAAATGTTTGGGGAAAACAACTAAGGTGAAGAAAGCCATGACAGGATCAAGAATCAAATTTGACAAAAACTCAAGGCACTCGTTAGTTGAAATAGCCATGCCACCAGATGGAAGCTTGTGGAAATCTTTAACCCCTCAAGATTACCAAATAACAAAGGTTGACTTGGGAAAAGGAAACCGTGAAGTCGATATGGAGTTCTTTGAAGCCTCTAATAAGAAAATCTCACACAGGGTGTGGAAGGATGGATAGGATAAAAAAGAGATGAAGGAGACAATAAAGAACATGGCACAATATATAAACACCATCCTTCACCCTGAAGCAAATCCCATCAGTAAAATTTCAGCAATTGTTGATGTGTCCCCTGTAACCAACCAAAAATCCCTTGATAATCTGCAAAAGTACAAAGTAGTTGCAAAGACAGTAGGGGAGTGGGTTCAAGGTATCCTAGATGGCACTATGAAACACATAATTCTCTTGGATAAGACTTTGAAAGAGATCTCCGCCATCACCAAAAAGGTAGAGTTGAGAAATGAAGGGTACGAGAAAGAAAGAAGCAATTGGGCAAAAGTGGTAATATGGTTGGAAGATATCCAAGAGTTTGGACTTTAGAAATTTCAAGCCTAGTATCTTGTAGCTGGTTTAGATGAGAAAGCCTTGTATGGAATCAAGGATTATATTGAATGGAGGAACAAAGCATTGATACAAGGAAAAATTGAAATCAAAGAAACCCTACAAGAACTCAAGGTTGTATACCGGATAATTCAAGGAGACCTCAAATGGTTTGGCAAACACTTCGTAGGTAAAGATGATGAATCCATTGCCAAAGTAGAGGAAGTGATCAAAGAAGTCCAAAAGAAATTCTAGGAGCTCCAAGATAAGAAGATACCAACAAAGTAGGACTTTTGAAACGTAGCCCACATTGAAGCCATGTTGATAATCAATCTGAAACACTTGGAAATGCATGAGGAAAAAATAGTGGAATTGAAGAAGGAGAAAGAAATATGGAAACAACGACTCACTTACATTGGCCTACCTCATCAATCTATTATCTCTACATTTTCAACCACCTATGAAGCATGGAAAGCGGTGACGAATGTAATTAGTGTGGATGGTGCTACTTGATCAGAATACATAGTTATAGATAGTCACTTAGCTGTTCTTTCTAGTTTTTACTTTCTTACATTTCGGTTAACACAATTGTGTTAACTAAAAAACTATTTTACTCCTAGCAGGGTAATTTTGGCAATTGTCCAGCCCCATCCCATATATAAATTTAATCATTAGTATGGCATAGGGTTAATCTCCAACAAACTGATAAACAAAACTATTTTTGTTTTAGGTTTAATCTAAAGTTTTCAAAGATACCATTTCAAATTTTCAGCAAACATAAATAGAACTCTATAGTTTGATTTTGCTAAAGGCTTTTGGAGGTAGATATTAATGTCTACTTCTTCAAATATGTATTTCTAAAGATACTATTTATACAAAAAGCTTTTGCTTAGTTTTTCATTCATTCTGAGATTACTTAATCAAAATTTGAGAAGCTATGAGATGTGAATTTCATTTGATCTACCTACTTGTTTACTTGACTTTCAATTATGTGGATAATATTGATGGTTAAGATCAAGTGGTTTTTTAGCATTAAAATCTACTTTATATTGATGAAATAGAATAAGTTGATTCAGCACTTTGAGTAGATTATGTTTTGAAAAGATCTTTCCTTTGGGGTAAAAGATCAAAAAACTATTATTTTTCAATAAAGGTAGTTGTGCCTATTTTATTGGAAAAAAACTTTTAATTAGAGAATTCCTTAATATTCTATATGAATTCAATATGTTGGTATGCATTTTTCTCCATTTTGAATATAAAACCATTTGAGAAAAACTATTTACTAATAGAACTGATGATTATCTTGTTTAATACAATAAGTTACTATTGTCACTTAGGTTTGCACCCTTGTCCAAGGCCTATGCGCGAGGACAACCTAGTGAAACATGGAAACAACCTCCAAGCTATGGGACTTGAACTACGAGGTTGAGTCTCCGGAGAAGGCCGACTTCCTCTTACTATCAGGGCACACCTAACTGCTCTTGGAGAGGAAAAGGGAGAAGGAGAGCACGAAAGAAAATCTACCTAGTCTAATCTAAGGAGGTGATGCACCAAAATAGAGTGTTCAGACTCATTTCTACCCATATATGCACTACAAAACCAAGATAACATTCAAAAGACATACACACCCAGGCTTATGTCAATCAACAACCACATACAGATTAGGAAACCAAACTGAATAACACAAGGAAAAGGATTTCACTTATATATTATCCAATAGGTCAAAAATAGATACAGTATGCAAGCTACAGATCTTAACAATACACCAATGAGAGGTAAGATGGATGCACATACACATTGATGGCTGAAGGAGATGATATAGAATGTTATATAGCTTAGAGACAAAGGGAATTTTACACTACAAATCTGCAAGAAGTAGCAGAGAAATCAGAAAGGAGACCCCTTCAAAAAACTACAAAATCTACCTTTATAGTTCAGGCATAACTGAGATCTTTTGCTGCTGAAGTGACCCTGCAGCTGCCTGCCATTAAGTCCTGCAGAGGACAATCATGGGAATCTAAGGAAAATCTGATCTTTGTTGCAACAGGTGTCCTAAGAGGACTGAAAATGGCACCATCAATGTTTTGACTGGGTAGATGGATCAACTGAGATGGTGGAGTGTTCTTCCCCATTCTACATTCATTCCGAGTAGGTCATGATTGATCATGAAGATCAGATCGCATGACCAAATCGATTACCTTTGTTTCTTGGTACATGAATCCGTAGGATTAACAAGGTCAAACGGTTCCACATGCTGACTGGGCCACATGGGCCAATCACATCTTTTCATTTTGCCACCTGGGAAGTCCTCTGTGGTTGACCTCCTTTTATTGAACTAACCGCGCCACCCTCGAATTGTTATCATTAATTGTGGTGATTAAAACCTGACCGCGACACTAACTGGCAGTCGTTAACTGTCAACCTTGGCTGAGCCAGTGAGACACGTGTCAGCAAGGTGCTATGTCACCATGCTATCCATCATTGAGCTTTCGATGGTGAGATAGCACCAACCATTGATTGGCCTTAAAATCGGATGATCATGAAGACTCGTCGTATCACTGTGTTGTCCTTACCCCAGACCCATCATATCTGGCACCACCTTAGCAACCGCACCACACTCGCATGACACCTAGCGTACTTTGGTGGAACTTGGCCTTGCTGATCCATATGCCAGATGGGCGTTATGTCACTATGGTAAAGATCACATAACTTCACCATAGCGACATGGCATCGTTCGTCGATCTAAACTGATCTGATGATCGGGGAGACCCATCATATTTTGCACTTTTCTCCTCTGCTATCAGCACACCTGGCATCACCCCTGAGGTTTATGAGATAACATGGGCCCACTTGACATGTGTCACTAGGGCGCTATGTCGCCATGGTAAACACTGTGCAGCTTTCGATGGCAAGATAGTGCCTGTCGTTGATCAGAATCGATCTGATGGCGAGCAAGATAGATCATTCCCCTCAGTGCATCAATGAATAGGAACTGGCCATGTAACAACTATCTAATGGATCCTCGCTGACATCTAATGGAGCATATCTGAGGCTCGCCAAACACGTGGCAGGAGGGCGTTATGTCACTATCATATTCGTTGTGCAACTTCTAAAAGGTGACATAGCGCTAATCGTCGATCTGCTATGATCCTACTGATCTCATTAGAAACCCTGGTCCCATAATACACGTGGTGACCCCAGACTGGTCTGCGTAGCATCATCCTAGTGACTTGTACCATCTTGACCCATTGAGTAACCTTTTCTTGCAGATGTGGCATGTTCTGATTTGTTAGCGTGGATTGAGGACCCTTCCAATTGGGCAAACGGAGTACAGAATGGGACCCCACTCATTTGCCTGAAGTTCTTTTTTGTGGAAACTTTCCATTAGGTTCTATGTCACTATCAGAAAACTCATGAGTTTTTTGATGGCGACATAGCACCTCACCGGCATTTCTCATCTCCAGCATGTGAACTGACTGCCCACCGTAAAACTTTCTCGGTGACGCAACCTGCCCACTGTGAAACCTTTTTCGTTGGGCGCTATGTCGCTATGAAGATTTTTTGGCCAACACATGATAGCGACATAGTGCCCACGGTGTCGTGGAACTTTTTTGACCCGCCAAAACATGTCTGCCCTGCAAGCTAGACCCACCGAACATGTGTCCTCTGGGCACCATGTCGAGAACATAAATCTCGTGTAGCTTTCGATGGCGAGATAGTACCAACCGTTGATCTGCCTTAGATCTGGTGATGGAGAACCTGCGAGTTGTAGAAACCATGTCATAAGGCTTAGGCATCAAAATAATATTAGCTTTGGGAATTAGCCATTGGATGGGCTAGACATTTTTTAAAAATTGAATCTTCCCAGGGCGAACAAATGATAACATTTCAGGCGACTCACAGGGGACACAAGCTTGCTATGTGTATGACCAGTGGCCTCATGTATCCATTGGGCTATGGAGTCAAAAAAGTATGAATCTAAGAATTGCAAAACCCTAACTCGTCTATGAGGAGATCAAAACATTTTAAACCCTAGCTTTGCAACTGCGACTGGAAACAAAAAACAAGACTTCCTCTGCAACCTGAGACACCTCAAAATCTGCTACCTCACAGGGAGATGGCTGTGCCCGCGTACTTCTTGAAAAGTAAGAAACAACAGAAAAGAAACTAAACTACTTATGTACATGGATTCTCAAATTTTCAGAAGCAGGGCTTCAGATAGATCCCATTGACTGGAATGGGCAAAATTTCACCATTTGGCCTGCTCAACTGAAATGCATTAGTCTGCTTGCAACTGGCAATCAGATAGGGACCACTCCATAGTGCATCAAATTTGGAATGTCTTCCTGGTTTTTCCCTATCTGCACCCCACTTTAGAACTAAATCCCCTTCTCTAAAGGTTCTGACCCTAGTTTTCTTATCAAAATTGCTTTTCATTTGCTGCTGATGTATCTCTAGGGTTTGCATAGCTTTATTTCTCTTTTCTTCTAGTTTAATCAGCTCTGCCATTCTTACTGACATGGCATTATCTTCAATCAATTGCAGCTAATGAGCCAATTTCAAGGATGGGAATTCCAATGAAATTGGGAGTCTTGTCTCCCTACCATATACCAGCACAAAAGGTGAATTCCCAACAGATCTCTTGGGTGTTATCTTATCAGCCCATAGAGCAATTCTTAATTTCTTATGCCAGACCCTCTGATTGTCTTCTATTGTCCTCTTCATGATTCTGATCAGATTCTTATTGGAAGACTCAGCCAAACCATTACCCTGGGGATAGTAATTTGATGATGTGCTCAGGTAGATATTGTGATTCATTGCCCATGCACAAATTTGGGTTCCAACAAAAGATTTGGCATTGTCCAAGATGGTAGTAGGAGCACCAAATCTAGATACAATTCCATCAAGGAATTCAACAACTAATGGTTCTGTGGCATCCTTCAAGGCAACTGCCTCTGTCCATCTAGTGAAATAATCAGTAGCAGCCAAAATCCATTTATGACCTGCGCTAGACAGAGGATTAATGGGGCCTATTAAATCCAACCCCCATTGGGTAAAGGGCTGATCCACCTAAATAGGATGAAGGGGGAGAGCTGCAAGCCTCTGTTTGCCTGAAAAGAAAGCACACTTCTCACATTTTCTCACGTATCCATAACAACCATGGAACAGAGATGGCCAATAATAACTAGCCGTCATGATCTTCATGGAAGTTGTTCTTGCAGAGAAATGGCCACCATCAGGGCCATCATGAAGTTCCTTAATCATCTTCTCAGCCTGATCCTCTTCAATGCATCTCAACAGGGTCCCATTAAAATCCCTCCTGAATAGGATACCATCAATTACAACATAGGGAATGGACTATAGTCTATATTGTCTCCTTTTAGTTCTGTCCAATCCCCGAGGGTATCCATTTCCTGATAAGAAGCTCTTCATGAAATTTATCCAGCTCCTTGGGCCATTAACATTTCTTACCTCCTGCTACTTTGTTATTACCATAACAATCTCTTCATCAGAATCCTGGCCTGATAAAATTTCTTTGCACAACCCCTTCCCTCTTACTAGCTTGGTAATCTGAATATCAACATCATACTCCATTACCTTAGTGATCCATCCAGCTCTCTTTTCACTGATATCCTTGCTTAACAGAAAGTCCTTTACACTGGCATGGGGCACCAACAAATGGATCTTATTGTGGGATAAGAGGTGCTTGAATTTCTTCAAGGCTCTGATGACCGCAAGGGCCTACTTCTCAACAAAGCTGTACTTATCTTCATATTCCTTGAGCCCTTCACTAAAGAAGGCTATGGGCTGCTCCTCATCCTTGTCATTTGTTTGAGTCAAGACAGCAGAGATACTTGACTCACCACCTAGAGTGTAGAGGATGAAATCTTTTTCAAAATTTGGGTTCATGAGAGTAGGAGCTGAGGCTATGGCTGTTTTGATCTCTTCAAAAATCTCCTTCCCTTCCTTGGTCCATGAGAAGACCATACCTTTCTTAAGCATAGCTGTAAGAGGTTTCACCATGGTAGCAAGATTAGGAATAAACCTTCTTACAAAATTTATTGTACCAAGGAAACTTTGCAGCCCCTTCTTGTGTTTAGGAAGAGGAAGGGCAAGTATTGCCTTTGTTCTTTCTAGATCAATGGTCAGCCCATCCTTGGATACAATGTGTCCCAATAATTTTCCTTGGCTTGTAGCAAAGACACACTTGGCTAGGTTAAGGGAAACCCCAAACTCTCTACATCTTAGAAATACCTATCTTAGATGATCAAAATGATCTTCTATATTTTTAGAATATACAGTTATATCATCAAGGTATACTAAGAAAAACTTGTCAATTAATTTTTTAAAGGCCATCTCCATTGCCTTTTGAAATGTGGAACCTGCATTTGTTAATCCAAATGACATCTTGCAATAAGCATAGGTGCCCCATTTAGTGGTAAGTGTTGTTTTATATCTATTAGATTCTTTAACCAACACTTGGTTATAACTAGAGAATCCATCAAGAAAAGAGAATCTCCTTGACCCACTGACTCTGGATAGGATTTTCTCCATGGAAGGGAGAGGATGGTGATCTTTAAGAGAAGCTTGATTAAGATCCCTAAAGTCCATACACAATCTAATTTCTCCATTTTTCTTCCTTATAGGGACAAGGTTAGCTACCCATGATGAGTGCTTGATGGGAAAAATTATATTAGCCTCAATCAACTTGGATAGTTCTTTTCTCATTAGAGGTTCAATCTTAGGATTCACTGGCCTCTATTTTTGCCTTACTGGTTTGGCCTTATCAATTAAATCCATGGTATGCTGAAACAAACTAGGGTCAAACCCTTTTAAATCATCATATGTCCAAGCAAATACATCATTCAATTCTTTACATAACTGAATGAAGTTTTCTTGCTCAATTTCAGAACATACCTTCCCCATATTTAGAGATTTTCCACCAGCAATTGTAACTAGGGCATGATCATCCTTTTCTGCAGCCAGATTCATTCCTTTGCCTCTTGTTTGATCATCAGGGTTAAAGATACTCTCCAAGGTAATTAGACCCTTGGGAAACTTGTTAGAACTAAGATGAATGATCTGATCACCATACTGATCTTGCAGTCTTAACTGGTTTCTATCTGAGAATTCTGCCTCATTCTGCAAGAAACTCACAATTTGCTCATCAAAATCAAACACTTGCCAATGAGTGCTGTTGTCAGGGATGGTAGGCCTCACTACCACCTTTATTTGTTTCTTCTTTTCTTCCTCAAGATTCCCTGGTACATCATAAGCTGCACCCACTAGTGCAAGTCTATCAGCATGTCTATTTTCTTTCCTAGGAGTGCTCTAAATATTAAATGCATCGAAGCGCTCAAGAAAATCCCAAACTCTATGTTTGTAAGACTTGAGCAGGCCATTTTTGGTGATATTTTGGTTTCTCACTTGGTTAACTACCAACTCACTATCCCTGTATACTCTCAAGGCTTGAATTCCTCTCTTTTGGGCAAGTAAGAGACCTTGAATCAAAGATTCATACTCGGCCACATTATTGGTGCAACTGAATTGGAGCCTAAAGGAGAAGTAGTATCTTATTTGTGCAGGAGAGATGAACATAACACCAGCCCCTAATCCATTTCTATTCCTTGAGCCATCAAAGTACATACTCCATGTTCCATTTATATCACCATTAGTCCTAACAAGATCAGGAACTTGAGCATCTTTCTCTATTATGCAATATGTACTAAGGCCTGTCTCAAGAGTCTCTAACATAGGCTCAAACTAATATGCATTTGCCCACTCATCCAAGAACAAATCAAAAATTTCTGCTATGGAAGTGGCAGGCTCATTTACTATGTCATTTTGATCCATCTCTAGAATAGGATAATTTATATTGATGAAGTTGGGGTTGTAAGATTCAGTGTGATGAAGGGCTTGAGGTTCTACTCTAATTGAGGCATTGGCTCCATATCTGGTCTTAAATGACATATATGACCAATCAGCAGATATGAATCTACCTATTTGGGTAGTGAAGTCTCTTGAAAGACAGATGGCAAAATAGGGCTTGACTTCAGCAACAGATATGTCTTGAATCATAGTGCAACCAGGGCATGCATGTATGGCCATCTCCACATTCCTAAGGATACCTACAGTTTTGATAGTACTACCATCTAATTGCTATACATCCCGAACAATGAGATCATATTTCATTCCTAACCTATCTCATTTTCGAAAGATCACATTCTGTTTGGATTCAACACAGTGATCTCGCTCGATGCCAAAACTCACAATGTACCTTAGTTCATAAGTGCACCACAACATAACTTTCAAACTATTGATCTTGGCATCAAATCACCATATCCATTATCTCCAAATGGGTGAGTGAAACCTAGTGACACCCTTGTCCTAGATATGGAGACCCTCCATCATTCATGTCTAATCAGAATGTGATCTCTCAAAAATCTATTCTATTTTTGATGCTACGATTTTTGACAATACTTTTATTAACACTACGATTTTTGACACTACTATTTTTGACACTACAATTTTTGGTAGTTGTGTATTGATGTAATAATGATGAAACACTTGATAATTTGTAAATTTAAAACTTTTTGATTTAATATAAGAAACAAAGATGATTTTACTAAATGCAATTAATGTGGTGGGACCTAAAAAATGATGATTTTAATACATATTAACACCAAACTTGCATTTTGCCAAATGCCAAAAACTTGAGAGAGGTAAAAAATAATGTTTTTTCTTTTAATACTAACCCTAGTGACACCCTTGTTTTGGCCACGGAGACCATCCATCGTCCACAGCCACCCCGTACCGAGTAGTCTCCAAGGTGCTCTAAGTGTGTTTTGAGGTCAATCTTTCGAGGGTCATAACTCAGAGATTGTGAGGGATATTGATGAAACATAAAATTATATAGGATAGTGATGTCGAGGCCTAAACAACCTATCTCATTTTTGAGAGATCACATTCTATTTGGATTCAACACAGTGATCTCGCTCGATGCCAAAACTCAGAATGTGCCTTAGTTCATAAGTGCACCATAGCATAACTTTGAAACTATTGATCTTGGCATCAAATTGCCATATCCATTAGCTCCAAATGGTTGAGTGAACCCTAGTGACACCCTTGTCCTAGCTATGGATACCCTCCATCATTCATGGCCACCCCATACCGAGGAGTCTCCAAGGTGCTCTAAGTGCGTTTGGAGGTCAATCTTTCGAGGGTTGTAACTTAGAGCTCGTGAGGGCTATTGATGAAATGTCAAATTCTATAGGATGGTGATGTTGAGGCCTAAAATAAAGTCTATCTCACTTTTGAGAGATCACATGCCAAAACTTTTAATGTGCCTCAATTCATAGGTGCACCACAGCATAACATTGAAACTGCTGATCTTCGCATCAAATCATCAGTTCCATTAGCTTCATATGGTTGAGTGAACCCTAGTGAAACCCTTGTCCTAGCCATGGAGATATTGAGGCCTAAAATAAACTATCTCATTTTTGAAATATCACATTCCATTTGGATTCAACATAGCGATCTTGCCAGATGCCAAAACTCATAGTGTGGGTCAGTTCATAGGTGCACCATAGCGTAACTTTGAAACCACTGATCTTGGCATTGCATCATCAATTCCATTAGCTCTAGATGGGCAATTGAACCCTAGTGACACCCTTTTTTTGACTGCAAAGACACTCCATTGTCCATGGCCACCTGATACCAAAGAGTCTCCAAGGTGCTCTAAGTACGTTTCGAGGTTGATCTTTTGAGGTTCATAACTCAGAACTCATGAGGGCTATCAATGAAACATTGAATGCTATAGGATGGTCATGTCAAGGCCTAAAATAATTTATCTCATTTTCAAGAGATCATATTCTATTTGGATTTGGCACAGTGATCTTGCTCATTGCCAAAACTCATAGTGTGCCTCAGTTCATAGGTGCACCACATCGTAACTTTAAAACCATTGATCTTGGAATCAAATCATCAGTGCCATTAGCTTTGGATGGGTAGGTGAACCCTAATGAAAACCCTTTTTCTGGCTACAAAGACCCTCCATCATCCACGACCACCCTGTACCGAGGAGTCTCCAAGGTGCTCTAAGTGCATATCGAGGTCAATCTTTTGAGGTTCGTAACTCAAAGCTTGTGTAAGCTATCAATAACCCCTTACCAAGTTTGGTGAACTCGTCTAATTAAGAATTTAAAGTTATAGCAAAAATTTCTCAAAATTGCAAAAGTTGCAAGAGTTGAAAAATTGCAATTTTGCAACTTTTGCAACTTTTTCTTGCAAAGTGAAAATGAGTGCAAAGAGTTAGTTAGGGGTTTGAGCATGACCATACAATGTTGTAAACACTTATAAAAGGTGTCAAATGATAGCATGCATAAATGAAGCCAGTTTACATAATGATAGAATGCATTACTCGATGGTTGGATTGAAGAAATGAAGTATGGTTCAAAAGTTATGAATGATTGTGTTTGGGTCTATACAAAGGATAGCAAAAAGGTATGTTTTGGATGATTTGGTTCCTAAGTCTTGTTAAGTGTATCAGTATGGGTAATCTGATCAATGTGAGAAATGTATAGATGTTATTCATATGGATATGGTATTGGGGAACCAAGTTAAAAAGGTTTGATCTAATCAAGTCCCTAAATTTGGGATATTTTGAAGTTATGTTGAAATTGAAAAGTTGTAGTATGAGGATAGTAACAAAGTGAAGGGTAGTTATCAAAGATTATGAGTCTAGGAATGAGTTTGTGGTTGGGAATAAAATCCATGGTTGAGGAGTGGAGTCCTTAAGTGTGTTGAGATTATATTTGAAGCCAAGAGTTAGTTTCAAGGTTGAAGGTGGAGTTTAAAATTAGATTTGGGGTTATGTGAACCTTGTGTAGGAGGTTAACAAGTGTGTTTATGTCATGATAGCACTTCAAATTAAAAATTGCATCCAAATTTGATAATAAAGGTTGTTAAAATGTTATTAAAAATTTATTGCATTTGAATTGAATATAACAAACATGATCAAAATTAATGATATTCCATAAACATGAACAATACACATGATCCATGATAAATTGAACAATAATAGATACTAAATTAATATGTATATCATTGTGCACATAAATAAAAAATATATATATTAAAATACATGTATCCATAGACAAATTACACAAATATATATATCAAAGTTCATGTACCCATAGACAAATTACACAAATATATATCAAAATGCATAGATCCATTTACAAAATGTGGTTGATCATGCCATCAAAATGTGTATAATATCAATGTTTCTGTAAACAATGTGGCATATCCCATCTCAAAATGTCTCATTATGCATCCTATGACAACTATACTATCCCAGGCTACTGGTGGATGATCAAAATGTAGCCTCTTCACTGCACTAGGTGGATCGGATGCCTCCTACATAAACAAAAAATGAAAACCCAAAGTTAGACTACTAAATTTATATGATTCTTTGTATCTAACATTGAATTACTCAAATACATAATGATATTTTTTTTAATGAAGATTTATACTATTAAACTTTCATCATAAATACCTCTCTCGTTGACCTCCTGTGTTGATTAGGAGTCCTCTCGTATGCCCTCCATAATGCTTGTACCTCACTGATTGTGGCCTATGTATGTTCAAATATGTTTGTCAGATGAATCTACAACTTAAACTATAACATTATAATTCATAGCATGCTAAATTTATAACATATAATCAAGAATTCAAACTACAACTTACTAGTGTAGGCTCCTCAAGATGTAGTGGCTACATCATCAAAGATAGAAAACTCTCCCATCCAACCCCGTGTGCACTAGGAGTTTCCTATGAGATACAAAATAATAGTTGTTAATATCATGGAAATCAGTTTTGAATTTATTTATGAAAATGAGGAAAATAAAAAATAAATTATACTTATACATACAATGGGGCTCTCAGTATGAATGGAAATGCCTGAGCATCTACGACGTGGAATTTACATGGGCTCATCACCAGTAGCCATGCCCTATACAATAAAGAATGTAATTAAATTTCATTACCACAAACATTTTACAAGAATGCATCAATATTTAATCAAATAGAAAGCACCTAATTACCTTTCCTTTGTCAATGGGTCCTGGCTCATCCCCTGCACTTTGTCCCCTAGGAACAGGTGGTACTTGCAAGATAAAATAAAGATTAGAAACCATATATGCTACAATATCAAATAGAAAAAAAAATGAAAACAAAACATAATGTACCATAGATTTCTCAAGGCCAAATGAAATAGCCGAGAGTGTGGCATCATCTACTCTAGATGTCTCAGCTCCTTCTCAGTCATCAACTAAACATGAATGAAGATCACATACATGTATAAGTTAGTATGGCTTAAAAATTAAAATTACTCTATTATAAAGATTGTCTTTAAATCACATATGTCATAACAAAAAAATGTATACATGTACCAACACAGAAGGAGTTCATGCCTTTCCATGCCCCTCCTCTCTCACATCAGGGTCTATAGCCTCTACACATGCATCTGGTGTATCCTCGTCTAATACAAACTGATACTTAGGAAGATCACCTATGGCACCCAAACAAATATTCTTGCACGTAATGCAAGTATGAGGCACACAAACATGTGATGAGCTAGCCAATATGAACTGATGCCAGCATCATCAACATGGGGAGGCAGGACTGACCTAGCGTGGGATATCAATAGGCTACGCAGTCTACAGATGGCTCTAATGACCTGAGAGCTAGCCTCTACAATAATATTAGGATGTTGCACTTGAGGAGGGGGGAGACATCAGTAGGGGGGACAAAAGTGCCAGCTCTCTTCTGCTGGGAAGAGGTTATATCCAGAGGAGCTTCTCCTCCTACACCCATGTTGGGCTTCATGCTCGAATAGTTCACCTTGAGGCCCAACACAAATTCTGCGTACAATTTTCTACGAAAATAGAATGGCACATCTAAATTGCTATGTGAAGGGATTTCAAAAACCATCCACCAATGACCCCAAAAGTTTGCACGTCTAGCATCATTTGTGCACCATTTAATCGATAGTTTGGGCTTTTTGTAGTCGAGTAGTAAAGTGGTTTTTGGGTTCGCAAAAAGGGCAACCAAATCATCTTTACTTATATTGAGGGTCACAACCTCATCATTGTCCAACCCATCATAAAAAATCTCATGCATTTCATCATGCCAATGAAGAGTGGAATTTTGTTCCTCAATAAGTGTTTCAATGTTATCCACTATGGTGTTTAACATGGATAACATAGGAGCCAATGTGTGTATAGTATTATATGTTGTTCACAAAGCCCTCAATTCGATGAGATTTTCAAATATCAAATCCTCTATTCAAGGAGGATTTTGAGGGGGTAAAGGATCATTTGGTGGATGATTTTGTGAGGGCATTGGATCATTTTGTGGGGGCTTACGAGGAATAGTATTCCTTGCCTCAATATCATCATTTTGGTTAGCCATACCTATTAATTCGTAAAACATAATTTATATTAAAAAAACCTAAATTTTAACAATTTCTATCAAAAAATACCTAAATTCTAACAAATTCAACTAAAACTAACAAATTTATAATAAAATTTAATAAATTTATACTAAAATTGATTAAAAATATTTTTAAAAACCTACTTATCGTGTATCCAATTGCAAAACAGATATCTGAGCTCGAAAACACTAAATCACTGTCAAAATCGCAACCCTCAAGTTGTGTTTTTTTTAAATAATAGCACAATCATTGAGTATCTGATTTGATATTAGATACCTAATATTATCAAGTATCTAATTTTATATTTGGTATCCGATATCAAATCGAATACCCAATAAGGGTTGGGGGCCTACTTTCCAGCTTTGGTAACAAGATGGGTGGAAAAAAGTTAGAGAAAATTTTGAAAAAATTTTAGATGTTTTCAAACTCTATTTTATTCACATCACCACTTTTTGTCACACCATGGTCCTACACATACCAAAATCAAGTGTGTTGTTGATCCAAGAAACTAAGATAACTAAATATAAAGTTGAGGTCTTATCTCTCTTTAAGAATGGAAAAGTTTTTGGGTGTGATTCTGAAGGAGCCTCAAGAGGCATGGTTATCTTATAGAAAAATTTTATTGTTAAAGGTGAGGTCCTTTTGGCTCAAAAAAATATCATTTCTATTATTTTTTCTCATATTAGAGATAATTTCTCCTAGATTCTCTCTAATATCTATGCTCCCAATTACAAAAATGGGAGGTTAGCCTTCTAGGAAAGGTTGGGGACTTTTAGAAATTCTATCATTGAAATCCCATGGCTAGTTATGGATGATTTTGACTCTCCCCTGAATGATAATGATAAATTGGGGGGCATTTCTACCCAAGCTCATCTAGATGGAAGGCTGGATTTTATGCTTTTCATCAATCTACATGATTTTCTGGATGTAGATCTCCAAGGTTGTTCCTACATGTGGTCAAATATCATTGAAAGGGTAAGCACGTTATTCAAGTAAGGCTTGAAAGAGATCTTATTTTGGGTGATTGGTTTAATAGATTCCACTGTTCTCTTTCCTCTATCACTAAGATAAGGTCCAACCATTTCTTGATTTCTCTATTAGTTGACCCCTTAGCTGTTAAGCATAATTTTCATTTCAAGTTTGAAAGGATGTGGATGGAACACCCAAATTTTAATAATCTCATTTAGGATTGGTGGAATGTGAATTTTGAAGGGTCATCCATATTCAAGATAGCTAAAAAACTCAATCATAATAAAAAAATTCAAACCTTGGAACAAGGAGACTTTTGGGGATATTTTTCTCCAAAAAAATGTTATTAAAAATGGTTTGGATGAAGTTCAAAAGTCTATTCAAGAGGAAGGGGATTCTCATGGTTATATAGAAAAGGAAAATGAGTTGTTGGTGAAGTATCATGATATTATTACCAAAGAGGAGCTTTATTGGAGAAAAAGGTCAAGAGCCCTCTAGATGAAGGTTGGAGATCATAAAACAAGGTTTTTTCATCTTAAGATGTGTAAACATAGAACTTCTAAATGAATCTTGAATATATCCATAGAGAAAGGAGATGTGAATTTGGATGGGGAAATCTCTGAGTCTTTTGTGGATTTCTTTTATAAACTGTTCAAAAAAGATAATAATCTTTCCCCCAAAATTTAGAACCATCTTCTAGTGGCTATTCCTTCTTTGCTAGATGACAATAATAACCAAATTTTGGTTTTTATTCCATCTATGGATAAAATTCATAAAGCAATGTTTTATTTTGAAGGAGATAAGTCCATAGGGCTCAATGAATTTCCTATGTTCTTCTTTCAACACTTCTGGAAGTCAATTGGGTCAGAGGTGAGTGTGGTAGTTAAAGAATTTTTGTGGCTCCAAGAAATTGCTTAAAGAATTCAATTCTACCTTCATTGTTTTGATCCGTAAAAAGGAGGGTACTAGAACAGTGGAAGCTTTTAGGCTAGTAAGTTTGTGTAACTCTATTTATAAGGAGTTTTCTAAAATCCTCACCTCTAGATTGTTGTTTATTTTTCCTTCTATTATTTTGCCTCAACAAAATGGTTTTGTATCAGACAAGCAAATTTTGGATTCCATTATCAAATTCCATGAGATGATTCATTCTATTAAAATTCAAGTTCTCAAAGTTTTCTTTGCAAGCTAGATTTATCTAAGGCTTACGACAGAGTTGACTGGGACTTTATGCTTAAAGTTTTGAAGAATTTTTTTTTGGGGGGGTTTTCCATTTAGCTTGATTCCCAGTTGGTTGGGACATCCTTGTGTACGATTATTATTAATGGGTCCTCTTCTAATTACTTCAAACCTTTCAAAGAGTTGAGAAAAGGAGACCCTCTATCTCTCATTCTTTTTTGCGATCATGGTGGAGACCCTTGGTAGATCAGTCAATGTTCATGTATCTGAAGGGCCAATAGTTGGCCTCAAACTATCTTCTTATGACCTTACTTTCTCTCATGAGCAATTTTTTGATGAAATGATTATGATGGGGGAAGAAATGATAAAAGAAGATAGAAGCTTTAAAGAATTCCTTCAACTGTACAGAATGGCATCGGGTTAGATAATCAATTGGGAAAAAAGCTATATCTTTTTTTATCAATTTACTCCTATCCCTTGACAAGAGAAGATTGCTATAATTTTAGAGTGTAAAATTGAGAACTTGCATGCCTCCTATTTGCGGATTCCTTTAGAGCTGAGACCTCTAGAGGCCTTCTGGGCTAAGTTGGTTAATAGATTAAATGAAAATTTAGCAGGCTGGAAAGGGGCCCTACTTAACCAAGCAATGAAACTTCAACTTCTAAAGTCAACTTAACAAAGTTTACTAGTCCATGCTCTCAGTATGTTTAAAATGTCATTGTCATTTAAAGGGGAAAAAATGTGTCATTTAGTGAAGATCTTACATGGTATTCTATAGGTTTCTAAGAAACCTTGGAATTAAGTCTTATACTCAAATCAAATTATTAATGTCACACCAAAAATAAATCTATACAAGCTCTTTAAGGGATAGTTTCAACAACTTCTACAATATGCACAAACTTCCTTTAGCACTTTATCTTTCTTGTTGTATGCAAATGGTATTGACTTTAGTAAATTTTTAAACAACAATATCCTTGAGATAACTTCCTTGCAATAATCTCCTTGATTTCCTCAGCTCCAAATACTATCTTAAACAAAAAGATAACACACATCATTCCTTACTCATGGCTCAGATAGTATGATAAAAATTACAAACACATAAAAAGCAGATTACTACAAATTGGTGCACTAAAGAGCCAACTAACCCAACCATTCTATTTATAGGCAATTATATCATTAATATATAACCATAGTTAGATATAACATTTATAAAATGTATTTCCTATTTAAATTTTTGAGGTGTTTTAGTTTTGGCAATCTCTTCATCCAATTAGTTAATTGGCTTATTTATAATTCTTCTTTTGTTGTTATTATTAATGGATTTTCTTCTAATTTTTTCAAACCTACAAGAGGGATAAGGCAAGGAGACCCAATTTCTGCCATTAATTTTTGTTATTATGGAGGAGACACTTGGTTGTTTTATGAATACTGGAGTTGAAACTAGGAAGAGAGTGGAACTCAAACCATCTTTGTCTAATATGTTATGCTTTCATGAATAATTTTGAAATGATGATACATTGAAGATGGGTGAGTCATCTCTCAAAGAATCTAAGGCTTTCAAAGATATCCTCTAGATCTATACTAAGACCTTTGATCAGTTGATCAATTGGGGAAAAAAATCTTTGATATTTATCCATACTTTGATCCCTAGACAAGTGAAGATTATGAATATCTTGGTGTGTAAGATTACTAATGTCCAGAAATTCTACCTTGGTCTTCCACTAGGGCTCAAGCCTCTAGATTATTTTTGGTCTTCTTTATTTGATATTTTTAATAAAAACTAGCTAGCTGGAAAGGTGCTTTGTTGAGTAAAGATGGAAAACTTTATCTAATCAAGTCAACTTTGCAAATCTCCCTATTTATGCCCTCAATTTGTTGAAGATGTCAAGTAAGTTTATGGAGTTGAGAAGCAAGTAGGATCAGTGACATATTAAAAAATTTGGTGGTTAGAAACATATCTATCACTTGTTGAAATGATGGAGCACAAGTGGTAATGAAAATTTAAAATCCCTCATAAATCATGATAAGATGCATAGTAAAGTTATTGACTTATGAAATCTCTCTAACAACAAAGGGAAAGTAATAGAACACTAAATTTAATGATGATGATACTTTGGAAAGTAAAAGCCAAAGAAAAGGTATAGTTGCCTCACTTTGTGGGTGTCTAGTTTTCATTTGTGTATTATCATTCTTCCTCTATTTCTTAGAATGTTGTGTCGAGAGTGAGTTTGAAGAGTTTTGTGTTTGAATCTAGTATAATGGGAGGCAAACTAAAAATAAGGGAGTCATGGAATTATAAGAAATGGATAAAAGAAAAAATGGTCTAGGAGAAACTTAAAAATGGTGGTATTGTTTGATATTTGAATAGGATGAAAGACTCCAAGTCAAAGATAGCATAACAATTCATTAATGGTTGGGGTTTTGGAATGATCATGATGGCCGAAAGGAAATCATAGCTGAACATTGAGGTCATGTTGAACATTATGGGGTTGAATACCAAAGGTATGCATTTTTATCATAACAAGGAAATTTTGGATGTTTCTATTAGAATATACCTAAAAGAGGATGTTTGGAACTAGTAAAGGAATAAAGGTAGGTGTATGTTGTTTCTTTTATTAAACTTGCATTGAAAAAGGTGTTAAAAGTTATTGTCAAGTATATAATGCTTGATAGGAACTATGATAGATCCCATACCTACCATTTCATTATGCCAAATCAATTTAGGTACACGAGGAGGGTCAACTTTCACTTTAACACTTGAAAAGCACTATGATATATCCCATACCTACCATATCATCATGACGAACCAATTTAGGTATAATATGAGGATCAATTTTCACTTTTACTTGCTTTTTTCATTAACATGGAGTATCAAAGCCTTTACAGAGATGCCCAACAAGCCTAACTTGTATAAAGGGCTTATGCATTTGAATTTTTAGTATATGTTAGAAAATAAAAAGCAATATTTAGTGTCATCTATTATGGAAATTAAAGGAAATCATTTGAGCCTTGGTAGTAGTAATGGTAAGGGGAAACAGATAATGGCAAATCTCAAAAAGATGTTTCTCTAGAGATGACCAAAAGAAAGAAGAAAATGGTTAACTATAAGGAGATGGAAATAGAATTGATGGCAGGAAATTTTGAAGAAGAGCTTAAGGAAACTTTTGTTGATCAAGGTTTGAATATTATGGAGATAATTGAGGGTGTGTGCACCAAGATGGTGTACAATTTAGTGGACACCACAAAAAAAACCAAAAACATCAATAACTTGATCAAGTTATGAATAACCTAATTGGGTTATATAAAATTTCAAAAGGCGGCTGGCTTGATTACCAAGACTTGCAAAAATATATAAAAAACAATTCCTAGTTGAGTTTCTAGGATGAAAAAGCTCTTCAAAACCTGATCAGGTTTTGAAGAAACAAAAATAGAATTCACTCTAGAACCCATAACTTTCACATCCAGACTCTAATTGACTTCGTTCAAAATACATTGGAAAGCTATTCAAGAGACATACAACATTACAAAACTAGAAGAATAGTAGAAAATAAAGATTGTATTTGTCATCCATTAGAGTCAATAATGGTCTAAAATAGGTAGTCAATATTTTCCAAACATGGAGTGAATACGTAGGTAAGAGTATTATCATAGCTTTTACATTTCTCTCACCTCTCTCCATCTCTCACTCCCTCTATCTCTTTCTCACACACAAACTCGCTCACTCATTCACTCACTAACTCCTAATCTCCTTCCTACTAACTTTTAACCTCTCTCATTCTCACACCAACTCCTAACCTCTCTCTATATAACTCATAATCCTCTCTCTCTCTCTCTCTCACACACACACACACACACACACACACACACACACACACACACACACTTTTATTCATTCTTTAACTTCTAATATTTGTCTCTCTTACAAACTATTATCCTGTATCTAACTCATAATTCTTAAACCTCTCTCTCCAACTAACCTCAACCCCCCCCCCCCCGTCTCTCTTTGAAATACATACACACTCATCACTAACTAAATAACCCCTAAGATATCTCTCTAGCTAACTAATAACCTCTCTCTCTCTCTCTCTCTCTCTCTCTCTCACACACACACACACACACACACACACACACACAAACACACACTTTTATTCTCTCTTTAACTTCTAATATTTGTCTCTCTTACAAACTCTTATCCTTTATCTAACTCATAATTCTTAAACCTTTCTCTCCAACTAACCTCAACCCCATCCCCCCCCCCTCTCTCTTTAAAATACATACACACTGATCACTAACTAAATAACCCCTAAGATATCTCTCTAACTAACTAATAACCTCTCTCTCTCTCTCTCTCTCACACACACACACACACACACACACACACACACAAACACACACACACACACACACACACACACACACACATTTCTAACCACTTACCCATCTCCTTCTAACCCCTATTCCCTAATCCCAACCCCTCTATCTCCCTGGCCTCTAATCCTTGAAGTGGGAACTTCATGTAGAGAGAGAGAGAGGGTGGTTAGGAATTAGAGGTCATATGAGAGAGAAATTTGGGGATAGGATGAAGAGAGTGAGAAATATTGAGAGAATTGGATGTGTGTGTGTGTGTGTGTGTGAGAGAGAGAGAGAGAGAGAGGGAGAGAGAGAGGGGGGGCTTAGGGATTACTCATAGAGAGAGAGAGAGAGAGAGAGAGAGAGAGAGAGAGAACACTTAAGGATAACAAGTTAGAGAGAGGGAGGGGTTATGAGTTAGTTAAAGAATGTGAGAGGTTACGAGTTATTTAGTTATTTATTGAGTGTACGTATGTGTGTTTGAGAGAGAGAGAGAGAGAGAGAGAGAGAGAGAGAGAGAGAGAGAGAGAGAGAGAGAGAGAGAGAGAATTAAAAATATGTTATCATTTGTGTTTACCTATTGATTACGCATTTGGAAAATACTGACCACCTATTTTATATTATGGTTAATTAAAATTGATGGTAAATAAAATTTTGATGATATAAGATGTGTTTATCTACACCATGCTATAGATCTCTTCAATAAATTTTCAATACATTTTGAATGGAGTCAATCAGACTTTGTATGTGAAAGTTATGCCCTTTGAAGTGAAGCCTACATTTAGTTCTTCAAAACCCAATCAGGTTTTCAATAACTCGATTAGGTTTTGAATAACCCAATTGGGTTTTGGATGCACTTTTTCATTTTCATAACCTAGTCAGGTTATCTAAATCCTAGGAACTTGATTGGGTTATGGCTTGGTGATAGCATAGGGAAATGACCCAAAGCCTTAGGAGACTGGTTTCCCTCCAATTTTTTTCCTTTAGAAAATTTTCATCTTCTAAGATGAATTCTTGTCTTTGGCTTCATCAAGTTTTCTAATGGTGAACTGGTTATCTCTAAAATTTCTGCCATAATCTTACACGTCTTCTTAGCTTTCTAATAATATAATTTTTTCTATTTATAGACAACACTAACATTTACCAAACAAAAAAGTTTCCATTTTCAATTGGTTTGGTGTATGTTATGCTCAGTACACGAATAGGTACCAAAATTTTAGGATCTAGTCAATTCAATAACTCATAATATATAAAAAAATTTCTCATCCAAAAATTATTAAAAAATATAAAACTTCTAGCTATGACTCTTACCTATCTTTTTTTATCAATTTACTCCTATCCCTTGACAAGAGAAGATTGCTAGAATTCTAGAGTGTAAAATTAAGAACTTGCATGCCTCCGATTTGCGGATTCCTTTAGAGTTGAGACCAATAGAGGCCTTTTGGGCTAAGCTAGTTAATAGATTAAATGCAAATTTGGCAGGCTAGAAAGGGGCCCTACTTAACCAAGCAATGAAACTTCAACTTCTAAAGTCAACTTTACAAAGTTTACTAGTCCACGCTCTTCGTATGTTCAAAATGTCATTGTCATTTAAAGGGGAAAAGATGTGTCATTTAGTGAAGATCTTACATGGTATTCTATAGGTTTCTAAGAAACCTTGGAATTAAGTCTTATACTCAAACCAAATTATTAATGTCACCCAAAAAATAAATCTATACAAGCTCTTTAAGGGATAGTTTCAACAACTTCTACAATATGCACAAACTTCCTTTAGCACTTTATCTTTCTTGTTGTACGCAAATGGTATTGACTTTAGTAAATTTCTAAACAAAAATATCCTTGAGATAACTTCCTTGAAATAATCTCCTTGATTTCCTCAGATCCAAATACTATCTTAAACAAAAAGATAATACACACCATTCCTTACTCATGGCTCAGATAGTATGACAAATATTGCAAACACATAACAAGAAGATTACTACAAATTGGAGCACTAAAGAGCCAACTGGCCCAACCATTCTATTTATAGGCAATTATATCATAAATATATAACCATAGTTAGATATAACATTTTTAAAATGTATTTCCTATTTAAATTTTTGAGGTGTTTTAGTTTTGGCAATCTCTTCATTCAATTAGTTAACTGGCTTATTAGTAATTCTTTTTTTATTGTTATTATTAATGGATCTTCCTCTAATTTTTTCAAACCTACAAGAGGGATAAGGCAAGGAGACCCAATTTTTGCCATTATTTTTTGTTATTATGGAGGAGACACTTGGTTGTTTTATTAATACTAGAGTTGAAACTAGGAAGAGAGTGGAGCTCAAACCATCTTTGTCTAATATGGTATACTCTCATGAATAATTTTTAAATGATGATACATTGAAGATGGGTAAGTCATCTCTCAAGGAATCTAAGGATTTCAAAGATATCCTCTAGATCTATACTAAGGCCTTTGATCAACTGATCAATTGGGGAAAAAAATCTTTGATATTTATCCATACTTTCGTCCCTAGACAAGTGAAGATTATGAATATCTTGGGGTGTAAGATTAATAATCTCATAAAATTCTACCTTGGTCTTCCACTAGGGCTCAAGCCTCTAGATTATTTTTGGTCTTCTTTATTTGATAATTTTAATAAAAACTATCTAGCTGGAAAGGTGCTTTGTTGAGTCAAGCTGGAAAAAATTAGCTAATCAAGTCAACTTTGCAAATCTCCCTATTTATGCCCTCAATTTGTTGAAGATGTCAAGTAAGTTTATGGAGTTGAGAAGCAAGTAGGATCAGTGACGTATTAAAAAATGTGGTGGTTAGTAACATATCTATCACTTGTTGAAATGATGGAGCACAGGAGGTAATGAAAATTTAAAATCCCTCATAAATCATGATAAGATGCATAGTAAAGTTATTGACTTATGAAATCTCTCTAACAACGAAGGGAAAGTAATAGAACACTAAATTTAATGATGATGATACTTTGCCAAGTAAAAAGCCAAAGAAAAGGTATAGTTTCATCACTTTGTGGGTATTTAGTTTTCATTTGTGTATTATCATTCTTCCTCTATTTCTGAGAATGTTGCATTGAGAGTGAGTTTGAAGAGTTTTGTCTCCGAGTCTAGTATAATGGGAGGCAAACTAAAAATAAGGGAGTCATGGAATTATAAGAAATGGATAAAAGTAAAAATGGTCTAGTAGAAACTAAAAAATGGTGGTATTGTCTGATATTTGAATAGGATGAAAGACTCCAAGTCAAAGATATCATAACAATTCATCAATGGTTGGGGTTTTGGAATGATCATGATGGCTGAAAGGAAATCATAGCTGAACATTGAGGTCACGTTGAACATTATGGGGTTGAATACCAAAGGTATGCATTTTTATCATAACAAGGAAGTTTTGGATGTTTCTATTAGAATATTTCTAAAAGAGGATGTCGGGAACTAGTCAAGGAAAAAAGGTAGGTGTATGTTGTTTCTTTTATTAAACTTGCATTGAAAAAGGTGTTAAAAGTTATTGTCGAGTATATAATGCTTGACAGGAACTATGATAGATCCCATACCTACCATTTCATTATGCCAAAACAATTTAGGTACAAGAGGAGGGTCAACTTTCACTTTAACGCTTGACAAGCACTATGATAGATCCGATACCTACCATATCATCATGTCAAAGAAATTTAGGTATAAGATGAGGCTCAACTTTAACTTTTACTTGCTTTGTTCATTAACATGGAGTATTAAAGCCTTTACGGAGAAGCCCAACAAGCCTAGCTTGTATAAAGGGCTTATGCATTTGAATTTTTAGTATATGTTAAAAAATAACAAGCAATATTTAGTGTCATCTATTATGGAAATTAAACGAAACCATTTGAGCCTTGGTAGTAGTAATGGTAAGGGGAAATAGATAATGGAAGATCTCTAGAGGATGTTTCTCTAAAGATGACCAAAAGAAAGACAAAAATGGTTCACTATAAGGAGATGGAAATAGAATTGAAGGGGGGAAATTTTGAAGAAGAGCTTAAGGACAATTTTTTTTATCACGGTTTGAATATTATGGAGACAATTGAGGTTGTGTGCACCAAGATGGTGTACAATTTAGTGGACACCACAAAAAAACCAAAAACATCAATAACCCGATCAAGTTCTGAATAACCTGATTGGGTTGTATAAAATTTCAAAAGGTAGCGAGGCTTGATTACAAAGACTTGCAAAAATATATTAAAAAAAATTCCTAATTGGGTTTGTAGGATGAAAAAGCTCTTCAAAACCTGATCGGGTTTTGAAGAAATAAAAATAGGCTTCACTCTAGAAGCCATAACTTTCACATCCAGACTCTGATTGACTCTGTTCAAAATACATTGGAAATCTATTGAAGAGACATACAACATAATGAAACTAGAATAATAGTAGAAAATCAAGATTTTATTTGTCATCCATTAGAGTCAATAATGGTCTAAAATAGGTATTCAATATTTTCCAAACATGGAGTGAATATGTAGGTAAGAGTATTATCATAGCTTTTATATTTCTCTCACCTCTCTTCATCTCTCACTCTCTCTATCTCTTTCCCACACACAAACTCACTCACTCATTCACTCACTAACTCCTAATTTCCTTCCTACTAACTTTTAACCTATCTCATTCTCACACCAACTCCTAACCTCTCTTTATATAACTCATAATCCTCTCTCTCTCTCTCTCTCTCTCTCACACACACACACACACATGCACACGCACACGCACACGCGCGCGCGCACACACACACACACACACACACACACACACACACACACACACACACACACACACACACACACACACACACAACACACACACACACACATATACATTTTTATTCACTCTTTAACTTCTAATATTTGTCTCTCTTACAAACTCTTATCCTCTATCTAACTCATAATTCTTAAACCTCTCTCTCCAACTAACCTCAACCCCCCTCTCTCTTTAAAATACATACACTCTCATCACTAACTAAATAACCCCTAAGATATCTCTCCAACTAACTAATAGCCTCTCTCTCTCTCTCTCTCTCTCTCTCTCTCTCTAACCACTTACCCATCTCCTTCTAACTCCTAATACCTAAACCCCCCCTTCTCTCTCCCTGACCTCTAATCCTTGAAGTGGTAACTTCATGTAGAGAGAGAGAGGGTGGTTAGAAATTAGAGGTCATAGAGAGATGGGTAAGGGGTTATAGAGAGGGGGGGAGAGGGGAAATGATAAGAGAGAATGAGAGCGAGATACAAAGAGTGAGAGAGAGATGATGTGATGGAGAGAGAGGGACATGAGAGAGAAATTTGGGGATAGGATGAAGAGAGTGAGAAATATGGAGAGAATTGGATGTGTGTGTGTGTGAGAGAGAGAGAGAGAGGGAGAGGGGGGGTGGGGCTTAGGGATTACTCATAGAGAGACAAACAACACTTAAGGATAACAAGTTAGAGAGAGGGAGGGGTTATGAGTTAGTTAAAGAATGTGAGAGGTTAGGAGTTAGTAAGAGAGATAATAT
Organism: Cupressus sempervirens; assembly: GCA_028749045.1. Lineage (NCBI taxonomy): Eukaryota > Viridiplantae > Streptophyta > Pinopsida > Cupressales > Cupressaceae > Cupressus > Cupressus sempervirens. Next base: position 234,885,354 of record CM053787.1, on the reverse strand, counting down.
ATTAGGAGTTATTTAGTTAGTGATTGAGTGTGTGTATGTGTGTTTGAGAGAGAGAGAGAGAATTAAACATATGTTATCATTTGTGTTTACCTATTGATTACATATTTAGAAAATACTAACCAGCTATTTTATATTATGCTTAATTAAAATTGATGGTAAATAAAATTTTGATGATATAGGATTTTTTTATCTACACCATGTTGTAGATCTCTTCAATAGCTTCTCAATATATTTTGAATGGATTCAATCAGACTTTGTATGTGAAATTTATGCACTTTGGAGTGAAGCCTACATTTATTTCTATAAAACCCAATTGAGTTTTCAATAACTCGATTAGGTTTTGAATAACATGATTTGGTTTTGGATGCACTTTTTCATTTTCATAAGCCACTCAGATTATCTGAATCCTAGAAACTTGATTGGGTTATGGCTTGGTGATAGCATAGGGAAATGACCCAAAGGCTTGGGAGACTATTTTTCCTCTAATTTTTTTCATTTAGACATTTTTCATCTTCTAAGATGAATTCTTGTCTCTGGCTTCATCAAGTTTTCTAATGGTGAAGCGGGTATCTCTAAAATTTCTGCCATAATCTTACACGTATCCTTAGCTTTCTAACAATATAAATTTTTCTATTTATAAACAAAACTAACATAGTAAACTTTAATTACTTTTACCAATGCCTTGACATTCCTCATAGACATATGTCTACCATTTTTTTAATAAATTTTAATATACTTTAAAATATAAAAAAAAACCATATATTATTGGTCTACACTTGATTCTATACACATTTACAAAAAAAAAAAAAGCATCCATTTTCAATTGTTTTGGTGTATGTTATGCTTAGCACATGAATAGGTACCAAAATTTTAGGATCTAGTCAATTCAATAACTCATAATATTAAAAAAAAATTTCTCATCCAAAAATTATTAAAAAATATACAACTTCTAGATATGACTCTTAACTATCATCCTATCAAAGGGATCTACAAAATAGTGATTATAACTATGTCTTTTGTGATGCACATGAAAATAGTTATGTTATATTTTCTATAAAAAAAAATAGGAACTAATTTTTGTGTGCATAGATTTTGACCCACCTAATCTTATCGATTTTTTAAAAACTCTAGTAGTTTAAAAAGTAGATTCAGAATACTACAATTTATATGTTTACCACATCTTTTCATTTTGAGTGGATAACTCTCAAACCTTGCATCCAAGTTTAGGTTTACTTGATTTCAGAAAAAAAAGGTGTCCACTTATTCCCCCCTTTTTGTACACCATCTTGGTGCACTCTGTAATGTCCCATTTTTTTGGAGGAATTAATTATAAAGTTATCAATTAAAAAATATTTATTACAAGGCAAATTTATAAATTAAATAATAATAAAAAATCTTCTAGAGGTTGCTGGAAGAAGCAGAGAAAAATTAAAAAGGGAGGCCGACCTATCAAGGAAAAAAGAATAAATAGGCATTGAGGGCTCATTGCCTATCATCGAGTTTTATTATTGATTTTTTCTTATGTGCATTGTGGAGCCTAGGGTTTCTGCAAGTAGTCACAATTGGCCATTGAGAATGAAAAATCTCAATTGGTATGCAATTTTGAGGGTGTGAAAGATCACCTAAATTATTGCTGCTGTGGGAAGGATATTTCAGTCCTTTCACTTCTGCTTAATTGCTAGTTTGGAGTTTCCAGTGGAGTTGCACTTTCACCATATCATCTTCAACATTCAGTCTCCACCATTTGATCAATCCAGTGGCCTATTGGTATGGGTCATTACACACTCCCCTTGAGGAAGGGAAGAGTGAGGATTCTTATGGGTCCATTGAAAGGCTCTACAAGCCCTCTAGTACTACTCAATCGCCTATGTCTTCTTGGTCTCTATAGAAGGAATATGCCTCCTACTAAGAAGAATGATAGGAAGAAAGACAAATTTGTGCATGAGAATGAAGAGGATATTGAAAAAGAGGCCCTCCACATAGTGGATGATGGGGAATCTATTGAGCATGTGTCTAGATTTATCTTCAAACCTTTGCAGAGAAATTAAATAAAAGAATAGAATAGATTGAAGGTGAGGAGGGTGATGGGGGTAAGAAATAGGACAACAATGAGAAAAACTATTTGATGCTCAAAATGGTGGAGCTAGATGAGGTTAACATTAAATTGTTGGAGGATAATGTGAGGAATGTTAAAGTCAACCGTCCCTTTGGGGTTTTACAAACACTAAAATGTATTTCTCTTTGTACTTTTTGGTTGGAGAAATAGACTTTGAACTCCTTTAAGACACTAAACCTTAAATATAGAGTTATTCAGGCTAAAATGGAAGAGATCCAAAGTATAGTGGTGGATGGGAGTGAGAAGGTTAAGGTTGGGGATAAGGGTAATAAAGATAAAGGGTTTGAGGACCTAAAGGAAAGAATCAACAAAATGGAGAATTTGGTTAATTATGTTACCAATAGTAGTCAAGGGGTAATGGAGGTGACTATGGATTACCTAAGTAAGATGATGGGGAAGGTGGATCAAAATTCTAGTAAGTTATTGGTTCATGGTCTAGAGGAAACTAAAGCAAATGGGGATACAACAAGTCTAGGGAAATGTATCAGAATGAGTACAAGAAAGAAGAACTCGGTCGGCTAGCCCTATTCCTAATCAAGAATCTACATTAAAGAAGCCATCCATAGAATTAAAGAGCTCAAGGAGGAGCTAGTCAAGGAATTGTCATGCCTTTAGGCACACTGGTAGTTCTTATCTTTTGGTTTCTTGTGTTTGTTTTTATTTTATTAACATGTTTTGGTTGCCTGGATGTAGGCTTTTTCTTGTTGGTTTTGTATCGGGTGTACTAGTTCTTTTAGGTACTATTTTATTTTTGGATTGAATCGTTGGATCTAAGGTTTTAACTCTTGGGGTTTCAAGTCCCTTATAAAAAACCTATTTTAACTCTTAATCAACAACATTTATTAAATGCAATTAGATGTAGACGATAGTTGTTCATTGTGGACAGATGGGAAAAACCACACATGTATTCCATAAGTTTCTAATATCTTCTTCTTGGTTTGTGTCAACCAATTGGTTGTAATAATTATTTATTTTGATACTATACTCATCCCCATTCTAGAAATTAAATTGTTGGGTTGAAGCTAACAATAAATATTTACTAATTACCTAGCGACAAACACATATAGGAACCAAATTCTTACATTGGGCTAAGATTGAATTAACTCAAGTGAGTTTTATATGAAATTTGAAACAAGTTGATGATAAAATACAATTTATGGTTTAGTTGGAAGATTGTCCTATAGGCTAGTCTTAGCCTTGTGGACGTTAAAAATCATCTATCAATCTATCATTCCATAGGGGAGATGAACTCTTCTCAAATGATGCAACAAGAAATCACTATCCAAAAACCTTTCCCTATGTATAGGAAGCAAGAGAACATATTGAATGGAAGGTCGATGCAGCATATGCCTTCTATAAGAAACTTGGCAAACCTAAAACTCGGTAATATCATCTTACTCGATCTATCATGAGTCCAAACTGCTCATTGTACACACTTTATAACTCAGAGAGTGTGTAAAGCAAAAATGGAATTATAAAAAGAAATTATTAAAATGCATATAAAATTTTAATTATTATATAATTTAGTATATTAGTAAAATTTATTTAAATTTTACTTTTGATTTATTATCCATGTATTCCTTGGGTTTCTTATAGATGCATGTGCTAGTTAAATCAATAAATATCTAATTATTGGAATAGACATTCTACAATCTAAAAAGATACTAATAAAAACAAAAAATGACTATCAATTAGTTTTTAAAAATTAAAAATATATTTTCAAAATTTAGATGGCCATGAATGCCTCTAAACAAAATAATTTGAAAGGCATACAAAGAATTATCTCTATCCATAACATAGCATTATAAACTTAAGAAATAAAAAAAAAATATACAATAATCTTCATGAAACTTGAACCTTTTTTATTATTCGAAATAAATTACAACACTTTCAGTTGCATTTCTTTTTTTTATAACTTTTAGAAACATGAAAAATAAATTTGAAAGAAATTGAAAGTTTTAAAAATATAGAAACTCCTATCTAAAAAAAAACATAATTAGTTTGCAAATAAACTAAGAATGTCAAAAAGCATGAAAGTTGCCATCTATAAAAACATACTAAAATCTTAAAAATCTAATTCAAAATATCTTTCTTAAAAATTGCATTGGCGTCCAACTCCGCATCATTATATCGAAAAATATGTCAACATATGACATTATTGATCCTTTCCAACTACTTAAAATGAAAATTCTAATCAATAAATTTGACATAATGGGACACCAAAAATTAAATACCTTATAATAATTCAAAAAAACTATTTGTTATCTTTAAGGTTGTTTCCCAAAATAGTAAGAAATAAGAAGAAAAGTTTTATATAAAATAATAGATAAATAGATAAATAGACAAGACTAGAAAAGATGTAGGGAACACACGGGGTTGTATTGGACCATTTGAGTTTTATATACTAAGTATGCATTGAAATATATTAATTTCCATGCAAGGTTGGCGTATATGTATATTTTAGCATACATGTTCATTTCTAGAATGATATTAATGGTAGGTTATGTGCTATTGAATTTCTTTATCATTTTAGTAGTTCTAGCTTCACATACAAAGCTCAGAAGTTTCGAAAGGTTGGAACTAGTCAAAATGACATGTTCTATATTTTACACTAGTATATCGAAAGATTTAAAATACAATTAGAAGAAATAAAACATTTGCAGATAGGGCAAAACTAAAACCAGTTTCATTTGCAGACAAAGACTAAATCACTTCAATTGCTTTGTACATTAACCCAATTTCATGAACTGAATTTCACCAACCCAAAAAGGTAAAAGCATGTTTTGTTATGCCATGATCCGAAATCAAGTCCAAAAAATGTACAGTGAATAAATGTGCCATCATATATGTGTCTCATTGCAATTGTAAACGCAGAGAAGAAATACTAACATCAGAGAATCATTTTTCTATACACTTTTTTTTGGAGGTAGTATAAAATATTTTCCCAGTTCAAGCCACGCCGCCACAGAACAGTAGCTACAGGAGAATGCATCACATGTGGATAGAATGCATACACGGCCTCCTATTTTGTTCTGACGGATGATTTGAAGGAAGGATTTAAAAATATGAGAAAATCTGTGCTATCGGCCTCTGCTTTGTGATTTACTATAGACAAAGGCTTTTTTGGCATTGTAGGAATAGAAGCCTCTCCCTCCAACATCTTCAATGCCTCTGCCATGCTCGGTCTCAATGCCACATTCACATGAGCACACAAAACGCCCACCTTAACAAATCTCTCCATTGTTTTCACCTCTTTCCTCTCCAGCATTCTCCAGTCTATCACTAGATCCATTTTATTCACTTGAAAAGCTTCCATACCCAATCGGTAATATGGCAGTAGGAAGTTATATCCATGGCTTTTCTGCTGCTCATGGTTTCCAATAGTAGAACTCCAAAGCTGTAGACATCACAACGATCTGTGAGGAGTCCAGTCAGGCAATACTCAGGCGCCAAATACCCATGCGTGCCTGCTACTTTTGACCCAATCAGAGACTGCCCTTCCCTTATGGCCAGCTCAAAATCCACAATGTAGGGATTCATGTCATCATCCAGTAGAATATTTGTGGCCTTGATGTCTCTATGATATATCAGTGGCTGAATGTCGGAATGCAGGTAACACAACCCCTTTGCGATGCCCATTATAATCTTCTTCCTCTACTCCCATGTCAGTCTTGCTCTCCCATTTCTAATTTTCCATCCAAAGATGTGGTGATCGAGGCTGTCATTAGCGAGGTAGTCATAAATGAGAAACCACTCATGGCAGCCCTGTTTGCCATCACCGGCAACGCCGGAGCCATGGAGAGCCAACAAATTCTGGTGGTGAAAGCTGCTCATCATCTCCACCTCATTCCAGAAATCATTGACATAGCACTTTTCAGTCTCTTCACAGCAATCATCTGACCGTGGGGAAGTACGCCCTTGTACACAATGCCAAAACTCCCCTGCCCGATTAAATTGGTGCTACTGAAATTGCTCGTTGCCTCCTCTATTTGCTGCGCATTGATTAACCACACTGGGCGTGGGTTTTCATGGAAAGAACACTTCATTTTCTTCACAGCAACCATCCCATGATCTTCGACAAGTCTTCTCTTACACACCATTCCAAAATTGCCCTGCTCCATTAAATTGGCGCAGTTGAAATTCTTGGTTGCGTCCTTGATTGGCAGTATATCTAATCACACTAAGCCCATGTGAATCCTCGGAAGGCTTCTGTGAATTCTCACGAAATGCCTAATTTTTGCGCTGACCCACCACCAGTAACTAATTCCTACGGTGTAGAGTAAGATGATAGCCATGGCGGCGCCCACACAGCCATATAAAACCATCTCCAATCAAACTCTCCACTTGTTGGGATGAAAGGCAAGGCCAACAAGTGCCTTTTTAGCTCATGGGTCAAAATTCATTGGCTACACCAACAGCATACAGAAGTGCGAGAGAGTTGCATTGCAGATTAGTTTCAACTATGGCATTTTTTATTCTCCCCACCAATCTCTTCAATACCACCTATCTGCTGTTATGGCATATGCTGTAGGCAGTGGAAACAGAGAGATCTCCTCTGCAGGCTACGTCCATTAATGGAGTCGGCCCCAACTTCTCCATCCAGTCCCTTTTTCTTTTTATGCCGCCGCAAAGACGAGGGCTTGATACAAAATCTAATATATCGCTGAAATAGAGAGAAACCAGATTTGATGGAAGACCCATAGAGCTCATCCGTTTCTGAAGTTATATGAGGCATGCAATGGCGGAGGCGTTGTCTGGGAGATAAAAAATAGATTCATCCCAGAGCAGCTGAGCAAAACCAACTCCCAACAAACTTCTCAATGTGTCACTACACATTTCAAGGTCTTTAGAGGTCTGAATTGAATGACAGGTTGATGGGTTCCATTGAATTCTAGTAATGTAGTCGAGATTCATCGGGCATTCTGGTTCAGCATTAACCACCAGAACTAGAACCAGTAACAGCATCACCATGAATACCTCCATTTTCAGCGATACTTTCCATAGAGAAGGTTGTTAGTTGATTTAAGAAGAAATCAATATCCAGTTGCTATAACTCTTATAGAACCAGTGAATAATGGGCTAAATTTATACGGAGGGGCAAAATTACAGGTATTAGTTTCCAAATACACAGTTAAATTATAGAGAGGAGATAAATCATAGACTTTTGTTATCGAATCCATAATCAACTTAATTATAGAGCTGAAGGAATTTTTAAATTTGAAATACATGATCCGACGTCGCAGATCTACGGTCCGCGGTGTCTAAAAATGATCTAAAACTTGTCCGCCGTTGGATTTCGGCATCCCTGTTTCGCATTTCTCGGCAGGGTCTCATTTTAGAATGTGATGTTTCCATTCTCTATTATATTCTCAGAGGCTGCAAATGAAATGACATGTTTGTATCAAACCATAGTAGCTCTAACCTCGCCGCTAAATTTGAAATAGACTACTCATTTCTTGCAGCATGTGTTCCAAAAATTTAGAATCTTTATTTCTATCCAATCACTCTATCTTTTCTATCTCTCCTTGCCCCCCTCTCTGCTTGTATCTCTCTCTCTCTTTCTTTCTTTTTTTAAAGCTCCCTTCATTTTTAAGGACCAGGCTAATTTCCAAACTGTACAAAAGACAAAACAAAGTTAAATTTGTTTTTTTCCAGATTCAGGAAGTAGGTTTTTTTGTCAAATTTTTTGTTGTTTTCAACTACAAACTATCAAGATCATGAAGATCAAATGTTTTTGATTTTTTCAAAATTATTCAAGTGTTTGTCTAGATGATAGTCCAGCTACTTAGCTTATTTTCGCTAGCACTAGCTGCTCATTATTTTGTGGCACAATATGTGGAGCTTGTGGCCCATAGATCAAAATATTTGTTGCATAATTTTAAGTATGTTCTAAAAATTATTTTTAAATCATTTTTTAATCAGTTTTCTTGCAAATAATTCTAAAAAGTAAAATATAGGCAAATAAAAAGAAGATGAAAAAATTGTGGTGAAGACATGTGTCTAATATGGATTTGTTATTTGTGTGCCCATCTGTTTATTATATGTTAGAACAAGGCTTCAAAATAAATAAGCTTACCTAAAAAAAAATTGCAATTGATATTAAGCTAGTGTACTTTATAGCAATTATGTATTCTCTAGTTATCTAACAATATTCTTTCAACCACTACATTTTGCACATTCACAATTTTTTCCTTTGTATTTGTTAAAAATAGGATAAGATAATAAAAATCTAACAATATCCTTTCAACCACCATATTTTGCACATTTACAAATTTATTTTTTTTTCTATTTTAAAAATATATAACATCATAATTAAAATAAGATACTAATAGAAGAGTAAAATAAAAATCTATGTATCAATGTTTCTATTATTTCTAACTAATTTCTAGAAATGTTTTAAAAATATGATAAAATATAATTCTACTATATAATAAAAATATTACAATTATTCTACAATTTTATAATTGGATATATTTATTTTTTTAACATTTTTTCCTCTCTACCAACCAAACTATAAATAATAATTTAAAAGTTAAGAATACCTAATAATTGATTTAGTAAATATTTAACTAAAAATTTAATTATTTTTTGATTTATTTCAATCCAAATCTTAGTCAAATATATTTTAAAAAATTGTAATTAATATTTAAGAATATTTAGTGTTAAAAAATTTATTGCCTTCCAAAAAAGTGATATGTAATTGTAATTAATATTTAAGAATATTTTGTATTAAAAATTAATTGCCTTCCCAAAAAAAGTGATATTAATTACATAATAATGTAAATTATTTGATATTATATAATTATATAATTAGTTTATACTATCTATTAATATTATATAATTCTATAATTAGTTTATATTATCTATTACATTTATGAAAGAAATTATATAATTGAAGTTAAATTCAATGTTTATTATCATATAAATCTATAGAATATTAAATCATATTATATTTAAATTTTCTAATCTTTATTTTATATAGTTTTAAATTTCACTCTTATATTATATTTAATTAATTATAACATAATTAAATATTCTTAATTTAATTATATTAAAATGAAATTTATATTACTTACATTTATGAACCTTTAAGACTAATGAAAGTAAATGCATATCAGTAATTGATAAAATTTTATATTTGGCTTCTATCATATTTGATATCATGCATGTTTTTGTCCTATAAAAATATTTCAATAAGATTCTAGTGAAGCTTTGGACTATGATACCCCAAAAAATCATACTTTACATTGATGGCTTATGCATATGTTGACTGGATAGATGTGTTGAAGAAAGGACAAGAGCAAGTGGAGGTATATTTTTTCCTTAAACCTAGGTTGATTTCTTGGTCAAGTAAGAAATAAGATACAATAGCTTCACTCTGTTCAAATGGGCACTAGTAGGAAAGAATGGAGAAGAAAACCTCAAGTCTAGTCCAGGACAAACATCATATATTATTACATTTTTAAATTAACATACCCTAGTCAAATACTGCTAATCAATACAAATTTAAGTTTACAACATATACAGGGGCATTCCCCTAATGATCACATAAGATTTGATTCCATTTTACATCGAAAATATCTTTGTCCATCTGAACAAGAATCGGAAGCCAATTTAATGTTGGCATATTCCCACCTCAAACAATCATGCCTCCTCCTAAGCTTAGTCAAACACAAGGTTAGAAAACATAATAAATGTGAACTTAAAAAAGGTAGCCATAAAGAGATTCCTTGAAGTTTGATTTCCAATCTTCATTAATATAGTGCTCAACCTCATAAAATTGAAAAAAAAACTACTTTCAAATTAAATAAGCAAGAAAGGCCACCCTTTACTTAACCTATAAAGTAGAAAAGAAAACATACTAAAATAGTCACAGATACTACTAGGATCTAAAACACATAAACTACAACCCGATCAATTGAACATTATGAATAAATATGTCTAATCACATATTACCATTATCAAACAATACCATTATAATAAGCAAGTCATATCACAGCTCCAAAATGATATTAATACAGTAGATAGTTGCAAAATCTAAGAAAGGAGATAAAATAAGAGAATTACAAAATCAACCCAGACAACCCCACCATAAGCCCTAATTTCTTTCTTTACTCAAAGTCATGAATCGGCCTTATATTTAAACTATTACTACATTTAGCCAAAAGGAACTACAGATAATTAACTATTTGAAAGGATATGACATCATGTCATTTATTGGCTAGCCAATCTACTTTCTAGTTTCATTCTCAAAAAATATGACAAATTTGAGTATCTTCGATACAATCAAAGAGCATAAGGACTTCCTTTAATTTGGAATTCATAACCCAATTAGGAGTTACTCGCTTCTTGACTGCATTAAGGATAATCTTAGAGTCACCTTCAATGATGACCTTAGACAGTCCTAGACTAATACATAATTGCAATCCTTTATCTAGTGCTTCTAATTCTGCTAGATTATTAGAGGTAGGAGGAATGGGTGAAGCTATCTTAGCAACCCACTTACCAATGTCATCATTAATTATGCAACTGATACCTGCCACCCTCAGATTACCTCTTGCAACTCCATCAAAATTGAGTACATACCATCCAAAAAGGGGTGGTTCCCATTTGCACCTAGCCCTCGCCTCCTTGCTTTTCTTCAAATATACAAGAGGTGGATTAGTAAGATTAGGCCAATTCTTTTTCATAAGACCATCCCAGATAGAGAGATCCCTCTTGTTTAGTGGATTTTTTACAATGAGAGTTCAACACCTCCATAATCGATGCTTCTATTTTTAAAAGTAATCCTTCCATTCTTAATTCCAAATCTTGAAAGATGCGATGATTCCTTTCCTTCCATATCTCCCATACTACAATCAAAGGAAAAATACTCCAAAGCTTATTATAAACACCGTGAACCATGCTAGTAGGCCAAGTTAAAAGGAAATCTTGAAAAGATTTTGGCAAAGGTGAAGACCACATAAGATGGAACCTGAGCCAATCCCAACAGGCTTGCGCATACAGAAAACTATACAAGAGATGATCCACATCTTCATTATTATGCTTACATAACACACACCAAAAAGAGCCTATAATACCAAGTCTGGCTAATCTATCGGTAGTCAAAATTCTATTTTAGAGGGCAAGCCACAAAAAGAATCCTACCTTAAGGAGACAAGCCACATCCCAACATAGTTTGAGAGGCATCTCCACTATATTCCAACTTTGAGAATGGACCAAGGCTTTATAATCATTTTTCACACTATATTTACCATCCTTAGAGCTAGGCCAAATGAGGTCATCATACCTATTTTATTGTTTAATCTTCCTATCTGACAAAATCTTCTCATAAGCCTTAATTGAATCGAGATCTAACCATAACCCATCCAACAGTCACCAAATCCATTGTGCAAACCATTTTGAAAATGTCTTAATCTTATAGTCCTTGACTTTATCACTGCATAGAGATATCAACCTATTTTTGAGATTAACAAGAATGGGGGAAGAAGAGATTGGGGGACAACCATCCCAGAGTCCTCCCAAAATAAGGCTTTATCCCCCAACCCAACATCCCAAGTCAAGAACTTACAAATTAATTTCCAACATCTAGACATAAAATTCCAACACTCTGACCTCTTGGCATGTTTTTCATCATGAATAGAGAAAGTGGATCATTCGGATCAAGATATTTTTTATAAAATATCTTGGCCCATTTATGATCTATTTCATTGTATAAACACCAAATATGTTTTGCTCCTAACATTTCATTTTGCCATTGTAGATTCTTTATCCCTAAACCCTCATGATCCTTAGGTTTACATAAATCATCCCATTTAATGAGAGCTAATTTTTTGTCATTTTCACAATATTTCCAAAGAAAGTTCCTAAGTTTTGATATAAACTTTGAAAGCATATTCTTAGAAAGGGGAAGGAAAGAGAGAGGAAAAATAGGAATGGTTGATAATACTGAGCTAATTTTGGTAGTTTTGTTGGTCTTTGAGAGCCACTTGTCTTTCCAACTATCTATCCTCTTATCTAGCTTTTCAAGCGTATCCAGCCAGACTTTTCTGGAATTCAACCCCTTCTCAAGAGAAATACCTAAATACTTGCATGGAAGTTTCCCCTTATTATAACCCATAATACTACAAATCCAATTTTCCATTTCATAAGGAGTATTCAGAAAATAAATCTCTGATTTGCCATCATTCACCTTCTAACTTGAGGCATCCATATAGGACTTAATGATATCACTAAGACCCAAAGCCTCAGAAATTGTAGTCTTACCAGGTAGAATTGTGTCATCTGCATATTGTTGATGAGTGATATTGGGCATATTCCTAGTAACAATGATGCTAGTAAATTTTTGTTTTTGGTAGGCATCTAAAACTACTCTTCCAAATGTTTCTGCCATTATGATGAAGAGGGAAGGAGATAATGGACCTCCTTGTCTAATTCCTCTTGAAATTTCAAGAAAACCTTCTAGGAATTCCATTAATAAGAATAGAAATCTTAGGGGTAGAAATAAATTTGAAAATTAAATTTATCCATTGATGAGAAAATCCAAATGCTTTAAGAACCTTACAAAGAAAATGTCAGTCAACCATGCCATAAGCCTTTTGTATATCTAATTTCATAAACATACATGCATCCTTATTTGTTGACACCGAGTAGATTGTTTCTTGAATGGTAAGGATACCATCTAGAATAGATCTACCTAGGACAAAACTTGATTGCTCTTCAGAAATAAGATTAGGCAAGAAACCTTTAAGCCTATTTGCTTAGAATTTTAGAGAATATTTTATAAACTATGTTGCATAAAGCAATAGGACAATAATCTCCTAGAGTTTTCAGCCCATTCTTCTTAGGAATCAGGGTGAGAAATGAGTAATTTATTTTAGCCAACAAAGCTCCTTCATTTCTATATGCTTCAATGGCTTTCCATAGATCCTCCCCCACAATATCTCAACATTTCTAAAAGAAAAAGGCCTGAAAACTATCGGGTTTAGGAGATTTCTCTAGATTCATACTGAAAACAATAGATCATACTTCATCCAAAGTGATTGGTTTATTTAACTCCTTATTATTCTCAGATGAGATTATTTTTGGAATAAATTTAAGCATTTTTTATTGAACCAATCTATTAGATCCTTCATAATTATTTAATATCCCCTAAAAATGTGATACAAATGTATCCATAATTTCTTGTGGTCTATCAGTACGAATACACAATTGATTAATGATACTTGTTATTTTGTTCTTAGATCTATTATAAATGGTGGAGTTATGGAAAAAAATTTGTGTTCCAGTCACCCTCATCTAGCCATTTATCTCATGATTTCTGTCTCCAAAATATTTCTTCTTTGGAGAGGATATCTTCCTACTTAGTGAGGAGTTCTTTTTCTAATGCATAAGTTTCATTGTTCATACCATGCTTAATAATTTCTAAGTTGAAGTTTTTAAATTTGTCTTCAATTTTTGTCTTTTCTTTGAAGATATTATTAAAATTCTCTCTATTCCATCTTAGGATCTTTTCTTTTAACCATTTAGTTTAGAAACAAAGATGAACATCTTAGAACCTTCAAACCTAGCTTGTTTCCACCAATCTCTAATATAATGAATAAAATTGGGGTCTTGAAACCACATCTTTTTCCATTTAAAAGGGTTCCTGACTGGTTTTGACGGTTCACTAAGCTCAAAACAAACAGGATAATGATCAAAACTTGCTATTGTAGGATGGAGGAATGAAAATTTAAATTATAATCTTTGAAACTACCTATTATAAAAAACTTATCTAATTTTTCAGCAATATACGCAAGGTCCTTCCTTCTATTGTTCCATGTGAAGATACCATTATTCATTGAAACATCTATCATGTTATTTTTTCCACTCCAAGTTTGAAAATATAAAGATGAGTGAGAGAGATGCTATGAACCTCCTACCTTTTCTTCTAAGTTTAAAATAGTATTAAAATCACCACCTACCAAAATGGGACTGTCATTATAATTATAGAAAATAGAGCTTAATTCATCCCAAATATTTTTCCTCCCTAAATGACTAATTGGAACATAAATATTAATTAAAATAAATTTTAGATCTGTTTTAAGACTACACTTTGGTGCTTATCCAATTATTGCTTAATTATAAGCATTGTATGTCTACCCTCCTAGGATTCCAAATTAAACCTAGACCCCCTGATGCACCTGCAAACTCTAGAAAGAAAGACTCCCAAAAACCTAACATCTTATTAAGTTTTAAACCTTCAATATTATTCAATTTGGTTACTTGAATTAATATGATTTCAGAATTAAAAGATTTAAGATTTTGTTTAATAACCTTTTTTTACTAGGGGCATTTAAACCCCTAGCGTTGATTCATATGGATCCTGAGAAGCTGTGAATTTACCAGACTATGATCAGGCAATATTTTGAAGTCATTTTGTTTATCCAATTCTTCATTTTCAATTTCACTAATGATCTGACTAACTATTCTTGGCTGCTCTACATCTGCACTCTTAATCTCTTTGAAGATAATTTTTCCAACTCTCTTAGCTTCTTGTTCTATCCTTGATATGCTACCACAATTCTGAGTCTATCTTAATAGGTTATCTCCCATCTCTATCTTTAATAAATCCCTTCTGAGATCTTCAGTTGTATAATCTTTGCCTCCTAATTCGAGGATCCTTTGGATTAAATCCTCCTTCTGGGAATCTATGCTAAAGCTAATATTATCAATGTTGAATACCTCAATTAGCTCCTTAGCTAACTGATCCAGATCCAGATCTTCTGGATTTAAAGTTTCTACCTCTAAGTTCATATCAACATCTTTCTTTAAAAAGTTTTGTAATTCTCTTGAAATGGATCTGTCTTCCCTTTTTTCTTTATCAATCTTATTTGACTAAGTATTCTTTGGAGTAAATGGAGAGCTTTTATATGTACTTGGAGTCCACCAAAACTTTGAAGAAATGTTGATACCTTTAATGCTTGGAGTCACGGATTTAACCTCTATAGCTTATGTCTGTTCCTACACCATTTGCCTCTCTAACTTTGATAGACTATTGCTTTTTGCTCTATATGTTTGTGGATCAAATAGTAAGGAGTTTTCCAACTTGACTATATCACCTTTCCTTGGGGCCTGTATTTTTGTATTTTTTACTATGATTGGATCTTTTATGTCAGTTTATCCCCCTCTTGAAAGGCTTAGCATATTACATGACTCTCTCTTGCATGAATCATTACAAGTCATCTGGTCCAAAATAGATGGACAAACTGCTTTAACTCCTTTCAGATTGCTTGCTGTCAGATTTTGATGCATATCCACCTTTACCTCTTTATTAGTCACATTCTCCTCCCCAGCTGGATTTGAACCCTATCTAAAAATTCTCTTTGAAACTTCCTTGTTTTTCTTAGCTCTATACTTCTTTGTTTCCTTATTCTTTTGAATTAATTCCAAAGAATTTTTATGATCAGTGATAATGATAGATTTAATCTTTGCAGCAGGTGTGTGATTGACCTTATCTTCCTCTTGATTCATTAATTTTGTATATTACATATCATCCTGATGCCCATCCTTACTTTTTGATTGTAAAGAGGAGTTCAGATCTGAGAATCTATAACCCATCTTCTTTTTCAGATTGTAAATCATAGGAAACAAACTCTAAAAATTTGAGGTAAGAGGTATATTTTGAAACCCCATTCCATTATTGTCTTCAATCTTTATTATTTCTAAAATTTCTCCTTTGAATGAGTATAGATTTAAATCATAAGTTTTCTTATTGGTTATTACTCTTTTATGAAAATGTAAAGAATGATTGAATTTAGTCTTGATTAGTAATTTCACATTATTATAATACTGAAATGATACATCAATCCCTATGAACTCACCACAAGAAGACCCTATTGAATTAATGATTTCAATCTGATTCAATTTTAGTGGTAGGGCCTGAATGTTGAACCAAATTGGGCATTTAAAATCTAAATCTTCTAATTTAAAGTTTGGACACCATTTGACAAACTTGAGAATATGACTATTAAAAGAACACTCAAAGACATTTGCAAATTCCTTTTTAACCAGTTCATCTAAAAAGTTTAAATATAGGACTTTTTCAGAAAACAAGGATATACTTACCTGGTCATGATAGTTTTCTTTAAGCCAGTTGGAGAGAAAGAACATTTCTTCACTAGGCCCATTCCAAACTACAAAAATACCAAGATGTTGACATTCCTAGCATGCTACTTTAGATTCATCATTTTGGATCAAGATGGGACTGTCTTTGTCACCTAGATTTTCATTATGAACTAAAATTCCATTAGGTTTTTCCATGTTCTTGATAGCCCTCTTTGCGGATCACCGATATGAGGGAATGTAGCATTTTGGAGATGCAACACTAGGCATATCTGTATTGGGGAAGTTGACATGTCCTGGGGACTATAATGAAACCCTATCTAATACTTTTAGATATGGAGACACTTTGTGCAAGTTTGAAGATGCATATTTGGTCATACTAAAAACCCTAATTTGATGATCTAGACTTTCTAAAGTAAAATACAGGTATGGATGGATGTTACCAACTAAATTTGAAGATTTTTGAGAACAGCTTGATGGAAACTCCCTGGGGCTGATTTCCCTCCATGCTTCTCCTCATGTTGCGAATTTGACTTGTCGAGATTTGGAACAGTATGATTGTCCAAGTTTGCCAATATGGAAATTTTTTTATCAGTATCCATTGCAAAGAATGCCTGAGAAGAATCTTAGAAATTTGTACATATCTGTCAATGTTCATGATTAGTACACCCAAAATTATTTTGAGAAACGAATGCCTTGTTTAGATGCTTGCTGAAATTTGCAATTCTGCCTTTTTTCATGATTTTGATTTGGCCAATAAAACTATTAAGTTAAATATATTGTTGTTTCTTTATGTGAGACTCAAATATTATAGATAACAAACATTAAAGTAAATTCAAATATTGTTTGATGAAACTATTTCTCTTTTATGCGACAATACCAATGTTTTTTTATCAACGCTAAAATAAGTTTTTTATAATAGACTAGAAACCCCACTTATTTTACATAAAGATATAAAATTCAAGTCCCAAAATGAAAGAAAAATCTAACCGATAGACACACTCACATCCATAGCTAGCAGAACCAAGCAACAACCAGTACCAAAACTAGCAACACTAAAAAATGGACAACCTAACTAAAGCACAAAAATAATAAGGTGGAAAAAGCTAGGATAATTCTTCCACCTTATCTTTCAATTCTTGTTGCATTCTTTTTATCTTCTCTATAACCTCTTTGATGTATTTTTTGTTAGTTTGAGTCTCATTCTTTTGCTTCTTATTTGTGTTGGAATAGGTAAATTTTCTAGGTCTAGCCTCAACATCTTCCTTCGCAACATCCTCAAGGTTGAGCACAACCTTCACTTCCTTATCCTAATCTATGTGGCTTAGTACCATGTTTGTACACTCGATCATAGAATCCAACAAATCCTAGAATTTTTTTAGTATATCTTTAGTCACTTTTTCCATTTTTGTGATCTTCTTGCTTATCTCTTCTATTATCTCCATATTCCCCTTATAATCACCCACCTTCTCTTTCTACCCTTGCTCATCCATTTTCTCTACATCTCCTCAAATTTCCCTACTAATACTCTATACTTCAAATTTAGCATTTTGAGAGAGTACAAGTCCATTTGTCCAATCTTAGCAAATAAAGATAAATCTCTTTAGCAATTTGTAGAACACCATGGGGAGGATCGACAACCATGTTTTTGATGTCATCCTCATTCAAATTAACATTTATCTCCTCCTCGTCCATCACTTGAAACATAGGAATTCTCACCTTACACTTCTCCTTTTCCTCCCAAAAGGCTTTATCCATTTTCTCAAACTAGTTCATGCTAGGAGATAGGCCTTCATTCTCTTTCCTTTCAATATCTCTCAGAGAGATATACACACCATGATCAATCGATTCTTCATAATCAACAAGCCTAATTACTTCTCTAGGTTCTTCATCATCCTCTTTATTCTAAGGGGATAGGTTTTCTTTAATTTTAGGAGTTGAATAGGGGTACTCGACTCATATTGAGTAACCCAAATATCTTTATTTTTGTTAGAGGAGACGTTATCTCATTTTGAGTAGAACACAAAGAGGAAGGAGATCTTAGGACATTGCCACCTCCAAAAAATCTTTCCAGAAACTCAAAATTTTCAACTTCTTTTGAGTTATCCATTTTCATCTCCTCTTTGCATGTCCTTCAATCTCTTCTTTCTCTACTTCATATTCACTATCTTCTTCATTTTCATAGACAAGTTCAACATAATTAACGTTAGCCTTCATGATTTTGTTGGAACTAGGGGATTCCAACCCTAATTCCCCTAAAATCCTTTTACCGTTCCCAATTCTTCCCCTAGCCCTGGATTTTTACCACTGTGTTCCACTATGTTCTTCAAAACTAGATCAAGGATAGATTTTTTAAAATCACTATAAATCAATCTCATCAAACCCTCATGTGTTATGGGTTCTTTGGGATCAGACCTCAAAGCACTACTACTATGAGAAAAAGAACACAATAAATAGAAACAAAAAGCACACCCTTTTTATACCTAAAGTGGTTTAAAAGTACAAAGTAGTAGTATGGACCCTATCATATCTCCCATTGATCAAGCAAAATATAATCCATTATAACAATAAGAACATGCCTCCAAAGTATCTTAATAGATATAATAACATTAATACCATCCTCCCCTTTAATCAACTAACCATCTATTTCTTTGGGGAATTTCTTAATGGTCATTTCATAATACTTAAGATCCTGGAAGAAAAGCTTACCTTTTTCATTGAGCCCTATAATTTTTGCCATAATTGTAACATTGATTTGCAATTTTCTCCCTCCCAGGTTGACTTCACCATTATTCTGACCTCTTAAGAACAAATTTATGACATCTAGTTTCACCATTTTCATCTTCTCCATATAAGGAGTGAGACCCCCTTCTTCCAATTTCTCCCACATTTCCTTCTCTTTCATCCATTTCTTACAGCTATCAGGTTCCCTTTTCCTAATTTTTTGTCATGTTTAACAAGTTGCAGAGCCAAGTTCTCAAAATAATTTATAATCGATGAAGCCTCACTAAGAAGAAATGAAACTAAAACTATGCATAAAATGTGTGATAAAATTATTATCACACCCTTCCAGCTCAAACACTTCCCAAAATTATTACAATAAGAGGTCTATTATAGAATAAGAGGTCTATATAGAACAACCAAAAGGATTTGTTGATGTTAACAAAAATAACATGGTATGTAGACTACAAAAAGCTATATATGGTTTAAAACAAGCCCTGAGAGCATGGTATGAAAGGCTTCACAATTATCTTGTGAAGATTGGATTTGAGAAGACCGATGATAAGAACAATTTGTACTTGAAGACAGAAGGAGGTAAAGGTATTTTAATAGCTGAATTTTTTGTTGATGATATCATATTTGAAGGTCAAGATGTATTATGTAAGACATTTGCAAATGAAATGAAGAAAGAATTTGAGATGTCTGTCTTTGGAGAGATCAAGTTTTTTGTTGGTTTGCAAGAATATCAGATGAAATATGGTATTTACATCACTCGGTCTAAGTATGTGAAGGAAATATTGAAAACTTCTAGATTAGAAGATTCCAAACCAGTTAGCACACCTATGGTGATAGGACACAAGTTGTCAAAGAATGATGATTCAACTGATGTGAATGAAACATTGTAGAGGTCTATGATTCAAAAATTGCAATACATAGTACATATAAGACCTAACGTTGTATTATATGTTAGAGAAAAAGGTAAATTTTATTTCATTAACTAAATTATCTTTTCTCCCTTCTTAAGATTTCACTTTATGCACCTTTTGCATTCTCTATTTAATAATTAATTAGTAACTATTAAATAGCTTTTACCTTTTAGGTTACCTTTTGTAGCTTTTCAGGTTACCCTTTTGGGTTTTGATCTCCTTTTATAAGGATTTATCTTTCATAATTATTTACATCTTTTCTTTATTTGAGAATGAAATCTCATATTTTCCTATCAAAACTTTGCCTCTTCTTGTCTTTTTCTTCTTTGTGACAAGTTTTCTACATGTAGGTATTCAAGGACTTCGTAGATTTGATTTGCATATTTTCTCAAATCCTTCATTGTATCAAAGCTAGATATGTTTTAGCTTGTTCAGTATTTGGAAAAAAAGGACAATGAGGGTTTGATAGATCAGATCTAGAATTTTTTTAAGTAGTTCTTGAGAAAATAGGGGGTCACTAATTTTTAGAGTAGTATGAGGCTAAATGGACTACATAGATGGATCTAGAAGGTGTCAAAACCCCTGTTTCCATATTAATTTTTTCCATTTTGGACAACTTTAATTTGGGAGGCAAAAACATTTATCCAAAATGCACTCCAAGGTGATTTTTTTTAAAATTTAGAAAAGAGCTTGTAGGCCATTTTTCTAGCCTGCAACCCCCTTTTCCAATCAACAGAGCCTTTTTCTGGCACAAGCATCACTTCCCAATGTTGGTGTGGCCTTTCCCAATTGCCTCTTGACACTACTATCAAAATCTCCTTTGCCACTATCAGAATCTTCTCCATCACCACAGGAAGTCTTTCTACCACCCTCTGGTCCCTCTGTCTCCTTTGCCCACATGGCATCACTAAAACCTACCACGTGTAAAGTGCCACATCATCTCTTTTTGGGCCCACTGCCATGTGGATGCCATGTGGCACTACCACATGGCACTCTTTTTTTGCTATGGAAACTAACAACCCATCAATTTTAAAGTAGCAAAATGATGATGTCAGCACTACATCATCCCTCCTACTTGCCCTTTAGATCCTCTTTTGACATGTTGTTGTTTTTTGGTCATATCTTGAGCATACAGAGGTATTATTTTGATCTAAATTAAGCATTGAGAAGCTGGTTGTGAGATGGAGACAGTGGCACATGAATTTTTGGATTTTGATGCTGTTTGGTTGCCTATTTGGATAGTCAAAGCAAAATCTTCTTTATTTCACTTTGGGGGGGCATATCTTGAGTATCCCATCTCTGTTTTCAAAAATATTATATTTTTGGAAAGTCGATTTAGTACTCTTTCTATAAATCCTAGTTTGTCTTCCAAATTCTACTCCAAACTCTTTCTATTATGGTTTTTTCTTTACTGTGATATGGTGGATATCTTGTGTATTTCAGGTCCAAGGATCTTTTTTGTGGTATGGGATTTCTTCTTTTGGGTTGTATTATCTATTATAATAGCTCTTTTCCCTTTTTTATCATTGTTGATATATTTTGTAAGCATGTTTATGAAAACACACTGAGATAAAGTGTCACTCCTTGCATTTTCAGGATCTTTCTCATCATTGCGACTTAGTATACTTGCACAACATTATAAGGTTTCATGTGGGGATAGTTTTTTTCCTTTTAGTACCCTCTTCCTTTGTCAAGTGAGTGTTCCTTCCATGACATTAGCCCCATGATGTGTCAATGACACATGCTCTTATAGGTGTTTGTACCTCTTCCTCACTGTCGATGTTCTTGGTTATTTCTATTTTGCAAGAGTTATTGACCCACTTTCCCAATTGCGTGTCACCTTACCCTTGTCTACATTAAGGGGGGGTTCTTATTTTGTTTCTCATGCTTCCTTGGTTTAATGGAGTGAGCTATGTATTTAGTTTTTGTTCCTATGTACTAAGCAAATGTAGTAGCTGGCTACTTATGCATTTCAGTGAGATGGATCATTTAGCATATAGACACTCTTCTTTTTGTTCCTACTTTGGTTGCAGCCTTCCATGTTTGATTGATCAACTCTTTAGGCTTTGGTGTTTCATGTCATCTGTATCTTCAAGTTTAGTTGTTTTCCTTTATGTGCCTCCTGATTCGATGCAGATTAAAATCTTCTCTACCTAGTCAGGTTCTATTTCAGTGTCAGTTCTTCATATTAGCAGTTACATTTGACAGAGCTTTGTAGCTTCTACATGCTTCAATGGTTTTCTTCATAATTTCTCTTTGTTCCTATTTTCTAGACAATCCTCTAGTTGGAGGCTTCTACAGTCCTTCACTAGGTTTTTAGCCATCTCTAATTGGAGTAGAGTTTTTTCCATTGGGTTTTCTCTTATTCTCTATTTCATAGAGATTTGGTTTTGATTGGGTACCTCATCAGGCCTTGTTTTCAGGACCCAAGTTTTCTTTCAATATTGCATTGTAGTTTCCTTGCTCTTTCTACATTGTTGCTCATCTTAAGAGGGGTTGTCAAAGAAAAAGGTTAATTTAATTTCATTAATTAAATTATCTTTTCTCCCTTCTTAAGATTTTTCTTTATGCACCTTTCGCATTATGTATTTAATAGTTAATTAGTAATTATTAAACAGCTTTTACCTTTTAGGTTACCCTTTGTAACTTTTTAGGTTACCCTTTTGGATTTCGATCTCCTTTTATAAGGATTGATCTTTTGTAATAATTTACATCTTTTCATTATCTAAGAATACAATTTGCATTTTTTCAAAGCAAACCCTTGCCTCGTCTTGTCTTTTTCTTCCCTCTGACAAGTTTTCTGCATGCAGGTATTCGAGGGCTTCATGGATTTGATTTGCGTATTTGTTCAAATCCTTCATTATATGATGGGATTGTTACAAGATTCTCTGCTAATCCTAAGGAGAATCATTTGATGGTTTTTAAAAGAATTATGAGATATCTGAAAGGAACAAAAGACTATGATCTATACTACAAGAAAAATGAGAAGTTTGAGTTGAAAGCCTACACTGATGTTGATTGAGTTGGAAACATTGATGACAAAAAGAGCACTAGTGGAGAAGCATTTTTCTTATGAAAGAGGTTGGTCACCTAGATCAACAAGAAACAAAATTGCATATATCAATCTACTATTGAAGTTGAATATGTGGTTGTTGTAGTAAATTGTACAAACATTGTATGGATCAAACAACTACTCAAAGGTATGAAATAAGAAATCCTTGAACCTGTGATACTTTATTGTGATGATACAAATTCTATAAATATATGAAAGAACCCTGTGATGCCCACAAAGACTAAGCACATTTCAGTCAAGTATCATTACTTGAGAGAGTTCGTTCAAGAAAAAGAAGTAAAGATGGAATATGTGGATACAAAAGAGTAGATAACTTATATTTTCACAAAAGAATTACTTAAGGATGCTTATGAGTATCTAAGAGGTAAACTAGGGGTAATACCCATATCCAAAGCTACTTAAGAAGCATGAGTAGTGCCCTACATCAACCAAGATGAATGTTGTATCTTACAACTTGATGTAGTTGATATTACTTTAGGAGCTTCCTAAAGTAATCAAAGAGCTCGAATAGAAGATCAATCACAACTTAGGTGACAGGGGGAGAAACTAAAATTGTTAACATCTATATGTTGAGATGAGAAGTTTTTGGCATTATTATCAAAGAGGGAGAAATAAAGAATACCAAAAAGAGGGAGAATTACTTTAGAACGAGAAAGAAATATGAAATACCTTCTCAGAGGGAAATAGTGTACTTGATAATTATAATTGAGGGAGAAATACATCTACCTAGTAAGAGGGAGACAGTATTGAGGGAGATATAAGAATAGAGTAGACATATCAAAAAGAGGAAGTGATCAGAGAAAGTCAAAAGGAGAAACCTTACAAGATGACAGATGAAGGGAGTCATAAGGAAGAGTTGATTGTCTGTTGATCAAAATTGAATTTCATAGCCTATACGAAAGATGAAAGCTACTAATAGAGGGAGAGATTTAAATACAAGAAATTATTTTCCTTTTGGCACTATTTTTGGTATTGGTTTGCCATCAATGCCAAAGAGGGAGATTGTTGAGATGAGATTGTTTTGAAGTGAAGAATCTACAATGGAACAATCATTGTTTTGTCACTGATGTCAAACCTACTACTTGTTGGTAAGACAACTACATAGTTGATTTGAGTGCTATCATTTCTTTGATTGATAAAGAGGATTTGATCAAATGAGATAACAAGAGCACCTAGAGAAAAAGTTGAGTAATGGTATGAAATAGGAGTACAAAGATCAGTTAAGACAGTGATGATATTGTCTATTGTTTATCTACTTAAGGCTGCAAAGGTAGGATACACTGATTAATTCTAGAAGAACAAGTAAGATGAATTGTGTCTCCCAAGCTTGATCGAGTGCATAGTAGGTGCCGAGGGAAGTTAGTACAAGCTGAGTAGAAAATTAGTTGGAGCTGAGAAAAATGAAGATTCAATGTATGCTGAGTGAATATAGTATAAGCTGAGTAAAGTTTAGTTAATGTCAAGCATTAGTAAACTTTACTGTTTGCCAAGTAAACTAGTGGAAGATGAGTGGAAGAACAGTATGGAAGTTGAGTAATAGCATACTGATGTCAAGTACTAGTATTCATGTTAAAACATAGATTTGACAAATCTGAGCTAACTATTTTTCTTTCTTGAATTATGCGAACCATATGGAAGATAACTATAATGATTTGGTGGCACAAAATTCAAGGTAAACCATTTTGTGACAAAATCAAGGTAGATTAAAGAAGAAGTTTCTAGAGGAACCAAATAGAAAAGTGGATAGATTCATTGTATCCTACCTAACCCTAAAATGGACGATTGTGGTTAAGTGAAAAAAGATCTCAAATCTCTATTTATAGAGAGAGCTAATCAAAAGAAAAGGTTTTCATGTGTGAGAACCTAAGGAATACAAGGAGTCTAGGGTATTGCTTCATTCAGTGGCTAAATAGAAGAGATTGTAAATGGCATGCAAAGCAAGAAGGCTTAACAATATGAATTCTTGAAGTGTGAACAAGATATCAAAGTTGAAGTGTGTGGAAGCCAAGTGAAATGGAGGACTGAAATAGAGATTTGTAATCTGCAAGTGAGTTGTAATTTGTTATTAGATCAAGCCTTACTGTTACTTTATAATCATTGTATCAGTCTAGGGTAAATCCTTTGGATTAAAGTTGACCTAACAATCATCTGTAAATCCTTTAATCGAGTGAAATTCCAAGTGAATGATCTAAAGTCCTCTAACAAGTTTCACTCCTAACAGGGTGATTGAAATCATTTAACCAAGTCACATTTAATAATGTATATTGTAACCTTTAACAAGGTTAGCCTTTCATAGGGCATCACTTCAGAAGAGTGAGAATTAGTAGCATGTTATAGGTGGCTTTTATTTGATAAGTTAATGTAGGGTTTCATGTTCTCAAAACATGATAATAAAAAAGAGAAAATTGGTCGAAGAAAATAGCCAAAACAATGGATCATTTAACATTTTTTCAATTTAATAAGTGACAATATTTTTGTTGGTATTTTTTTAGTAAAATGTCTTGTTCTCTTTATCATTTGTGATTTTAGATACATATTTTTCTTTAATTATTTTTTTATCTTAATTTTTTCCTAGTCTTTATATATTTTATTGGGTTTTATTTTTATTTTTTGTGATCTTTCTCTCTTTTCTTTAATTGGTTCTCTTGTTTCTTTCTTGTCTTTTGTTTTTATTGGTTCTCTTCTTTTTCTTTTATATTTAAAATTTAAAAATATAAAGTTTTCCTTTGGTTCCATTTTTTCATTTTATTTTGTCCCCTCTTCCCTTTTTGTCCTTGACTTTTGGGCCTCATTTTCTTTTTCTTCTTTTCAACCCCTTTGCCCCTACCCTGGTCTACAAAGTGTGATCCAAAATGTTGATGCAAAAACTCCAACACAATCACTTCTAGAAATTGTTACTGAATACCATAAATATTTTTGAAACACATCAGCCAGTATTGTCATACCCCACTACCCCTCTTTGTCTTGCAAAACCAAAAGTGAAGAAGGATCTAAAGTTAGGATTGATTATTGTTTGTTGGGATTTGATCCAAGGTCCCTTGAATATAAGAAGTGGTTATTATTTAAATGGTTTTTAGAGAAATAAATTAGAAAATACCAATAAACCTCTTGTAACAATCAACTACTATTTTGAAGTTCAATCAAGATTAATTTGTATTCATATTTCTAGTAAAAAGGATCACTAAGTACTCTTTCTAGGTCTATCTTAGAGAGGGTCTTTTTTTTAATATTTAGCTTACATTAATATTTTTTAAAATTAAATGTTAAAATAGTTTGATATTATTAATGTGTTCAATGTTATTTCCATAAATTTCAAGAATTATATGTGAACAAGTTCAAATTTCTATTTTAGTCATAAATATTATAAAATTTTGAAATAAACATTTTCTAAGTTTATTTTTACATATTATTTGATTGTAAAAAAACGTTTTAATGAATTTTTATAAAAATAAATAATTTTCTATTTTTAAAATATAAAATTAGGTGTTTAGTTTAATTGGTTGAAGCAATGATTTTTCATTGTGGAGATTCTTGATTTAAATCTCAAGAGGGACATTTTGGTTATATTTGTGTGGATTCTAAGTTGTGACTCTTGGTCTTCCAAATGTTATAAGCTTGTAAATGTCATGTTATTCATCAAAAACAAAAGATTGTTAGGTATCTTGGCATTCCCTTCTCTATGGAACCTTTTCTTAAAGATATGTGGCTTTGGGTTAAGAAAAAAATCATCAAGAAGTTAAATAAATGGCACAACATATCTTTATCTCTAGCTGGTAAATTTCATGTCTAGCAAAAAATCCTCTCTTTTTACAATATTTATTATGCCTCTAACTGGATGTTCAACAATTACTAGATCCTTGAAATTCAAAAGGCCATCAAGACTACCCCTGGTTGGGTAGGCAAAGGTAACAAGAAGCTTCATGTTGTTAAATAGGAGTTGTGTCATATTGACAAGCTCCTTGTAGGTTTAGGGTTGAAGAACCTTAAAACTAGCGGTTTAGCTCTTGCCTCCAAATGAATCTTCCACTCCTAGGATAGGGATGATCCTTAGAAAGTTCTTGTTAGAAGTAACATTGATGGAGGATTCCCCAAGAATGCTAAATTCTAGAAAAACTTAACTTTTGTGACTTGATTTGTGGAAACTTTCCTATTGTGATTTAAGGCTTTGTTGTTTTTAAATCCATTTGGAAATCTTGGAACCATGTCAAAACCTGACATCATGAATAATAACTTTTGTGATAACAAGCAGATCTATGGTGAAAGATCCATTTGTTGGAAACTACAGCTAGCTGGTAAGCTCCTGGCCCTCTCCTAAGGATGCTCTACCAAGCATTGGTCTACCATTAGGTTCACTCAACTTGATGATATATTTGAAACTGATAGGCTCATTATGTGGCATGAGCTAAAACATAGATTTAACATCGCCCTGTCTCAAAAGAACGTATATAATATGCTCATCAAAGCCTGCAAAGACATTCCTTCTCTCTGCCATGTTGACTCTAACAAATTTTTAAACATTAAATGGTTAGATGGAACCATTATAACCAAGCCTAAAGCAAAAAAAATATACATTTTTCTTGATTATAATGAATCCATCATTAGTCATGTTAATAAAGTGTGGTATACTGATCTTGATGTCCCCTCTTGGAAGAAATACTTTGACAAACTTTGGAAAAGCATGATTGATCCTAAGATTGAATGTTTTAAGTGGTTGTTAATTCTAGATGAATTATTGTAATATTTGTAGAACCCTGAAAATGGGGAGATGTATTTTCTTTGATTGCAACTTTGCTAAAGAGGTCTGGCTCATGTTTGGTATCTCTATGTCTACCAAGTTTAATAATTTTGAAATGATTACTAGTCATATTAATGGGATTAAAAAGCACACTAATATTTTTTGGAACATTCTTTCTTCTAACATTTTATGGCAGATTTGGAAATGCAAGAAAGAGGAAAGATTTCAAAACACTCCCAGGGTGCTTACTAAGTCTTTTCGAAGTCTCACTCATTTTTAAAAAAAATTGCAGGTTCATAATACTATGAAAATTGATAAAGATAAATTCGAAAGGATGCTCAAAACTAGATACACCACCTTCTTCGTGATCAAGCTCAAGGATGGTCACATTTGGAGGAGGCATATGGAGAACATCCATCTTTTCAAGAAAACCATCAAGAAATTTAATAAAGAAATTAGGAGGACCAACAAAGACACTATTGGCAACATGATCCTCCTGCTCAATCAAATTCAAAATTAGAAGAATGTTGTCTGGATGGAAGGTAGTATGGGATGGACGACATGGATGGATACTCATTAGGACCTACTTCATTAGTCATTCTTTTACTTTTATATGTTGGACTATTATACTCTTAAATACTCTCAGTTGGAGGCTTCATCTCTTGTAATTTTTGAAACTCTTTGGTGATACTTTGTTTTTTTATCTCCTTATATTTAATACAAAAGTTTCTCTAAATTAAAACAATCCCTATATAAAATCCCATTTTTATTCCTTCCACAAAATTTAATATGTTATTTAGAAAATAATTAATTAAGATAGGCAAACGTTATAGTAGATATGAAGAGTTACTTCTCATGTTCATTGAAGGTTTTATATTAATCCATTTTAATTATTAAAGGTTGTTCTAAAACATCAATTGGCTCAACAATTAAAAGATATCTTTTGACAAACAATTCTATGTACATTTCCTTCTTTAAAATATTGTAAAGAGGGATTGAGAATGTGAAGAATTAAGGGGGGCAAACATAATTTTATTTACTAAAAATCTCCATTAACAAAAGGAAAGGAAAAGTTATAATATAGACTTATAGGTAACATAATATATTACACAATATTATGATGAGGATACATAGAATACAACTCCAAATTCTTCAAAAATATATAATCATAAGCATTTACTGGGAAACTTGTCCTATAGATGCAACGATGTTCTCTTGAATAGGCTAGAAGGTAGTTGTCTTTCTAGTCTTAGACACAGTTTGCGGAACATCTTTAGCCTTCACGTTCCCTTTAACTGTGACCTTCTTCTCCTGCATATCTACATCATATGTCTCCACCCCTGCATTTCAAATATATTGAATCTTTTCAGTATCATAATCTAATACTATATGTATTCAAACAAGTTAGTTAAATATATGATCCACAAGATATATATATATCAAATTCTCATCAATTATGACTATTACAAAAAAGGTCAATGGTGCAATTCAATTTAGTCACAAACTATATGTGGACATTTATTTCACCTCGTGCTTAGTGGGCCATCCCACCAAATGCACTGGATGTGACTAAATTATGTACCTTTTTTTAATGTTTTATCCATTTTTTCAATTACAGTTATAATATATAAAATATTTAACTTCTTTTTAACATTCAGATATAGGGTTTTTTGGGGAGGGTCTGGAGGAGAAGAAGCTCCTCTCTCTTGTAAATTGGGAGATAGTTTTCTCCCCCAAGGATTAGTGAGGTCTCTATGTCACAGACATCCATCTTCTTAACATTGCTTTGGTAATGAAAATCAAATGGAATATTATGAACCCTGGAGTGGAATGGGTTAAAACTATGAGGGAGAAATATTTACAAAGTTGCAAGGGTTCAATCCTTCTTAAAATCTCCCAATAGATAGGTTCTAATATATGGAACAATCTTCAAAAATTCACCCTTCTCTTAACCTAAGGTTGTTTCTAGAAAATTATGAATGGTAATGATGTGGATTTCTAGTTGGATCCCTAGGTCAACCAACCTCCTCTAGATTTCTACTCAATATTCCCAACATAAAACAATACGTTGGCTGAGCATCTGAGAAATAAGGTTAGTGATTATTGGGATTCTTCTGTTGTTCCTCTCCAATGGAAGATTAACAACAATTGGGGTGGGAATGGTCTTAAAGGGATTTTTGTTTAGCTCAATCAAACTCTCTCATCCCTCAAGTTCCATAGATTGGATCAAAAGGAGAACTTGATATGGAAGAATTCCAACTTAGGATTTTACACAATGAAAACGGGTTTCGGTCTTCTTACGCCCTCATGGCCTCAAGAGTTTGATTGGGGAAGATTATGGTAGATGAAGGCTCTTCCCAAAATAAATAAAAATTGGTGGGCAATTTGTCATAGGAAAATCATCATGTTGGATAACTTGCAAAAAGAGGTTTCCATTTAGTTAACAAGTACATGTTGTGTGAACAAGAAGGAGAAAATATTTCCCATGTTTTGTTCTCGTGCCCTTTTACTTGGGAGATCAAGAAATGCACCTCGAACTTGTGTAATTACCATTGGTGTTGGGATAATAACCCCAAAGAGGTGACTGATTCAGGGATTCCTCCCATCAATCATCATTTTTACTAAAGAAGTCGAGTGGCATTCTCTTCTATATGGAATTGTTAGAAATGCTTTAGAATAACTCAGGGGGGGGTGAATCAGTTATTCAAGGTCCAAATGTCCAATTAAAAATTTTTCATCAAGTAAAGTGAGCCTATTAAATTGTTCATACATCCAAGCTTAAGCTTTTCAACTTAGCAAGTTACTGTAAATCAACATGCAAGAATAACACATGAAAGATCAACACATAACACAGTGATTTACATGAAAACCCAATTTGGGAAAAACCACTAGTAACATGCTACTCAATTCTCACTCTTCTGAAGTGATGCCCTATAAAAGGCATACGCTATTAAAGACTACAACACACTGTTAAATGTGACCTGGTTAAAGGATTTATCCATCCTATTAGAAGTCAGCCTGGTTAGAGGACTTTAGAGTATTCTCTTGGAATGTCACACTGTTAAAGGATTTACAAATGGTTATTAAACTAACCTAAGTCCATAGGACTTTACCCTAGGTTGCACAATTGTTAGAAAGTAACAACAAGGACTTTTGACCTGATTACAATTCATAACTTATCTTGCAAATTTTAGATCTCTATTAAACTCTTCACAATTTGCCTGGCTTTTAGTCTCTGTAGCTTTGATAGCTTCTCCTACTTTCAAGCATTATCTCCTTGAGACTTCATACTTGATGTACTAGTGCAATCTCCTATATAACCACTTATTGAAGTAGAGTCTCTGTGCTCTATTGTTTCTTCTCCTTGATGCCTTCTCCTTGACACCCTTCAACCACTTTGCAATTTGGCACACCAACAACTCTAGCTTCTCAGCCTGTGACTCCTTAAATAGAAGTTTGGAATTGTTTTCCCTTCTTGATTCTCCCCTCCTTTAATTCTAGTTCAAATAGATTAGGTATGAAGAAAATTATGAAGAATCCTCTTGAATTCGCTAAAAAATGGTTTACATAAAATTGTATGCCACCAGTTCAATATCCTTATCCTCCATCTGGTTAAAAAAATTCAAGGTAACAAACTTTTCGGCTCAAATCTGGTGAATATTTGACTTTTCCAATAATGCAGCAGCTCAACACTATTGAAATTTTGGTGCTCGGCACATACTGTGTTACTTGGCATCCACTAAGTTTTACTAATGCTCGACACCTATTGTGGATTCACTTGGCATCCACTAAGTTTTACTAATGCTCGACACCTGTTACATTTCTCAGCACCTTAACACACTTGGCTTCTTCTATATCACTCGGCACACACTAGATTTTTTATTTTCTCGGCACTAACTGAAAATCTGCTCAGCTCGAACTAGCTTGCTCGGCACTCACTAATGAACTTTAGTTAATCTTTGCAAACATCTTTTTTGTAACCTATTATTCCAGTGTTTTTAAGTGTGACCAGCCTCTGTATCTTCAATTATGTTATAAATACATCATTTTACCATTTTCTTAACTAATCCTTGCACTTCATTACAAAACCATAACTCAACCTTTCCCTTAGGTACTTTTGTTACATCTTGTTGATTAAATCCTCTTCATCAATCAACTAAGTGATAGTACTTGGATCTTATAAGAAATTGTAATTCCAACAAATAGTAGGTTTGACATCAATGACAAAACAATGATTGAAACATTATTTAACAACAATCTTCCTTCTTTTTGCAACAATCTCCCTCTTTGATAGTATTCATTTTCAATCAAATTTCCAACAAGAAGATGGTCTATTTGGAAAGAAAGAAAGAATTGTATCATTAAAGATAAAAGAAAAGATGTTAATTCTATGATCCATGCCTTTATTCACAACATCAAGGAAAATATGAGAACTATTCATCCCTCACAGCATGGTACCCTTTGGGTTCGTGGGATTGAGATATTGCAAGAAGATGCAATCTTGTAGAATGTTTTAAAAAATTCAAAACTTATACAATTGGGTTAAGCAAAAACATAAAATTGGCCCCCCAATCCTAGTTGGATCAAATTAAACTTGAATAGCTCATTACTTGGTAACCTAGGTTAGGAAGGAAGGGGTGGCCTCATTAGGAATTCTAGAGGGATGTTTATGGTTGTGTATATAGTCATTTTAGGTACTCAAATAGCATATGCAGTAGAAATGATAGCCACTTTCCACGGTGTCAATTTGGTGATTGGAAAAGGTTTCAAGAAAGTTAGTGTGGAAGGGGATGCATTGAATGTGATCAATAGATTGAATAATAAAGTTGATGCGGGATGGATTGTAAAAGACATCATAAATAAGCTAAGTTTTAGTTGCAATGATGGATGACGTGACATGCCATCCCATGTATTGAGAGGTAAATAATGTCACTGATGGGATGGCTTCCCTAGGAAAGTATACCAATCAAACAAAAATATAGGAAGACATGCAGTCTACTCCCTTAGATTCTCTTGCGGTGATCATGTAGGATATTGTCAAATCAAATAAAGATTTCAATGCATTTAATGGGAGTTAATCTTGTCATTTCTTACCTATTTTATAGTCTTTGGTGTTGGTTCATCTTTGATACTTCCTTCTGTGAGCTCTATTTTTTAAAATTATAGTGAAGTTTTCTTCTTTGCAATGTTGAACATTTGATATTTTTTAGTTTGGATGGTTTTTGGTATTTTGGTCAGGTGTTTCCTATGAAAGATAGTTTCTACAAGCTATGATGAGTAGGGAACTTCATGAAATTGAACCTGATAATTGCAAGGAATTCAAAAATGATTCCAAGGTTTGGAATACTATGGAAAGAGGGAAATAACATCCTATGTGGAGGGCATAAATGGTTACAACCAAGAGATTTCTCATAGGTTTGTGGTGTCACAAGAGGAGGGTAAGGTTTATATTGGTGGAGTTTTATTCATGGTGATGTTGGAAATCATTGGAGCTATGACTAGGATTAGCATGGAGGGCACTAGAATCCCCTTGAAGACCAAAGTGTATTTCAAAGAAGACTACAAGCTATTCTTGAAGCTAGTGGAAAATATCCTAAGACCTCAAGAATGTTCAACTAAAAGAAACTGCCTAGGGAATGAAAAGAGGTGGCCTCTACCCTTATTAAGTTTTTCACTTATGAAGGTAAGTATTAGCATTTATATTCCCACCTCTTTCATATCTTGAATCACTTTAGGAGAAATGTGTAGTTCTACTTCCCCTTCTAGATTTTTTCTCTGGTATTTGTGTCCATAGAGGAAGTCCCCTTTAAGGGTCCCCCTCTCCATCAAATCCAAATTTATAGGTTGTATGAATTTCATTGGGCTTTGATTCCTCAATCTGGCACTTTCCCTAATCTAACTGTGGAGCTCAATAATCTTGTTTTTACCCTTGTGTTGTCCTCAATGAAATAGTTTTAGACTCCCTAGCAGCACCCCTGAGTGTCATATGGCTCAAGTGTTAGGGTTATTCCTGATTGTAAAGTTATAGATAAAAAAGAGGAGGAGCAAGAGCAAGCAAAGGATAATGTGGAAGTATTTGATGATTATGTCTCAACTTCTTCATGGGCCATAGAGTTATCCCAAACCCCTAATTCTTTCACTCACTACTTATTTCCAAACTCTGCCCAACCTCCCTTTTCCCCCCTTTCATTAAGAATAAGTTGAGATATCTTGAGAACCTTCAAATTGCTGACTATGGTTCTCCTACTCTTCTTCCCACAACTGATGACAATGATGTCAACTTGGAATTAACTTGTGCTCAAAGTTTATGAGTTCATCTATTATAATCATCTCAAAGTAGTCATCAAATTGCTATTATACTAATTACATATTGCAAGTAGAAAAATCAACAAGCTTAAAGCCCTTGCTAAGGTAGAATTTTTTTTGAGAAATGGACAAAAGGATTCAAAAAAAAAAAAAAAGATGAGGCCTTGTGGGATGTGGGGAGAGACTTCGTAAGAAACTATAAAATTGGGAGTTGTAGGAGAATCAATTATCAGATATTTACAACACGGTGCCCTCAAAGGAGGAGAAAAATGAGATTATCATTGCTCTGGTATCTATGAAGTTTTTGTAAAACAAGTCGGGGGAACAAATTGAAGAACTAGATTCACAATATAAAGTATCTCAAGCCAAGATAGATATTACCATTGGAGGGTTTCAAGTGAAGCTGGAGGAAAGGAAGCTCAAAAGAAAAAGGAGAGAGGAAGCTCATGGAAAAGATGAAGGTTTATAAGTTGTTTCCAAAAAAGATGTTGGTCAATGGAAAAATCTCAAGGACATGAGGATGTAGTTGGGTTCTTTTGTTGTTGGTCATTGTCTTGGTTAGTGTTGGTGCATCTCATGTTGTTGTGTTGGTTTCTAATTTGTTGCTAGTTTTTGCTTTTTGTTTTATTCCATTATGATTCTATAAATGTTTTGTTTGGTTTTATTTTTTATTTTTGATTTTATTCTTGTTATATTTAGTAAGGTGTCACTACTTGTGAATATTTTTCTTTTCATTTGCTAAACTTGGTGTTAAGTGTTTGTTTAGGGTTCAAGCCCTGCCTTGATTTACTTCATTGAAAAATATAGATATAAATAAATTCTTAAATTACTAGGGAAAATGTCATTTTTATTAGACAGAAACATAAATTAGTTGTCCAAAGTATTTGTAAAGAAGATAAGCATATATTCATAATGGCAAAATTTTAATATATTGTCATTTTTAATTATTCTTGGAACTTTTGTAGAGTGGTTTATAATAATTTATATATTGATAAATGATATAATTTTGTGGAAAGTTGGCCTTATTCTTTTATTCATAACCATTATATTTCTACTTTTTCAAATTTAGATTTCTCTTATTCGTGGTTATCTCTATTACAAGTTGACTTGATAAATATTTTACATAATTTATCCATACACAAAGACATTATTTATAAAATTCAAAGTATGTTTGTGCATTAGATTATCACATCAAGAAAAAATTACTATCATTCCTACTTCTAGGAGAGATAACTCTAAGAATATTTTAATTTGTAGTAGTAAAAGGAACCTAGTCCTACATTATTATTTTACAGAATATCATAGTTTTATTATATTTATTCATTTCCATGACTTTAGAGTTAGCCTAATTGAGTTAAGAGAAAATGAACCTTTTGACTAATTATCTTTTCCAATGTATGTTTGAATATAGCCAGTCCTTAACAATCAATACAAAGAAATAAATTTAAGAAAAATCAAAAGTAAATGAATAATATTGCACAAATCAAATCTCTATGTCACATGAAATGTCTACAACTACACTTGATTTTATCCAATTGTAACATTAGTTGAATTTAGGATCGCCACCCCAATATTGGATGTATCAAATTGAACTTTTATGGTTCATCACTTGGAAACTTGGGGTGGGCGAGAGGGGATGACCTCATTAGGAAGTTTAGAGGCATTTTTTTGACATATGTGGCAAAAATGTTACTCGTTTTCCATGGTGTCAAAATTGCATTAAAAAAAGGTTACCAGAAAAGTATAGTGGAAGGAAAAGCTCTCAATGTGATTATTATTTTTGTTGATGTAAATAAGTATTTAATATTTAAAATTTACTTAATTTTACTTAGGATAATGTATTTTTATATTAATTGTCATGTAGATGCCTAGGAATTTGCATATTCGTATGAATTGTCATGTAGACAACATAGTAGTTTGTACTCCAATTGAGCACATGTTGTAAACTACATCTTTTTTTGAGATACACCTTTGTGTTCTTATCCTATCATTATTGCATGTAATTTCATGCATAATAGAGGATAATCCACTCTTGGTGGGTGTGTTCTTAGTTGTTATACTTATCTCTTTGCATGACTCATAGTCATCTTGATTGCCTTTATATACAAGGCACTTCTATGATGTATTCATCTGATTATCAATTATCATTTGATCAACATTGGATCAATTGATCTTCTAGGTCTTGGTATTTTCATTATTTTCCTTAAGAAAATTCTTACATGGTATCAGAGTCAAAGAAGTGTCCATTGCATAGCCATTGGAGAGAAATGTTTATTTGTAGGTCAAGATTAGAGCTTGTTGTTGCAAACAAAATGTTGGCTTTACATTGACAAGGTTAAAAAAACCCATAAATTGACTTTTATTTCATCTAAAGCATACATCGGAGTGAAATCCAAAGTCATTTGAATTTGCAAGGTGTGGTGGTGGTGATTTAAAAAAAAATTTACAGAGGTGATTTTCAAACAACAATATCTCACTCATTCAAACTCCTTTTTTCAAGCAATTTTTCATTTTTTGGGTAGAATTCCATGATCTATACATTGGTGGAGGTTGTTTGTGATCTCTATCCCTCTTTTTTAAAATCACAAACCCCATTTTTTACAACTTTAGAGGCTTCTTTAGATTCATACAAACACATTCTTAGGTGTAGTTTTTTTTTAAAGTGCATAATTTTTTGTCTACTTTCCATATCTAGTTAAAAATTTCTAAGATTTTAAATGGTGTAGCTATTTTCTAATTTTGGTTAACATATTTTTGAGAATTTACAAATTTTGGTGATTGTACATGTCCAATCCTTGATTTTACAACTTCAGATGGTTTGTTTGGGCTCATACAAATATATTTTAGAGTGCCATTTTTTCTAAAGTTCATATTTTTTTAGAGAGAAGACCATATTTTCTATCCTAAGATTGGTTTGATTGGATGAAAATTCACTTTAGAATTTGGTCTATTTTTCTTATTGGGTGATTGTACTTTATAGATCCTTTACAAATCTAGTGTCCTAATTATATTGAGTATGTTATTCCTTCATATTTTTGTAATAATACTAAGAATCAAAGGTCCACTTTGGCCAAATTGAGCAAGTGGAAATTATATTCACATAACATATAAAATTCTAAATGACATCTTTAGGGGGCTGGGGGGGTAGTTCTTTCATTAATTGCATTTTGGGGGTGAATTGCTGATGTAATTTGATACAAATTTGAGGTGCCATATAGCCATTACTAATCAAATTCTTAGGATACAATAAATTCATCCCATAGTCATGGCTTAAACAAGCATTTTTTAAATGATTTGTATTAGAATATATGATAATTCCTGAAACAACTACATTTGGAGAGTGTTTGAAAATGTAGGCAACTGCACATAAGTTGAAACCCTAGTAAAAGGAGAATGGAGAAATACCAATTTGGCACCAGCTGAGCAATGTTAGAAATTTAGACCTCTTCTCCAATCCATCATTGTCTACTTCTTATGTCCTTTCTAGCCAACAATGGATGCATTATCAGAAAGGGCATTGCAGTGCATGACATGGCCAAACAAAATAGAAAGCAATGACTGTGGCTTGTTGTCTGGCTACGAACCAACTTACACTTCACCTAGGTGCTCACTCATGTAGTAACTAGGTCTATGGCAAGCCCTTGCCGATGGAAAAGCTTAAGGAATCCCAATAGTCGGCATAAATATGTGTGTGAGGAAATGCATTACCCGTGAATGAATGAAATTTTTTCTTTTTAACCCATGAATGAATGAAACTTTTTTTTTTGTTATAACATTGAGTTGGTCGAAATTCAACTTAAGAATACATAGGTTGGTCAAAATTTTTACCAAATCACCACAAAAATTTTATATTCGACCAACCTGGGAATGAAAAGAAAAAAGAAGAAGGAATTATAGCTTTGGTCAAAAATTTTTGTAGAAAAACAAGTGCAAATGTACAAGTGAATATATCTGGTAAGGCCCTAGTTCACTCGTAGTTTAGTTGGTCAAACAAACTGATCCCTTATAATGAAATTATTATGCCAAGAAAGATTCCCTTTGTAATTATGTAAATATCATCTCAATCTACTTTAGATTGGTAATTAAGTTGGAATTTGAGCATTCAGTAAAACTTATTATAGATATTATTGAAAATCTACTTTGTAGCTTTGTTTCCACCATACCAATTCATGTAAAGAAAGAATACTGATGTTTAAGTAGTTGATATTTATGTAGCTGTCTAGAATCCAAATATGTTATGTGCAACATCACTTTGTAGACTTGCAATGAAGATCAAATAAAAGAGAAAAAATGGAACTTGCTCAGCAGATGTATTAAGATATATTTGATCTATAGATTTGAGTTTAGCATCTTATAATTATGACAATATTCATGTTAAGCCATGACATTGTGATTTTGTACACTACTAAAAGCTCTCTTGATTTAGCCTTCCCTTGGTCAATAGATGAACATATCAATTGGAAAAATAGCTAAAATGTACTAAGTGTTTCATTTTCAATCTTGAAATTCAGATCATTTCTAATTCAAAGTGACCCAAGAAACTTCTTATTGAACCAAACACATTAATATTGTTTTATGTTTAAAATGCTCTTCTATCAATTCAAAAATGAAAAATGGATTTTAGCATTTATTAGATCCCTATGATTGAATCTATAGTTATCTAGAATGTGGTCAATTAGCCATAGCTCATGAAAAACATTTAATTAACTGTACTTCTTGGTGTTGCTAGTTTATAATCCTATCCAGGGTGTTGGTTATAACCTAAAGATATTTCGGGCATAAACATAGTAAGATGCTTAATTTTAAGGATTCAATTTTTTATGAGCTCCATGATGCTGAGAATGGTAGGAGCTTGTTAATAACTTGGTTGATATCTACAATTCAAAAGTATCTTCTTGTGTGGAAGGAGCAAGTTTTAAAAGAAATTATTCATCTTTTTTCCATAGGATTTTAAATATATCCAAGGATCGCTACAAAGCTTCTATGCTGGAAAGTAGTGATTGTCAAGAGAAGTTTCATGCCTGTCTTACAGAAACAAAGGTCATGATAGATTAACAAAGGAAGGTGACCATATGTAGTGGTAGAACCACTACACTTAAAAATAATATGAGATTTTAATAAGGAATACTCCAGTACTACACTTAAAACTGGATTTTAGGTTGTCTGAAATGGTAGTTTGAAGGAAAAATTGGTCATAAATTAGGTCTGTACATAAAAAAAAGTAGGTTACTTTTAAAAGGAAAAGATAAAATAGAGGTGAGTTAAATAACACAGATTTACATTGAATCCCGAGTAATCCAAATTCAAAAAGGATGAAGAGGAAATATGTGCCTAAATAAAAAAACAATCCTAAAAGATCATCAAGAAGGAGTTGATGATGCTACTAAGAAAAATAGTGCGAACACCCACAATTTTGCCAATTTGCACTAGAATTCTTCATCTTAGGTCCACTTGATTCTGGAAAAAAACTATTAGCTACTCCCTACTAGAGATCATGTTCACCAATTACTACCAAATTTTTTTCAAAAAATTGATTCTATTAATGAGGGGCCAAAGCAATGCAAGTTTTTCTTTCTAAACTAGCATTGTTTTATAAAGTTGAATGGCCAGTTACTAATTTATAGAAACAAGATTAGCATCCTAATTAGAATCCTTCTAAGGTGCTCTCATGCAGATCCATGTTGTTTAGAAGGAGAAGGAAAGCATCAATGGTGCATCCAATTTGTGAGTTTTGTAATTCACCTAAAAATTAAAGAATGACACAACCTTGATTGGGAGAAATTTTGTTACCTATTAGCTAAAAATAAAATCATTTCAGCAGGAAAGGGTGCAAGGCTTGTTAAATTTTTATGTGTTTCTCAAATAGATTATGTGGATTGTTAAGCAAAAGCATCATAGATGAGGTCTGAACATGATACAAACTATGCCACTTTTCAAAGAAAATATTTAAATCACATAGATCAATATTATATGCAAAGCAATCTAGATCCAGAAAAGATGAAGACAAAAGATATGTTTGATTAATTAACACAGACCTAAAAGATACTAATAGGGGATTTGAAAATGATTTTTAGAAAAATGGTGCAAATGCACATGATTTTTCTAGTGCAGACAATAAATCTTATAGTCAGGTCTATTTGAAGTCAGAAAGCAGCTGTCACCTACTAATTGTTGAAGATAATATTCACCAATTACTACCACACTGAATCACATGCTTTTCTTTTATTAATGAAAAAAACACAATTTTTCCTTTCTAAATTAGTATCCTTTCCTAAATTTGGATATCCTATAATTTTTTGTGAAGATAGAGTTAGTGCCCTTATAGGAACCAATGTGAGTTGCCATCATGCAGCCCACTTTGTCTAGAATAAAAGACAGAGCATTTATGATGCATCCAATTTGTGCTCAACTAGTGAAATACACCTCTACCATGGATATAAAGCACATTGAGAATGAGAGAAATTTTGTTACCTGTTACTTGAAAATAAAACCAATTGAGGAGGCAAGGGTGCATGAGTTGTCAAAACTTCATGTGCTTCTCAAACAGTTTCTATGGATAATAGGAAAAGTCTTCACATACCCTCATACATTTTAATATTGAAACACAATCAATATTTTATTGATAGGGAATGTTTAGTAAAATGGAGCAGAGAAAAAGAAACATAGTTGCAGTAGCACCTTTCTACCAAAAAAACACACCTAGTATACAATAATGGATA
Source organism: Cupressus sempervirens (assembly GCA_028749045.1). NCBI lineage: Eukaryota > Viridiplantae > Streptophyta > Pinopsida > Cupressales > Cupressaceae > Cupressus > Cupressus sempervirens. The sequence goes on along the minus strand of CM053787.1, from coordinate 234,844,655 downwards.
AGATCAAGACAACAATAATAATTACTCATGTCTAAAGAATGTGGTATCAAAAAGCTACCAAGACAATTGGGTTGAGGGTGTACTAACATCTCCTAGTAGCTATATATAACTGTAATTGATTGGTGACATCATTCTTGCCCAAGATATAGAAAAATTAATTAAAAAGACACTAAAGAGTATGATATGGTTCAGGCCAAGTTTTACATCAAAATGTTGCCTAATTACGTGCCACAAATCCTATTACTACTTACTTAGAGTTGTGACTTTTAGGGATGGATTGATTCCTCTTCCAGTTACGTGTAACCTAGTATTTGGCAAAAAATGTTTGGAGATGTAGAATTCCTCCAAAGAAGAATTGCAAATGTTTTACTTTTATTTTGGTAACATGTTCCTCTAAATGTTTGGATCTATTGGCAAAAAAGCATGCTCCAAAAGTTATAGCAAATCAAAATATAAAAGTTGAAGAAATCCACAATCAAAGTTTTTGACATAAACATGCTTCATGCTTGACCTTCCCTCATTTCCACTCTCTTAAATTGAAAATTATTTCTAAGACAAACAAAAAGAACTAAAGCTTTGATTAGATATCCAATTTTCAAAAGCATTTTCCTCATATTCAAATATCAAAGGGCTTGGAAATTAATTCCCCCAGAGTTGAAAGTAAAACTTAATGAATTCTTCCTAGACACTTTATTGTATTCACTTCTGTACCATAAATCAATGCTATTGGTACTGCCTCATCCTAGTCCAAGTTTGTTTTCCAGAAATAGAACCACCAAAATCTTCAAAATTTGCTATGTAGCACAATAGTCTGAGTTTCACTCATGCAATGATTCTGATTTCAAAATAAGCTTCAGCAGAGAAATTGGATACATAAGTTTTAAGTAGACTCTACTCTAGCTTCAGCATAAGAATTATTAAGTGGGACACCTGATAATTTTTCAAAGGGTTCAATAAGATTAACTAATTAGAAATTGACTCAATCAATTTTTCAAGAGATATATGCACCATGAAGGCCTAGGATACAAGACTCATCATATATGTTAGTATACTTCACGCTTTGCTTTTGCTATGTAATTTTGATAGGTAATCAATCTATTGGTATTCTGTTTCTATTTGTTCTCTATATGTAAGCTTAAGGGCAATAACGACATTTATGATATCTAGATAAATATTCAAATACATAAAGAGCTGTATTATAAAAACAAGTTTCTAAAGCAATCTAAACAAAAAATTGAGGATAGAAGCCACCTATTACTTCAGAATTTCTAGCGTAATCGTATCAGAATGAGTGATATGGATCACAAATTTTGACTCTTGCACTATTTTTTTTTTTGTAACAACCTGTTTGTTTTACAATACATGTATTGTTGTATTAACAAAATTTTTATTACCTTAATCTTGGTTGGAGGGCAGTTTGTGAATGTTGATCTGGCTTGAATTCTTAACCCATCCGAGCATCCTCAAATAATAGGCATTTATAATTTCTAGTCCAACCAACACAGTGATCAGTAGGCCTACAATTAAGAAAAATGGATTGGATCACAAAACAATAACAAAGCACCATATACTCACTCTATCTAGGAATTTTTCCACCAAGAAGAAAATCTCACGTGAAAGACAGTCTATAATTGAAAAATTTGTATGTGTATTGAGCTATAACAAGAACCTAGGCTTTCATAATAGTATAAATTTCATTCCTACCTACACAACAAATGACGGGCCTACAATTGTTTAAAAGAAAAATTGATCACACACCACAACAGCAAATCACTATAAGCCAACTTTAACCTCAAAATTTCCAACCGAGAAAAGCAATTCTCATGACAGTCTATGATACAAAACTCAAAACTAGTACCCAATTATACAAGAATCTGGGCTCTCACATCAGGGCATCCAAATTTGTTATTTCTCATACAAGAATTAGAGATGTCATTCAAATTTCTTATGCAAAGCACATGATACAGATATTCAACTCAAGTGATACAATTTTAGTGATATGAAATGACAGTCGGTCATATTTTTACAATATCTCCCAATCCACAATCTGGGTTGGGCTGAAATTTTAACATGAGTTAGATACATAAAATCAAAAAAACCCAATAAATTTCAAGCAAATTGGCATAGTATTTCTTGAGATACAAAATTTTGTGTGTAGAATTTATTATTAAGTGTGTTTGAATCAATTTTTTTGAGAATCTCATAGCAAAATATAAAGGAAAATTTTAGAATTCATCTTACAATTTTAACAGAACCTTCAAGCATCCAAAGCAGAATCTATATAACTAGCAGCCTCTATAAAGTATGGATACATACAATGCCCTTGATGTTTAATTCATTTTCTCAAAATAAGGATCCCATGATAAGGAGACTAACCCAAATTCAAAATGTCAATAAAAACAGCAAGAATGAAAAGAAAAGTGAATTCAAAATGTCAATAACAACAAGAAGAATGAAAAGAACATAGCATATTTGAAAGAACATGGCATTAGACAAAGCTAGATATATTTAGGTTATAGTAGATTAAATTCTTCCATGAGCAATTTCAAATAGTAAAAGACAACATAAATGCTACCAGAGATAATGACATGGACTTACCTCACCTCAAAGAGCTCCCATGTGCGGTGCACATGCAGACAAACCCTCCTTCGATCGACGGCAAAATGACAACTTCTTTTTTCTTTTTTTGTTATGTGAAGCCGAGTTGGTCAAAATTTTGACCAACTCGGGCATAAAAATGGAAATAAAATTATTCATCAAGCATTTTAAGAGCTAGGTCAAAAAATAAAGGTCAAAATTTGATCTAAAATGTACTAGTGCAAACTTTCCTTGTAACCATTTTTTTGTGCTTTCATATAGTGGGTATGCACTATGTAAAATCTCTCTCTCTCTCTCTCTCTCTCTCTCTCTCTCTCTCTCTCTCTCTCTCTATCATACCCTCTCCCATCCCCTATTCTCTCTCTCCCTCCTATAGTACCCTCTCCCATCCCCTACTCTCTCTCTCTCTCTCTCTCTCTCTCTCCCCCACCCTATCCCACCATCTCCCATCCCCTACTCTCTCCCCATCCTCTACTCTCTCTCATTCTCTACCCTCTCTCCTTCCCTATCTCCCTATCCATCATCTCTATTAAAATAAAAGGCTTACAAAGTGTGCATGCACTATAACACATATGTGATATAGTGTGTGTGCACACTATGTAAGCCTTGAATTAAAAAATGCTTTAAATAGCATGCACACACTATTTAAAGCATTGGATTCTACCAAGCCTAAGGCTTTGATTTTCCTTGGGGATCCAACTCAAAGATTTGGAGTCACTAAACTGGTCTGAGATGTGTTTTGCAACAAGCATACAAAAAATGATTGATTTTTCTTATATGCTCTCCTTCAAGTTTCCTCATGGTTGAGCATAGATGAAATCAAGTTACATGATATTGTAGATCTCTGTGTTATCTATATAACCATATAATTTGAAATCATTCTATTTCAAGCCTTTGACCCCTAATTTCTTTTGAATGTTTGTCCATTTTATCTCAAAAACCAACATGTACTAATTGGGGTGTAGATTTTATCTCGTTCATCAAATTTCACAACAACTTAGTTTTTTAGAAACTAGACTCCATTGTACACACTTTGAAAAAAAGAAATTTTTATTTTAGATTAGTTTTCAATAATTTCTAAGTGGAACACATAAATATTTCAAATTTTTGGGATGTGTCCAATTACAAAATTCATTAAAAAAATACACATTATAAAATTATCCAAAAAATCTTGGATGAACTACATGGTGTTAGGTACCTTTTGACTAGAGCAATTAAAGAATTTCAAAAGAAGTTAAAATTTTATGAGGCCCACATTTTGTAATATGTTATATTCTTTTTGAAAAGAACTATATCACTTCTTGTGGCCCCCTTTTTGAGAACCCAAAACTAAACCATTTTGAAGAAAAAAAATTAGTAGTTTAGAAACTAGATTCAAAGGACACTATTTTTTTTCATATCTTAAAATTTTGAGCATAACTATTTTCAAATTCTTTTCGAAGTTCAAAAATTGTTGATTTTAGAAAAAAAGAAGAAGAAGAAGTGGCCACTTATACTCCCCTTTTGGCACAACAACTTTTTGCACTTACCCACATAATAGGTGGAAAGGGGTTACACTCTCTCTCTCTCTCTCTCTCTCTCTCTCTCTCCATCTTCCATGTATCTTTCCTAAGACCCCTTCTTTCCCCTAAATAGTAATGTTTTATATGGATCCTAATAAAAGTTTTAAAAGTCAACTTTTTCCCACTTTTACTATTTCATTTTTCTCCCAAATTATTGAATAGGGATTTGGGGGAAATTCCCCTTTTGGGGATCTAGGAGAAAACCACCCATAGGGTGAAGGGGTAGTTCGTCTCCTATGATCAATGGGTAGTTCCCCTTTTGGGGCCAAAGGGAAGCTCCCCCAATAGGGTTTGAAAATAACACCCTAGGTTGAACCAATTTCACACCTTGAGAACTAAAAAACCTCTATGAAATGCACCAATTTATCAATGAAATGTATTTTTACATTTGGCACACACCAAATATGGTGTATACCCTATAGGTCATGCACATTATTTAAAAGGTTTATTGCATTTTTCTAGTGCTAAATATTGTACATCCAAAAAGGGTGCACAACTTATATGGAATGCACCATGTTTAGTGCATGTCAAATTGGTTTGGAATGCCAAAATTGATACTTGGCATGCTATACCTATTAGCATGAGTGTTGATGATACTACTTTGGGGGAGTACCCTATGCATTGGAGTGTATTCACATGTTGCAGTCATGGCCGTGTTTGTCATTGATGTCAACATAGTAAGGTTTCTGTAAACACTGGTTGAGTAACTGATAGAGATATCAGTTGTACAGATAATGGTTTGATTGTTTGGTGATGTAGAGTCATGGACATGTTCAGCACAATGTCTTGATGATGTGGTTTGGTGCACAGAGTCTAAGTCAAAGACGTACAAAAGTTGTACCTAATTTACAAAGTGCAATTTAGAGTTAGATCATTTGGAAAGTAGTTCTTGATGTTTGTTTGCTATCTTATATCTAAGATGTAATGAAAAATGTGCAGCTAGGCAATAATAGAGGACAATCAGTTGGTGACATTAGCAAGTGCAAAAGCCCTAATATCGCACATGTAAATTTTTGTATAGACTGTGAGACAATAGTGCTATTGTAATTGTAATTAATTAATTATCTTATTATAATTAATTAGGAAACTCTCAAGGCTGACTCAAGGAATTATTTTGAAGATGTAGTATAAAGGAAAGATGTTTTCATTGATTGTAATGTGTGGAGATCATTGTATGAAGTGCAAAGTGCAATAAGGAGCAGAGTGTTTGGTAAATGCATGTAAGCAATCCAAGGGATCATTGGATGTGATATTTGTGATCTAGTTACAAGATAAGAAGGAGCATAGGTCTAGTTGACAGGACAAAGATAGAGGAAGGAACTAAATTTCATTTCTATTAATCTGCAAGGAATAATGCAGAGATCATTTGGACAGTGGGTTCATTGGTCTTATCCTTGAAGTTATTTGGGCAGTGGGTCTAGCTGTCTTCTAAAACTCCTAACAAGGTTGGCACAACTCCTAACAGGGATACAAAGTCTCCTAACATGGACTTATATGTACTTAATGTATTGATAGACTCCTAACAGGGTCCATCCTCTAACAAGGAACATTTATATTAGTACATCATCTTGTGGGTACCATCCCCACCATGGTTTTCCCTAGTTAACATATCGAGTGTTATTGTGTATGAGTATCTTATTGTGGTTTCTGATTATATTGCTCATATAGTTAAAGTTTAATAAGGTTGATAATTTTGATATCAATTGGATAATTGATTCACCTCACCCCGCCCTTCCCCCCCTCTCAGTTATATTGGTGGACTGTATATTCTAACAATACCATATTATGTACATTGTACAGGGTGTATTACCCATAGGATGTGCATTCCATATTGCTTTTGAGGGACCAAAAAATAGTTTGGAATCCTTTTGGTCCCCCATCTTTGGGAAACTACCTAGTTACATTGTGTATTAAGAAATAAGAGTTAGTCACTCTCTTGATTACTATGGTTGAATATATTGTGGTAGTGTCTTGTTGAACTCAAGTTTTTTTGGATGACATATCCTCTAAAGGATATCTTGGACTTGTTTGAAATTAATGAATTCTATAATTAAGTACTATATCTCTTTTGTTTAATTTTGGCCTGAATGGGTCAGAAAATCCTATCTATAACTACTAACTAGCAATTTTTTGGCAATTCTCCTTAAATTGTTAACTTTGAAAAATCACATACTTAATAGATATTATGGTTCTGAATTGTATACAACCTTTTGATAGTTATATTACATTCACAAGTTTAAAATTTTGATGAGAGTTTGAAGAAAAATGTCAACCCTAAAAAGTCCACTGATAGACATTTATATCATTTGAAACATTTTTGGACTATAAATTGGAACCTCTAATAACTCCATTAATAAAACAAGAGCTATGAAAGAGCTAGAGTCCCTGTCTTGTTGAGTTTTATTTGTCTGTTTAAAGTGTAGTGACTGAATGCAAGAAAAATGATTTGTATTACTAGTCTTAATACAAGAATACATTTTCTATTATTACTAGTCAAAAGAAAAAATTAGTATAGATACAAAATTAACTACTATAATTATTGGTAATTTAAAATATATAATATTATGCAAAAAGTATTTTCTTAATGTGATTTATTTTTAAATCATTTAAGATTAATATGTTAAAGTTCTATGAAATCAAAAGAATAAATATTTGAATGAGATATTTTAGGTTACATTTTCACTGAATTATTATATGGTTTTTTTTAGGATTCCAATGGAACCACATATAGTAATTATTATTTTTGTATCGTGACTATGCAAAATGAAACCCAAATACAATGTTATGTCCAATGATTCCACTGGTCCAATATTTTTCAAAATGTATGATATGAGTGCAAATAATCTACTGTAGGAAGATGTTGTATAGAGTATTTATAGTATATTTGGATTTCATAGGGGATTAATTTTGATTTATTCACAAGATTATACTTTTTTTTCATTATCTCACATCCAGGCATTGTACCACTTGCCCAATCTTTTCAAAAACAATATATTATATTTTGTCTTGTTACTTTTTGAAAATGAAAAGATGGAGTTTTAAAAGCCCTTCAGACTTCAAACATATTTTTGGAACTAGATAGAAATTCTTACTTTTATTTCAATTTTTTTAACGATTACAGATAAAGTAATGATAGATTTTATCAGAGTTCCCACAACCATATTAGATATGGATATGATTGTGAAACCATTATATTGTTTGACAAGATTTTTATGAGAAGAACCCATGTTGGAATCTAGCTCGATAATTTATTTTGTACTCTTTTTTTGGAGCTGCCCTCACTATTGCAAATCATTCCTCAGAAATGTTTGGAATTGGTAACAACTCTAAACCATCTTTGGTGAGGCCCATTTTGTTGCCGATCAAGGGAAGAAGTGTCGTCCATGGTGTTGAAATTATTTTATATTAAAAAAATAGTTTTAAATTGTACTAGGTTAATTAATTTTACTATAGTACTTTAATTGTTATTGCTATAGTACTTTAATTGTTATTTACAAAGAAGAAAATAAATTGATAGTAAAAAACATCACTATACCAAAATACGTTGACAAACTTAAGTTCATTAAACATTCTCTTTCTTAAATATCTAATCAAAACTTTTTAATTTCAAAATATTTGTGACATGACCTATATTTTAAGAAGCTATGTAAAACATTCTTAATATCAAATTTTCAAGTATTAAACATTTATCAATATTTAATAATGTCGTGAGTATAATTTAAACAATTGAAATAAATTATTCATTTTTCTAATTTTTATTTATAGACTTTCTTTACAACAAAAATAAGAATTTATCAAAAATTAAAAAATATTTGCTATATTAAATATCTTCAAATATCAAATGGCAAATAATTTCATTTATATAATACAACAATCATGCCCTTAAAATCAGACTACAAATATTTTAATTCAAATTAGTAATCCTTCCAAAATTAAAAGAATAGCTTCCATATTGGGGTGGTTGACAAGTTTAGGAACTATGATGATAAAGTAAATTCTAGAAGGTGTTAAAATAAAATGTAGTTGAAACATTGACAACACGATTGGAAATAGTAAAGACGTGAACAACATGATCATTTGGTATATTAGAAAAACAAAGTTGTGCATTTTTTTTTTGAATTGTCAGCCAAATGTGTTGTCTCAGTATGTAGAGAAGACTAGAAACATATGGAGTTGGGTTGGAATAGGGTTTTCAAGCAACGGTATTCACTTGTTCTACAGAGCCCAACTTGTTCAAAGGCCCAGGGTTCGAATCCGAAGGATGGGGAAAGTCTTCAAAAAATTTAGCTTCAAGCTCTATGACCCTTTCTCCATGGAATTTGTCTATTCAAACAATGAGACTTGATGTAATTTGTCTATTCAAACAATGGGACTTGGAATTGCATGCAACCGACTAATAAGATTGGACTCTAGATTTATCTGTTGAGCATGGCATCGAAAATACATATTGAATTTGCAGTTGACTTTAACAATTTCTTGGAGAATTTGAGAAAATAGGTTTACAAATTTTCTGCATAGATTTTCTATAGTTAAAAAAAAAATATCTGGTAGAAATTTCTAGAAATTATTTTTATGTTCAATTTTTTTGTGGAAGGAAAACATTTTTACCCCTAGTAAAATTAATATTAGCCAATCAGGAAATAAGAATTTTTCTTTTAAAATAATTTAAAAATAAACTTAGTTTTCAACTTGAGGAAATGACTAGTTTTGGCTCTAAATATTAATTATGATCATCACCGAAAACATTAGTTCCTTGTCTATACATAGGCAAGGACTAATAGTGTTTTCCTCAACCTCTAGTAAGGCATCATTTATGGAAGGAATTACTCACATCCCAAAATTGTCATTTGTATACACAGGAAGCACATTTCTCTACCTACAATTTTGTATCAAGTATTCTATTACCCCTATTTTAGTTTTATAGTAGGCACTATATGAATAATCTAAGGATATTATGCATAGATACAAAATATTTCATTGCACTAAATGTTACAGTTGGAACACATGCCACAATGCCCATATGGATTACACATCCTTTTATGATCATGTCCAACACTAAAATTATCGTTACAAGGAAAACCCATTGATATTTTGTTTTATTGATTTTGGGGATCTATTTAGCCATTTGGGTGTACTCTCAAAATTTTGAAAGATCATATACATATAATTTTTTTGAAAAGATTCTAAAATGAGATATGACCTTAACATTCAAAGGGAAATAATGGTTTTTTAAAATAGAAAGTTTACTATTGAATTGAAGCCTTTCTCACTGCATAAAGATCAACTTGTCCAAAAAGAATGAAAATGTCTAGTTTCTATTGAAATATTCAGTCAAAAAATATCTTCTTAATGTTTAGATAAGGATTATTTATTAGTAGTAAAAAATATATCAAAACTCTTTTTGAATGACTACTTATTTATGGATAACAAAAATCCTTATTTTTCTCTTTAAAAAAATAAAAAATTACATGCTTATAATATAGAAAAAAATGTAAGAATAACTCTAAATGACTTGATCTGGTTGTCTCAAATATACTCACTACCCTATATCCAATCTATTTCTACTTGCATTTACAAAACTTTAATCATCTCATGTTGTCCATTATAAACTTCTTTACTATCAACATAACTCTCATATTCTCATCTTAAAAACTTAAACACAGTCACAATAAAACAAGAGTCCTCCTAAAAGACATAATCTATCTATCCCAGATATACTCACGACCCTATATCTAATCTATTTCTATGATAATTTACACAACTCTTCTCTTCTCCTTTCCTCCATTAAAGGAACAGTCATACTATATAACAACAATCTCAATGTGTAAATGTATGGATATCATTTCTATACAACACAATAAACACTAAATAACTTAGATAAAATAGGTAAATAAAAGAAAGAAAAGTTACTTTCTCTTGCAACTCCAACAATTTTATCAATGATTATCTTTTATTCTACTAAGTTACCAACACATTGAAATAGAATCAATTGTTTTGGTTGCTTTGGCAATAAATCTTGTTGCACTTATGATCATTGCTCACCATCTACAAATTGATGTGGCATTTGATGATTCTCTCTAAATAGACCTAAGAGGTATAATCTTTGTAGTTGCACTTATTTGTGAAACTCAACCACTAAATTGTTATGAATTTATCATACCCCTCCCCTCCAAAAAGAAAGGAGCAATTTTTTCAACATAACAAGAGTATAAAGAAACATTCTAGATATACTAAAAAAATCATATATTTTTGTAAAAACTAAATTGAGTTATGACATTACAAAATTGTTCTTATACATCATAAAGGAACCAACAACCATGAATAAAATGGAGGTTGTATTGAAATATTGAATCACATTAAACACATTTCTCTCCTCAATTCATTCTCTGGGTTTAATATCATTTTCATCTTTTCCCCTTAAATATCCAAGATGTCATCATTGTCAATCTGCTTTACCATTCTTCATAGTCACAATATATAGATTTCTACCTCCAAATTAAACAACTCTTGAGAAATGCAGTTAGAAAAATTCTCAAAATTGTGGTAACACTCACCATGCTACCAATACAAAATATCTTCTTAAAAATAATCATACAAAATTTACAAGTTGTATGAATTTAATGAAACTTCAACAAATTGGCTATAATGCAATTGAGAAATTTTTTTAATGTTATATCCAAAAGAAAAGATTCAAGTATATGACATGAGTTGAAATAGTATAAATACACTTTTATTATTCCTTTTGCATTGAAAACCCAAAATTATAGATATAAAATAGAACAATTAGTGGTTCACAAATTTTGCATACATAGCAAAAAAAAAAATTATAACCTCAACCATGATAAGCATCTACGAAAACAATGCAGCAGATCAAGGAAATTTTTGTCACTGCCACTACTATCAACAACACACTAGCATTTAATTCAAACCAATTTCGCAACTAAAACTCTAGTTGCTCCTATTATAGATGGAACTATTAATTTTTTTTATCTAGGTTTAGGCTTTGTAAGTATAAGTAAACCACCTCACTCCAACAAGTCATCTCTATCATTCTTCATTCAATCCATAAAAATCATCAACTCTAGAAACTGAATGCCCACTAGAAGATGCACAAAAGGTAACTTTTCCCAAAATACAAGAAAATATTAAAATATGATTTTAAGTATAACAATAGATCAACACCCAAAAGCCACATATAACTAGAAGGTACATAAGTGTGATGTTTAATAAGTGTGACAGCAAACAAGGCTGCCATGAGTGGTTTCTCATTTACGACTATCTCGCTAATGGCAGCCTAGATCAACACATTTTTGGAGGAAAATTTAGAAATGGGAGAGCATTGTCATGGGAGCAGAGGAAGAAGATTATAATTGGCATCGCAAAGGGGTTATGTTATCTGCATTGCGGTGTCCGGCCGGCGATATATCACAGATGTTGGCGGTAGATGGCGGTATTAATTTCTTCCATCAATAGTAGACAACCAGTCCACCGTCTAGCCCACAACTCAGCCGTCCATCCACCTTCAAGAGTAAATATCAAACAATGAAGCCATCTACATTAAACAGCCATCCCAACTATAGTATAGAAGCCACCCATGTTTTAAATAAGGGAAATATTATAATATAATATAACATGTGTATTCTACAGTATTCTCAGATCTCTATAAATAGAGGTATTATGTAAAGATTTGAGTATCAGATGTTTATCTGATCATGGTGGATCAGTAGAGCCCATTTTGGATTTCTCATTGTGGATCATGCGTGGATGGAATGCTGTAGCATTCTAAGGATTTGTAATAGATTTCAGTTACATTAATGAGTATGAAGTGCTGTAGCACATCTTGATGTATTTGTGTTGTACTTATTGATTTGAATGTTTATCATTGCATTCATGTTTTCCTTTGATCCACTCTATCCACCTCCTTCAAGTGGTATCAGAGCTAAGTGGTATCTCGGTAGATGGATTTCTTTTTATATGGACTCAATAATCAGTTTGATGCAGGTCAAGAAGGAGAAAAGCCAAAGTGATGATAATTTCCCCGTAGTGATGAGTCATGGTCAGTAGAACCAATGAATGCTTGGTTTGTAAACCATTGGAGTGAAAAGTTTATGGTGATCTTGAAACCATTTGTGTAATGTTTGAAAAGTTCATGGTGAGCTTGAAACCACTTCAAAATTGCATTGGTTAGGGGTAAGCCGTAAAACCTGAAATAATTATAATGAGGGAGAACAATATAAATGCAGTAGCATTAGTGACAGAAATTAAGGGGGAGTGTTGGCGGTAGATGGCAGTATTAATTGCTGCCATCAATAGCAGACAACCAGTCCACCGTCCAACACACAACTCAGCCGTCCATCCACCTTCAAGAGTAAATATCAGAAAATGAAGCCATCCACATTAAACAGCCGTCCCAACTACAGTATAGAAGCCACCCATGTTTTCCTTTGATCCACTCTATCCACCTCCTTCAAGTGGTATAATCAAGGCCGACAATATTCTGCTGGATGACTACATGAATCCCTGCATTACGGATTTTGGGCTTGCAACAAGGGGAGGGCAATCTTATTTGGCGCCGGAGTATTCTCTGACTGGACTGCTGACAGATCGTTGTGATGTCTATAGCTTTGGAGTTGTGTTGCTAGAAATCATGAGTGGCAGAAGGGCCGTGGATATAACTTGCCAATGCCATATTACCGATTGGGTATGGAAGCTTCTCAAGGCATCCAATAAAATCGATCTAGTGATAGATTGGAGAATGCGGGAGAGAGAAGAGGTGAAAACAATGGAGAGATTTGTAATAGTGGGAATTTTGTGTGCTCATGTGAATGTGGCATTGAAGATGTTGGAGGGAGAGGCTGCAGTTCTCGCAATGCCAGAAAAACCCCAATCTGTAGTAATTCATAGAGCGGAGGCTGACAGCACAATATTTTTTCAGCTACTAAATATATATAGCTATATCATCAAATGTACAATCGCTGGACTTAATTTTTAATGTTAGACATTGAAAACCATAAAGTTTGTTCGTGGCATAATAACAACGCACGCTTTCGTCCTTTTGCAAAAATGAAACTCAGTTCAAGGAATTAGGGTAATGTACAAAGCACTCAGAGCGATGTAGTTTTGGTCTGCAAAGGAAAATCTGGTTTTATTTTTGGACTCTTTGCTAATGTTTCTTCTGATTATTTTGATCCTTCGATACACTAACATAAAGTATAAAACATATCATTTTGACAATATGTAAAATCTACAACTTCTGATCTTGTATGTGATGCTCGAACCATTAAAGTGCTATCATTCGGTACCTTACCATTACAATCACTTTAATATCGAATAAGTCTAGAGCATGTCTGCCATGTACTAAAATATAGCTTATATCCTAGGCTTGACATTTAAGAAAAAAAAAATTATATAGTTTTTCTTTTAATGTTAGATTATTTATTATAAATTTATAAATAACATCTTCTATATTTAGAAGGTTTTGAGCATGTTGATTATTTATAAATAGCATCTTCTGTATTTTTAAGATTCATTGCTTTAAAAGTAAATCTTGCATAGATAAAAATTTCTATGTTTTAAAAAAAATTCATTAGATAATACTGTCAAGAATGGAGTTGAAGTGTTTTAGGAAGTTATTTTAAATCTAATTTTTATCATTTTGATATTTTATAATTAGTATTTTCTATATTTTTAAGAGTCTTCATTGCTTTAAAAGCAATTTTTGCATACTTAAATATATTCATGTTTTAAAAAGTTTTGATCACTTTAGAAGCTATATATGGAAATATGCACTTATCTTCTTTTTGTCAATTTTGCATGTAATTGAGTGGTGTTGCAATTATTTTGATTTATTAAAAAAAATCATTTGAATGTAGAATAAAATTGCACATGCTTGTTGAAAATTTGTATACCCTCTTTCTGACATCAAAGGTTTAGAATTTAAGAGAAAGATGCAATATTATATTTAGAAAAGAGGGGTAATTAACTTATACAAAATAAATCAAGACATATAAAGAAAAACCTAAGAGCAACACAATAAAGCTCAAGGCAAAGACACAATCAAATTGAAAGAGGTCACAACTAGTCAACTTTATGGAATCCATATTTAACTTATCCACATCCCCTTTATATTTTTTTCCTAGATCTGATTGTGTGATTATTTTTGCATCAATGTTTCGGATCACATTCTATGATCCATCATCATGATAAGAGAAATAGGGTGTCATGAGAGAAATAGAGTGTCACTTTCTCTTAACCTAATGATGGATCACAAAGTGTGGTCTAAAATGTTGATGCAAAAATAATTACACAATCAAATCTAAAAACATATTAAATTTGATAGTTTCATATGGATTGTGGAAATAATTTTTTTCTTATCCCCTTTATAATCAATCTCAAGACACTTCATAGTCCATACCCTACCTACCTTAGTTGTCAGAAGTTCATTTACTAAGAATGCTACTACATTTTTCTACTTCCTCAAAGTATGAGCAAAAAAATATATAATCCATCTAGGACTATCAATTAAGGACTTATCTTACTAGTAGAAATACTTACCAATTAGCTTCCTCCAAATGTTTACTATTTAACATATTGAGTGCAACTTGAGTGACAAAATAATATAATTTTAAATCAAGGGAGAACCCTTTTCTATAGCACAAAGAATGGATATAGAAGGAAAAGAGGAGCACAATACTTCACTATTGTCCCTACCAACACCATTGATTCATGCAAGTCCACATTTCCTTATAGAAGACCGATTCATTTTAACTTTTAAAAATCCCTCAAATGGATGAACCACCTTCCTTATTTAATATTTTTATGTTTGGCATACCTTAATTTCCTTCTTGCTAAGGGGTTAGCCCTACAATCAACAATATCCAGATTCCATATCATAACTAGATCACTAGGATCCATAGGTTCACTAACAAGTTACATTTTGAAAGAATCAATACATGAATTATCTAAATAATAATTCTTCATAGAAGAGCACTTATAATTTCCATATCTTGAAAGATCCAATTTATTTCTAGCCACAAGTTCCAAATGAAAAAGAACCTTCAATTCATTTCTAGCCACAAAATAGTCAGTGCTCCCCTCTAGATTTGTGACAAGGAACTAACTACCTCCTATGAATTATATAAGTTTAATAGTTGTATTAGGCATTGATCGGTTGATCTTTTGATGCAACAATAACGACCACTCTAACAATGATAACCCATCATAATCAAATACATCACATGTAAAAATAGCAAAGCTATCAAACATTTATATTAGCTAACCATTATGAATTGGGTCAACAAACATCCAATTAAGTCAAAAGAGTCATAAAAAGTCGACAAAGCATACTGAAATATAGGAGTCTAGAGTTGGTTATGAGAAGATTTCACACTTAAATTGTTGAGTAGAACTTATGTAAGAGAAATAAAAACCTAAAAGTTACACCGATAACTTCTAAAATAGCCTTAGTCCTTCAAGCCTTCAAAACAATCTATTTATTTCTCTTGATTTCAAATTGTGTTACTTTTTCTAAAATTGTGAAGCCTGAAAATCAATCTGCCCCCACCCCCCCCCCCCCCCCAACCTCTCATAATCCTCCTACCAAGAGTCTTTCATGCTATATAAATAGCATCTAGACTTAAATTTATTTATGTTTGACTGCCTTTATAAGGATCCACTAGGATTTAATATTTCACAATATGATATTGTTTATTTTTAAATTTTATAATTGGTTAAATATGTTTTGTTTACTCCATTAATATAGTAAGAATTAAACATTGCATGTTAGATAGTTTAACTATTTTCTACTTTGAATCAGATAATTATCTTGGAAAAGTTATAATTTTTCCATTATGAAATTAAAAAATAAAAATGGGGTTATGACATTTTGCCTTTTTTTATATAACTATATTAAATTATATTATATATTAAAGCATCTAAGAAAGCAATTAAAAAGAGTGAACTTTTTTTCTGTTGAGTCATATTTATATGATGTTATTATGTGATCATTAGTCCTTTCTCAATCTTGTAGCATATTTTCTTAAGAAAACCATGTTTGAAGTCTAAGTAAAGGGAGCATTATAGTAGCCTTAGGTTATGAAATATGTCAAAACACATAATCTATAATGGCACTACAACTTGCATTCAACTCAATCATCTAAATACAAAGAAAGCTAGAAGCATATGCTCTCATGCAACTGAACATTCACTAAAATATTGAAGTAATTATATAATGCAATACTAGAAACATAGAGCAAGATCATGGTGCAAGATAAGTTGTTGGTGGTTGTTGTCACGAAGGATATAAATCAATTTTTGAGAAGGGATTTGATTTCATATAGAAAATTATGGAAAATGAGGTTTCTTGGAGTTGTGTTGTTGTCCTTGTTTCATGTTGAAACACTATAATTATATCATAAAAGAAATCTATCCTCCAATTATTATTAAGAAAGAAATACTGATGCTAAAAAGGTCCTGTTGTTAAAATTATATCTAAACATTTTAAAGAATAAAATTAGAAATAATTGTTAAAAAATATACTAACTCATATGAACATTTTAAAACCTTTTTTCATTTATTGACACCTAAATCTTTATTCCTATATTTCAAGTAAGCAATTAATTTAAGATATAAATACATTCTACATTAAAATAAATATTTTATATTTATAGGTCTTTGGTTTGTTTCATAAGGCTAATTCAAGTAAAAATTGTAGATTAGATAAATTTAGTAAAATGAGGTTTCTTGGAGTAATGAAGTTGTCTTTGTTTCATGTTGAAACACTATAATTATATCATAGAAAAAATCTATCCTCCACTTATTTAAGGAAAAAAAACCCTAGCTCTATAAAAGATCCTCTTGTTCAAAGTATATCTAAACATTTTAAAAGATTAAATTAGAAATAATTGTTAAAAAATATACTAACTCATATAAACATTTTAAAACTTTTTTTCATTTATTGACATCTAAATCCTTATTCCTAAATTTCAAGTAACCAATCAATTTAAGATATAAATACATTCTACATTAAAATAAATATTTTATATGTATAGGTCTGATTTGTTTCGTAAAGCTAATTCTTAAAAATGAAGTAAAAATTGTAGATTAGATAAATTTAGTAAAATGCATGAATAGTTGAAATTCTTAATTTTTGAACACAAAAATTTCAGCCTAATACTAGTCGAGTTCCAGTTCCAAATGAGTAAAACTTCTTTATGAATGGAAACCACGACAAGAAAAATTAAAAATAAAGAACACTGCATTTCTTAGCAGCTCACTTCTCTCTCAGAAACAACAAGGATATCGGCATCTCCGCTGAGACATTTGAATAAAAAACATGACCATCATGGGTTACAACCCATGAGTGCCGCCTATCTTCCAATGACAAACGAGTTGAAGGAAGGATAACTCTCTATAACGCTGAGAAACGCCTTTCCATTGTTCACCGCTCTGTAATTTGCTACTGGCAAAGGCTTTTCTAGTATTGTGGGAATGACAGCCTCTCCCTCCAACATCTTCAATGCCTCTGCCATGCTTGGCCTTAAAGCCACATTAACGCGAGTACACAAAATGCCCACCTTAACAAATCTCTCCATTGCTTTCACCTCTTCACTTTCTTGCACTCTCCAATCTATCAATTCAACTACTCTACTCATTCCTAGGAGCTTCCATGCCCAATCAGTAATAAGGTATTTAGTCAAACATTCCACAGAGATATCCAGAACCCTTCTGGCTCTCATGATTTCCAACAACACAACTCCAAAGCTATACACATCACTCCGATCTGTAAGAATTCCATACAGAGCATACTCCGGCACCAAATACCCACGCATCCTGCTTATTTTTGACACGAGATATGATTCCCCTTAGCTCGCCATCCTCGCTAGCCCAAAATCAGCAACACAAGCATTCATGTCCTCATCCAGTAGAATGTTATTGGCCTTTATATCTCTGTGATATATCGCTAGCCGAATGCTGAAATGCAGATGACATAACCCCTTTGTAATCTCAATTATAATCTTCTTCCTCTGCTCCCACGTCAGCATTCTCCTGGCAGCGTTTCTAAAAATGTGTTGATCGAGGCTGCCATTGGCGAGGTAGTCGTAAATGAGAAACCGCTGGAACCCCTCTTTGTCATCACTGCCAACGCCAAAACCTCGCAGAGCCACCAAATTTTGGTGGTGAAAGCTGCTCTGAATCTCCACCTCGTTCTAGAAATCCACATCATCATCGAAAGAGCACTTCTTCGTTCTCTTCATGGCAATCATCCGACCGTCAGGAAGTTTTCCCTTGTACACCATTCCAAAACTCCCCTACCCGATTAAATTCGTGCAACTGAAATCATTCGTGGCTTTCTTGATTTGCCCTTTATTGAACCACACTACGCCCATCTTCGGCTTCACGCCGTTGATCAGAAGGCTTTTGTTTATTAATCTCTTGAAATGCCTATGCTTCGTCCTTGCCCTCCACCAGTAACGAACGATTTGATTAATGTTCATAGCCATGGCGGCGCCTACATCACCATGATCTTGCAATGGTCGAGAATACAACTGGCTTAATGATGGGTAAAACGACATCTACCAACATCACCATGAACGCCTCCATTTTCTTTAACATTTTGAATTGATAATGTTGTCGCTATATCAAGTTGCTACAGACCGAGTCCAAAAATGCCCTTTCATGTTTGTAGTTTTGTCTTGGATGCTTAGAATTATCCCCGATTTTGTTTCGAGTGGGGCATAGCAGCTGAACAGGACAAGGTGTCGTAGCAAAATATTCTAGAGACAAGTATTCTTCGCTTTTCAAGATTGGTCAACAATCGTGTTAACCATATTGATGGATGGTAGCCACCGATTCTATAGAGAGGGAATCTGTTGGCATTCAAATGGCGTTTGGTGTATTATACAAAAGAGGGAAGCTTATGTATTTTCTCTTGACCAAGGTTGGAAGATTTGTTGAATTGTAAACCAGCTGGCAGCCACGCTTCCCTCTACAAAGGATCGAAAGGAAACAAAACTATATATTCTATCACAAATTGCAAAGAGGCAAAATGCAATTACTTTGGATCCATGCTTGAGATGTAAATGTATTTAGTTAGGGCTCGTTTGGCAATGGGAATACCACTAGAATAGGCATGTGTGTATCTTTGTTCTCCATTTGAGTGCAACAATGTTGAATTATGAATAGGAATACAATGGAAATAAGTATTCCAATTTTGTCCAAAAAAGGGACATACACAATTCCACCTAAATAGGTGCAATAGTAATTTTTATTCCTATTCCATTTATTACTTTGTTAGAAAATATAAAATTCTGGGTCTGTGCCCTCAACTTTACATTTGCCCTCACTTTTGTTTGCCGCTCATTCTCAGCTAACGTCCATTGGTATTAGGCAAAGAAAACTTTTATCCTCCATTTTTACCAGGTCTGGAGCAGGGTTTCATTGCTTTTTGAGTGCAGGGTTGATCGTTATTCTTTTTTATGTGATGTGTCTAAATACGGTTGTGTAGGGTTTTGTTTTACAACATTGGCAAGAAGTTTCTACAATATTTGAAGGGAAAGAGGAGCAGAGTCCACAACAAGAGTGGGATGGTCAGATTTTGAGGTATGTAGATTGTGTTGTTTTCATAACATTGCATTCAATGAAGCCCCTTACCTTCTATATTCCTTTGGTGCACATACGGTGCACTGTTTGTTTGTTTTGAACATTATTAATTTGTATATGCCTCCATTGTATATGCGCTTTTGATGATTTTTATCCTTGCTACTTTATCCCTTGTTTCTATCTATCTGTCCATCTGAATGAACTTCATCTAGGTGATGATTCAATTCTCCTCCTATCTAGTTCCTCAAGCAACCCTTTTCCAGACCCGACAAGCTAGTGCATGTCTTTAGCACAAATGGGTATTTTTTACTACTAAGCTCTAAAACTTTTTGTTGTATTTGACATTATATTATTATTCCATTTTCATACTGTCTGTATAGAGCATACTATCTGATCATTACATTTCATTAAAATGAATCTTTTTCAAACATTTTGTCAATTATTTGATGTACACCTTCTGCACTTGCATAGTTACTATACATGTCTACTAGATTAGTTCTTGGATGAGGGTTTTGAGTAAGACTTGTCAAAACAATCTGGGCATGGGCTTTTTTGACCTAGCTCTAATATCTTTACAAGCTTCTAATAAAGTAAACAAATTAACATTACGGAGTTATATTTTTGTGTATAGATATTGTAGTTCTCAGTTTTTTCATTCAGTATAAGTAACAAAATGATCGTGGATGCAATGGAGAGAGTATTCACTCTTCAAATTCCTCTTTTTATTATTATTTCTTATTAGCTACCCATAATGGAACTCATTGTATTTCTTGCTTATTGGGATCAAACATTTTCTATTCTTCTCTTTTACTAATCTTAATATATTCTTCAATTTCCAGTCTTTAAATTTTGTCCATCAAGATGGTAAGATGAGGATGGCAGATCATGCTCTAATACTATTTGTGGCAGCCCATCTTTGAACCTTATAAAGATTTCCACTTGAGAAACACGCCAAGGATATTTCTTATTGCTTATCTTAAATAGGAGTTTGTTCCACAATTTTCTTTTTTGTGTATCTCTGATTTTCAAAAACAATGAAGAAACCCTAATTATATTTTTAGTTCTACCACAATAATTTTTTTGTTGCCTCTAGATTTGGATTGTAGGAAAATAAAACCTTATACAAATTTCATATGATATCTGCAACTTCTTATATTTCCAAGTGACATAAATTAATACCAAGGCCAAACAATTGTAATATTCTATCAATACTGAATGTGGTTTTAGTATAGGGTCCCCAACCTACTAACTTTATTGGGCCAAAATTGTAGCTCATACAAAAAAAATATGTTAGCTTTGGTAGGAAAATGCAATGAAGAGCAAGATGAGCATAACCATCTTATTGCTAGCTAACTCTCTAGCAACAAGCTAACTACATGTGTCAAACACTTTGTGCCCCTTTTTAATGCTTTGATAATTTGCATACAAACCCATCATGACTCATATAGTTATATCCCATCATGATTTCATTGATATTGATGGAAATCCACTTTCAATTACATAATTATTTTTATTAAGATCCATATCCTATTATAGAGTTGACATTTGGGGCATAGTAGGAATGTGTAGATTATGTATTTCAAATAAAGGCTTTTAGCTTTTAGTTGTGTTTTTTGGAAAATATTCAAAACTAAAATTTTAATTGGGGGATTTCACAATTGGGAAATTGACAAAATTTATCATTGTATCATTGTCTGATTTCATTGCTTAATAACCTGGACAATAACATTATCCTGATAGAGTCTCTATAGGAGACACATACCAGCTCCCAATGAAATACAACCATCAAAATCAAGAGCTCAAACCAAATGAAGAAGATATAGTCCAATGAGGCGGATAAACCCACAGATAAAATTAACGTTGATTGCTACAGGTATGAAGGACCTCTCTCATGGCTACCATAAACATTAACATTTGTTACCTTTAATCTATCTTCATAACCCTTGCTCTAGTTTGTAGATTAGGTGACTGAATTTTTACAATGCTTAGGGTGTCCTCATCATAATTATAACCATGTTCTTCATCTCCAACCTTGTTTTCATTGCCTTTGTTACTATTGACTACAAAGTTAACACAATACAATGGTAGGGACATGTAGATCAAAACCCCTCTCTTGAAATAGTGGCATTTATCACTTCCAAGGTTCGTAATGGATGGGTTACAACCGCATTGGATAGGTCAAGGAATCTTATGTGAGATATCATAGTTTATTGCTGGAAACATTTTTTTTCAAAGCTTCTATTCATTGTCCCTTATTGATTTTCTAAACTTTTGAACATGGCATTCCTCTCTAAAGAAATCTGCAGTATAACAAACAAAATCTCAATCTAAACTAGCAATTATTCTAACTTCAGATTTAAACAAAATGCAAAAGATAATGATTTAATGAGAGATTAAAAGGAAATAAACTAAGTTACCACATTCACCCACTAAAGGCCAAAGTTGAGAGTCGTTTTGGTCCAAAGTTGGGTACACTTAGCTTCTCACATGGCATTCTTCTCATTGCATTCCTTGTGGTAATTTTCAAGGACACGGATTATTTTTGCAACATAATGAGACAACCACATATGCATTTTTGATAGGTTGATTTGTTATCCTTAATTGATAGGCATTGTGTCTCTGGGTGTAAGTCATATATATTCTCATTAGTTATACTAATAACTCTATTACCTATATTTGTAGCTAACTATTGTGGAAGACTTATATTTATTTTCTTAGTTTAATGGTTTCATATTGTGATAAATTCTAAAGTAATTTGCCAAGTATTCACTAGGAAATGCATTCCAAATGTTGCGTAATGGGGAATCCCTATGCCCCATGTTTTTCATGATTTTGATATGTCAATGAGAAAATAAACAAATTGAATTTACATCTACCTTTGTCCTTTCCTAATGTAACCCAACTTCTAGGCCTCAAAGTAGAAGGTGCTGAAGTATCAAAATGATGATGAATTGATTCTTGAAAGTTGTATTTGTTCTCCTACATTGTATCTAACTCTGTTGCTTCTGTATCTTTTGTTGCTCCTCTCTCCAATTCTAGAAGATCTTTAGTAAGGAGGACATATAGTCCATTCACCTTATGAATTAGAATCATCAAAATTGATGAACTCATGTGAAATTAGTGAACGAACTATATTTTCCACATCTGCATCCTTTCATACTTGACTTTGAAATCAAGCCATTATATACCCTACATTCCCAAATCAGATCCTTTGTTGAAATCTTCAAAAAAAATTATAGAGACTCTACCCTCAACAAGTTCTCAATGATCATTTTAATCAAAGTTTTTAAAAACCATAAAACTCTAGGCAAGACACAACACACACAATATTAGAACTTAGAATGTCTACGGATAAAACCTTTTCATACACTAGAACAAAAATACTGCTCATATGCCAGTAAAAACACAATCAAAATACCAAAAGTATTGCTCATATGCTCTTATTTGTCTAAATTTTTTAATTTGATAGTAAAATTTTATGGTCACTTGTATGCACAACATCAGAGGTTATATTCTCCCATGACAAGCAGAAGAGGAGTCAATTATCATATTGAAAAGGATCTAAGTTAACATTGATCAACCACAAATACAAGAGACTAAATACAAATTACAATTAATCAATTTTTGGTAATAGAAATTAATCAACCATTCAATCTCAATTTAAAAAATAAGCTAAACATGACGATGCTCTAATGCTTTGTAAAAATTCCCACGAATCCATATGACTAAAATAGTATCCAAATGTATATTCACACTTGTTAGCTGGCATAATTGATTCTTAAACTAATTGATATTATTGACAGTTTATTTGTTCTTTTCCTTGTAATAACTTTGCAGTAATGTTTTTAATACCACATACAAATTATATGGTAATATCAACTAATAACTCCATTAAAATGTTATATGGTGTTTGATGGTTCTACTAATCATATACAAGTTTACGGAAGCGTTGTAGGAAGATCATGCTCTTGAATGTACTTTCCATTTTTCTTGTAGCCCAAGTAGTATTCATAGTAGCAGCATCAGAAGATGCTAGAAGACACAAGTGCAAGCGAAGAAGGGTTGCTTGTCCTTTTTATAAACGTATTATATATTCCAATGAGATAGATTGCCATGACCAAATATGCATGACTATGGGAGCATTCTTCAAACTTGCCAATATTCGAAAGAAAAAAGGGAGCATTAAAGATACGATAAACATGAAATTGGAAGAACAACTAGTTATGTTGCTACATACTCTTGGCCACAATCTAAGGAATCATAAGATTGACCATAACTTTGGTCACTTAGGAGAGACAGTGAGTCACTGCTTCCATAAGGTCCTTAAGGCTATCATATCGCTCCATACCAATTACTTTTTGCCCTCTTCTTCAAATACCCCTCTAGAAGTTATTGGGAAGGACCATTTTGATCCATACTTCAAGTTAAATCTCATATTGTCATATATTTTGTTGCTTGATTCTATTGCTACATATATGAAAATAATATTTCTTACACTAGAACTACATTGGAGCAATTGATGGAACTCATATACCAGTTACCATTGATGTGGACAACCTAGCAAAATATGATGATAGAAAAGGCCACCTGTCACAAAATATAATGGGTGTATGTTTGTTTGACTACAAGTTTCAATATGTTCTTGCTAGTTGGGAAGGGTTAGCTATAGATAGTCGTGTTCTTGCTTCAGCTCTGTCAAGAGTAGATCCACTACTAGTTCCCCTAGGTATATTAAATCATAATTTTAATGATAATATAGTCATTAATGTCAACCATAGTTTTTATGTTATTTCCGATCTATAATATTATTTTTCCTTTGTATAGGAAAATTCTATTTAGTTGATGATGGCTATCCAAATGTTCTTGGATTTTATGCCTCTTATTAGTGTACATGGTACCACTTAGAAGAGTTTTGTAGAACCAACCCAATCAATAGTGTGCATGAGCTATTTAACCACCGACACTCCTCTCTTAGGAATGTGATTGACCACACATTTTGGTATTTTGAAGCAATATTTTCCTATGATGAAGCATTTGACATCCTATAGTATCATGAGTCAAACAAAGATCATGTTAGCATGTTGTATACTACAAAATTTCACTATGACAAAGGATGGTGTTCCACTCGATATGGAAATTGAAGAGGATGATGATTGGAATGGGATAAATGTGTCAATTCTTGAAACTTATGAGATGACTCAATGAGATAGAGATGACTGGGGATATTTTCAAGATGAAATAGCATGAAGGATGTGGGAGAGCTATAGATCTCAACATTAGTTGTTTTGTATCGACATTAGTTGTTCTTTTTACTCGCATTTACACATTTTTCCTCACTTTTGAACAACTACAATACTTGAATTGATACTTCGTAGAGATTATTGATTCATTAACTTTGATATTATGAATTATGAATTGCAAATAAGAATTATTTTTATGCTTTAAAACTATTAATTGAGTGATTTAAAACTGTGATTTATGAATTACAAATTAGAATTCCTGTTATGTTTTCAAATTGCTGATTGAGTGATTTAAAACTGTGATTTATGAATTGCAAATCAGAATTAATATTATACTTTCAAATCGCTCATTGAGTGATTTACAACTATGATTTATGAATTGGAAATCAGAATTACTATTATGCTTTCAAATTTTTGATTGAGTGATTTAAAACTATGATTTATGAATTGCAAACCAGAATTATTGTTATGCTTTAAATTTGTTGATTAAGTGATTTAAAACTGTGATTTATGAATTGTGAATCACAAATATTCTTATGCTTTAATTTAGAACTCTTTGGAACCTATGTAAAATAAAAACTCTAGGCTATTTTGTACCCACTATTTTAGAACAGGTAGTTGTTTTATACTCGTTATTACTAACAACTCACTACTTATTGCAAGTTTTGCAACAATATAACAGTTACTTATCTCAAAGTTGAAAATATCTTTTACTAATCTATTGACAAGCATACATGATGATGTTCTTATGCCCCCCATTGCTACCCCCGTTGCTAGTTATTCTAGAAGTCCAAAAGTGGTATGGACTAGAGAGATGGAGTGAAAACTTCTAGATTTTCTCATTGAGCATGTTACTCTAGGAAGGAAAGGTGTAGGAGGTTTTCAGAAAGAAGTATGGACAATGATAGAGAGGAGATTTAATAAAGAGTCAAAGTTGAATCTTGGAAGAGATAAATTTAAAAATAATTTGAAAACATGGAAGTCACTGCATAGAATAATGAAACAGTTGAGAAATAAAAGTGGGTTTTCTTGGAACAAGACAACTCATTGCATGGATGCCAAGTACAACATATGGGATGAACTTTTGAAGGTAATGTCCTCTTCAAAGTCATGTCCTATTCTAATTTCAAAAAAAATCTAATTATTTAATTTTTCCAATGTGTACATAAAGAAATTTAGGATTGCAAAAATGTATAAGAGGTAGCCATTCACCTATTTCAATGATCTAGAGATCATTATGGGAAATGACATGCTGGAAGGAAATTTGGCTACAATGGTGCAAGATGCTAAAGATGGTAACCTCTTTGATGAGGTTGTTGATTTGGGTGATGACGAGGAAATTAATACACCTCTGAATGTTGTTGATGATTTAGATGAAGATTACCTTTAGTCAAATTAGTCCACTACATCCATTAGAAACATTCCTTCCACACCAATGATAAGGAGGCCAAAGAGGAGGAAGGAAAGCATGACCACTTCTTTGGATGTAATACTTGAAAGAATCCATGTGATACGAGAGGGAATCAATAAGTCACACACCATCAAATTTGATAAATAGGATATTAAGAAAGATGCTACAAATTTTGTTTGCTGCCTTGTAAGCCATCCCCAAAATTAGTCAAGAGACTATGATTATTGCATCAGATAGTTTTATGCAAGAACCAACAAGATCTATTTGGTTCTTCGAGATGGATGACTCAGTTAGGGAATATTCTATTAGATATAAATTTGGACGATTGTAATGGTTTTATTTGAAATAAATATTTAAATGTCAAAAATCTTTTCTTTCAAGCTAGAAGAGGGTGTCATACTTTTGTATTGAATTACTGATCCAAAAAGGATATTGTAATTTATTTTTGAAATCTATTTATGTTTCATGTCATTTTGATATTGTAATAGTTGTTTCAAACTACTGTGACAAACTGTGAAATCAAATTGCTTCACTTGTGTAGATGTTAAACATATGTATAGCATTGTCCATTGTTCAAAAACACAACAACAACACTAACGTATAGCTTACAGTAGTACCTTGTAGCTTACCCTATACAATTAGAACAACACTACAAATGAACTCACATTTATACTTGAATTGTAAAGGCATCTCAATAGTAGTGTAGTATGATATTTTTATTTAATCTTTTAGATTATGCCACAACTTTATTAGGTGTATTGTATTAAACTAGATTCATTGAAAGTCCATCATTTTTGCTAACTAGTCCTCAATTTTAGCCAACTACTAGAGAACATAGACACTATATACTGTAAAAGCCTTAATGTATCTACAAAAAGAATTTAAGTCATCTCAATAGGGCCCCTATAAATTTTGAAAGGGTTGATTCCCATTTTAAATTATCCACAACTCACATGTACTGAACTATAGCAGATTGGATGGCTCTCTCCATGCCAGAAGTAAACAAATTTCCAATTTCTAAAGAGTGTATTCTCCATTTCCTAGGAGAATTGTAAAGCTCAGTTCCTAACGCTTGCTTCACATTGAGGCCTCCATGATTCATGAAGAGCTCATGGAATTTTTCTTTTTTGCAGTATGCCTAGTAAAATATGAGCATCTAAGGAAAAATAAGGTCAAGTGAACTTTATTCATCATAGTGGTATAGGAAATTTCAATATTTTCCTTTTCGCTATAGGGGAAGTATGATAAAAAAAATAAAACAAGGTCAGACCTTACTCAGAACATACAAAAATAACAAGGAAATTTAGGTGGAAATTCACACTATGTCTCTACATTACTAAAATCTTGGTGAGATTCATGTGTGGCAAGCACATAAAAATATGGTATTTTCCAACCATTTTGTGAATTGAACTAGAAAATACAGTACCCATTTGTGAATTTATGAATAAAAGCCTGGAGTCATATAAAATATTTAGTTGAGGTCATTATCATTTTATAAATTGGATTCTTCTATAATGAATGTATGTAAAATAATATATCTTGCTAATTGAATGTTTCATTTTATTTGTATTTTTTCATATTTTATATAGGGTTGATGGATTTAAATTTCCCAATGTGTGAGTGTGTTGTTGGCCATGTAGTATTGAAGACCTTGTGCACAAAAAATAATCCAAAGTGTAAATTCTTTTGTTGTCCAAATGAAAGAAAGTTTATTAATAATTTTTGTATATGTTTACATTTTTTGTATCAACTAATTGTTGTGGACACTACTAATTTAGATTTTTTATTGCAAGGGGATAGTGGTTGTAATTTCTTTCAATGGGTCGATGATGTCCCACCCACATCTATCATAGCTAAATCTATAGCACATGAAAGTACTAATTACACGCTATGCAGGGTCTGAGAGAGGGAAAACATGTTTCTTTGAGGCATCTTAGGAATTATAATTGTTTCAATCTTACTAGTCTTTTGGGACCATATGCGTAAATGTAGTTAAAATTCAAAGAAACTATTGTACATTGTAATTTATTTTATGATTTTGAATAGAAATGGTGGACATAATTAATAACAATTTGACTATTTTGTTGTTTGGAACTCATTTCTGATCGTATTTTGGTGACTAATTCTATTAAAATGATGAATAAATTATATTAGTTTCATTACTATTTCAATTGATTTTGTCTAATTTTTTTTTAAAAATTCCATTATTTAAGTTCACTCTAACTTTCTTTTAAAAATATTTTTTTTAAAAAAAGTAATCCAACTCATTAAAATGTATAATGAAAAAAATATTAAATAACAATAAAAAATAATCTTATTCCAATACCAGTTTTGCACAACGAAATGAGATTATACATATTCCCAATCGAATTATGGGTGAACCAAACTGAGAAGAGGAATATGTATTCTGATTTTCTATTCTCGAAATAACAAACCCAAAATAACTATTCCTCTTCCTATATTCCTATTTTGCTTGCCAAACAAAACCTTTAAGTGGATATGAGAAAAGGAATAAGTGAATAAAATGCAAATGTAGGATTTGGTTTCGACATTTGTGACAATAAAAAGTGGTGAGTCGGTGACTACATTTCATGAATTCAAAAAATATATGTGCATATGTGATGCAGGAGCATCTTGCATGGAAAAATTATTGGGAAAAAAAAAATTGAAAAAAAAAACTATTAAAAAAAAAAAAATTTGTGGAGGAGAGAAAAAGTGACGAAAATTAGAGGAGAAATAATAATAAAAATAAAAAAGGGGAAGAAGGAGAAAAGAAAGAAAAAGAGGATTTCTATTTTTGAGGTGCATAGGTGGCATAATAGGAAAAAAATAAAAAATAAATGGTTGTCATTCCATTTATCAAGGAGTGTGGGAAGAATTCTAGAAAATTATGAATATTGTAGAAAGCTGTGGATAATGTAGAAGGTTGTGGAAGTTGTAGAAGGTTGTGGAGGAATTCTAGAATCTTGTGGATAAGTCATGCGTGGGGTGGTAAGTGCCTATTTAAGCAAGGCATATGAGCATTTCTAATCAAGATCAAGGAGAAGCTTGAGAAGTGGAAGCTCAAGGAGAATCTTTAGAAGTGGAAGCTCAAGGAGAAGCTCGAGAAGAAGGTGAAAAGCTTGAGAAGGAGAAGTTTGAGAAGGAGAAGCTTTGGAAGGTGTGAAGGCTTCAAGGTCTGAAAGAAAAGGAGGAAGTGAAGAGTGAGTTTTCTTGAGTCTGCGGACAGAGCACCGAATGTGAGGCAGTTTACAGCAAGATTGTGATGGACTTGTGAGTGTGTAGATAGAGCACCAAATGTGAGGCAGTTTACACTTGGATCTTGGATAAGGTTGGAGAAGAGCTAGTGGCTGCGGTTTAGAAACAAGGAGGTTAATTGGGAAGCATTTTATCTCATTGTCTTCATATTGATGCATTCTTGGTTGTGAGTTGGTAAGGGTGGTGTGGCCCTTCATCAGTGGTATCAGAGCATACTGTCATTAGTGGTATCAGAGTAGACCTTCATCAATATTTTTTATTAAATTTTAATTGGTTATATAACCGTGTACAAGTTTTTTCAATTTTTTTAGCTTATCCATTTAAAAATATATAATGTTATTATTGTCTATTGTTAGTTACATAAATTTCTATTTTTTCTTAAGTAGCAGTTGCACACTTTTGTACTTTTACAATGATAAGTAGATAGGTTCTTGATAAAAAAAATTATAGGTAGGTGCTTGATAATTAAAAATTTTAACCTCATGTAATAAATCAAATTATAAATAATTTCTAATTAAAGAAATATTTTAAATAGAGGGAAAATATTATTTATTTATATTCATTTTATAACATATGATTATATTTTTAAAAAAATCTCCACTAAAAAATTTGTTTTGAAAATAAATTGGAGAAATAATAATAATATTATTAAAAAAATAGCAACCCAATAACATCCTCCCTCAAATATCCTATTGACTAAATGAATTATAAAAACTAAAAATTGATATTTAATAAAAAAAATAGCAATTGTCATCAAACACATTGGCAAGCTCGGAGGGGTTGGTAGAAGGGTAGGATGGCAATGCTAGTTCGAATGTGAAATTACCAAGTGGGAAAATGGCAATGGCGAGCATGATGTTGGATGTCCAGAGGGATTTGTAGGGGTTTCTTACCTTGCTACAAGCTTTATTCCTAACAATATTATGTTCCTAGAATCGCTGGGAGTTTCCTCTAAATCTGCCTTGAAGCATGTTGTTGTGGTGACTTCGGCTAGAGTGTCTGAGATTGCAGTCCCACTTTCCTCATGTGTCACTTTTGGTTCTAACAAGGGGAGTCCCATGGATCCTTTGGATGTGGGCTATGGGGACCCTATGAATGGGACGTTCAAGTGGTAACAAAAAGATTAGGAGAGATTGTTTGGGATCACCTTGAATAACATACCTTCATTTCCTATGGAACCTATCAAAGTGGGATGAAATGCTAAGTTGAGATTGTGGCTCTTCCCAAGGGTTTCATGTCCTTAGAATTATCTAATAAATAGGATTGTAATTGGATTATTTTCTAGGGTCCTTGGATGATTGGAAAAATGGCCCTATCTTTTCAAAAATGGGCTCTTGAATTGACCTTTGAGGACAATTTTTTTTTCCTTTTCCCTAGTTTGGGTTAGATTCCTTGGGTTACCGTTGGAGTTTTGGAATGAAGCAATTTTTAAAGGCATCATAGCTCGCCTTGATCAATTGGTGGTTGTTTATTAGTGTACAATAGCTAGATCTAGGCTGGTCTCTACTTGTATTTGTGTCAATGTTTGTAGACTGGAAAACTTGTCATCTAGTATAACAATTAACTCAAAGCAGGGGCTACTCAAATAGGAGGTGGAATTTAAAACCCTTCCCTTTCTCTATTTTATTTGTAACAAGATAAGTCATTGGGCTAAAAGCTATCCTAAAAAATTAAAAAGGCTCTGCAACCTCATCTTCCCCTTGGACAAAAAAAAGGAACATGGATCCTAAGTAGGGTCCTCTCCCCAAGAACTCTGAGGTGGAGGTTTCTAGTCAAGTGAATCAAAGTATTCAAGTGTCTCTCTGAAGGTAATGGGTGTGGAGGATTCTCTTATGGGTCCCAATCTTGCTATGGGATGTTGCCTCAAAGACCTCTAAAAGTAGGTAACCTCTCCTCTAAGGTCGTGGCTAATACTTTTGATACTGAGTTGCAATCAAAGTTTATGCCTTCTTAGAGGGTGGGTCTCTTGGACAACGAGGTTCTATTTGAAGATGGTTTGATGGATCATGAATCTACGAAAGAATTTGCTAGGGAACATTTGGCAAGATTTTTTAGGGCCCAAAGAGTTGGTTGAGGGTGTGGTGGGTTCCCCTTCTTCTAATGTGCTCATCCAAAATTTCCAAATGGTGCTACCTAGACCTTTTTTTTTGAGTGGAAACGTAGTTGTGAACTTTTTGGAGCTCAAGGTTTCACCTTGGAAGCTCTCTAACTCAATTGAGATCCTTTCTAAGGTCCCAAATACTTGTTTCTCTCTAGAGGGCTAGTGGTCAGAAGTGTTAGTTAAGCAGAACTCTTCTCTTTCCTCTTATGAGCAACCTTGGCAATTTGTGAATAATAGGAGAAAAAGTTAAGCAACGAATTCCTTCTTTTTTCAATAAAGTGACCATGAATCTTATCAAACTAGATGTGGGAGGCAAGAAATCAATTCCTAGCAAAAACAATGAAAAGGAAGCTCGAGAATCACCCAGTAAGCAAGATATTGTGGCTGGAAAATAGAAAACCATTTAGGAGATCTGCTCCCCTTATTCAAAATGAATATTTTTTCTAGAATATTATGGGATTGAATACCCCTCATAAGCAAGATTTAGTGAGGAATGTGATCCGAGATCATAAATGGGTATGTGTAGGATCATGGTCAACCAAACTATGGCCTTAAGTGGTAGTGAAAAACCAACAAATTAGGGTTATGTCAACTTGACACATAATTTTAAAGTGGTTCTGGACTTTCTATCAAAAAATTGTAAGAAAATAATCTGTAGGAAATTAAATGTAGTTTCTAAACTACTAGGCCTTATTTGGAGAAAAAAATATTTAATTGGTCAAAAGTTTGGATATTAATGCAGTACTACAAAAAATTTAGGGCAAAAATAAAAATTTGGTGTATGTCTAACCAACTTAAGCAAAATCAAATGATAATATTTTTAAATATAATTATAGATATAAAAAGTAGACAGATGCCCAAATGTGATACATATTATTGGGTATTTTTTTTCCAAATAAATAATTAAATATGAATTTTCTACTAAAAATTTTTTGAGAAAAAAAACTCTCGTGTCTGACCACCTTATTTAATTGAAAACTTTACCAAATTATTATTTTTCCTTATACTAAGCGAAGCATAGAATGTGACACAAATTTTTGATTTAAAAAATGTTATACCATTTGAAATTTATAGCTATTTCTTGATCAGTATGTCAATCAACACTTTACAATCATCTTCATTAAAAATTAACTACTAAATACTTATCAAACTCAGAATTTGATAGCAATTATATTTATGCAATATTGAGAGTGTCATAAAAATACCCTTTTCATTTCATTCAGTTTTGATGAAAATAACATTGTCAGATGGCTACCCGAAGTCTAAGCGTCAGTGAAACCCTTCTCAAACACATTTTTTGGGTTGACCAAATAGGCTCGGTAAATACCGAGCCTAATCGAATACCTTAACTCAAATCGTGTATCTGATTACTGTGAGTTTTCCAATTGCAAATATGGAGGGAAATTTGAGAGGAAAGATTTTCCAATTGCAATTTTGGAGGGAAATTTGAGAGGAAATCTTTAGAGGGTTTTAGAAGGAAATTTATTTTGGGGAAATGTGGACATTAATATTATTATTACATATGATTATGATTATTATTATTATTAAATCTATAATCTAGTAATATATATGATTATTATTGTTATATAATCTAATAATATATTATCATTATATTAAAATATACAATATTATATTACTATTAAATATAATATTGTCATGAAATGCATCAAAAGGGGTCATAGGTTAACCTATGACCCCTTTCGACACATTTCATAACAACATATGTCCCTAGAGCCCGTAGTGACCCCTTTCAATGCATTCTGAATGGGTCCCTAGGGGTCCTAGGGCCATAGAGATATATGTTGTTATGAAATGCATCGACAGCGGTCATAGGTTAACCTATGACCCCTCTCGATGCATTGGAACCAACCAAATATTTCCCTAGAGGTCCTAAGGCCCCTAGGGACATGCGTTGTCATGAAATACATAAATACAGGTCAACCTATGAACCGTCTCGACACATTAGAACCAACCAAATGCATCCCAAGGGGTCCTAGGTCCCCTAGGGACATTCATTCTCATGAAATGCATTGATAGCCTATGACCCCTCTCGGTCCATTAAAACCAACCAAATGCATTCTTAGGGCTCCTAGGGACATACGTTGTCATGAAATGTGTTGAGATGGCTCATAGGTTAACCTATAACAACTCTCGACACATTAGAACCAACCAAATATGTCGCTAGGGGTCCTAGGGCCCCTAGGGACATATGTTGTCATGAAATGTGTCGAGAAGAACCTATGAGCCCTCTTGATGCATGGAAACTAACCAAATACGTCTCTAGCAGCACTAAGGCCCCTAGGGACATGCGTTGTCATGAAATGCATCAATAGGGGTCAAAGGTTAACCTATCACTCCTCTTGATGCATTAGAACCAAAAAAATATGTCCCTAGGGGTCCTAGGGCCCCTAGGGACATACGTTGTCATGAAATGTGTCGAGGCCCCTCTTGACGCATTAAAACAAACCAAATGTGTCTTTAGGGGTCCTAGGAACCCTAGGGACATACGTTGTCATGAAATGCATCGAGAGGGGTCATAGGTTAACCTATGACCCCTCTTGATGCATTGGAACCAACCAAATATGTCCTTAGGGGTCCTAGGGCCCCTAGGGACATATGTTGTCATGAAATATGTCGAGAGGGGTCATAGGTTAATCTATGACCCCCCTCGATGCATTTCATGACAACCTATGTCCCGAGGGGTCGAGAACCAAATATGTCCCTAGGGGTCCTAGGACCCCTAGGGACATAGGTTGTCATGAAATGCATCGAAAAAGGTCATAGGTTAACCAATGACCCCTCTCGATGCATTGGAACCAACCAAATCTGTCTCTAGGGGTCCTAGGGCCCCTAGGGACATACATTGTCATAAAATGTGTTGAGAGGGGTCATAGGTTAACCTATGACCCCTCTCGATGCATTGGAGCCAACCAAATGCATCCCTAGGGGCCCTAGAGCCCCTAGGGACATATGCCATGAAATGTGTTGAGAGGAGTCATAGGTTAAACTATGACCCCTTTTTATGCATTGCAACCAACCAAATGTGTCCCTGGGGGTCATAGGGACCCTAGGGACATATGTTGTCATGAAATGTGAAACCTATAACCCCTCTCAATGCATTTGAACCAACCAAATGTGTTCCTAGGGGTCTTAGGGCCCCTAGGGACATACATTATCATAAAATGCATCGAGAGGGGTCATAAGTTAACCTATGACCCCTCTTGACGTATTTCATGCCCCTAGGGACATAGGTTGTCATGAAATGCATCAAGAGGGGTCATAGGTAAACCTATGACCCCTCTGGACGCATTGGAACCAACCAAATGTGTCCCTAGGGGCCCTAGAACCCCAAGGGACATAGGTTGTCATGAAATGCATTGATAGGGGTCATAGGTTAACTAATGACCCCTCTTGACACATTAGAACCAACCAAATGTGTCCCTAGGGGTCCTAGGGCCCCTAGGGACATATGTTGTCATGAAATGCATTAACCTATGACCCCTGTCAATACATTGGAACCAACTAGATGCGTCCCTAGAAGTCCTAGGGACCCTAGGGAAATATGTTGTCATGAAATGCATCAGAAGCATTGGAACCAACCAGATGCATCGCTAGGGGCCCTAGCACCACTAGGGACATAGGTTGTCATGAAATGTGTTGAGAGGGGTCATAGGTTAACCTATGACCCCTCTCAATGAATTGGAACCAACCAAATTTTTCCCTAGGGGCCCTAAGACCCCTAGGAACATAGGTTGTCATGAAATGCGTCGAGCCTCTCGACGAATTAGAGAACCAACCAAATGGATCATAGGTCATAATAATAATAATAACAATAATAATGTATGTTGTTATATTTAATAATAATAGTAAAAGTAATAATAATATAATATAATAATTTCATATATATATTATATTTATAGATTATAATAATAATAATAAAATATATATTTATATTTAATTATAATATAGTATAATAATCACATATATTAATAATAATAGGTCATAATAATCATAGGTCGCAATAATATATAATACATAATAATAATCCTATATAATATTAATCATCATACATTGCCCATAATTCCCTCCAAAATATTGGCATCAATATCGGATATCTGATCTAAAATCAAATATCTAACTTATTATTGAGTATCCAATCTTAGATTAGATATTCGATTAAATTAGCATGATTTTCCTAATATATTCCCTATCACTGCAGACCTAACAACATTGCTTTTTGTGGGCTATTTTCACAAGTTTTGAGAAAACTGACATTTTGGGGCCCAAATGATCAAAAATAGTTTGATAATATATCATTAGGTGTTCAATATTGTCATTTGAATGAGGAGAAATAGTCATCGAAAGGCTAAATACAAAAGGGAGGTATCCAATCAAGACATTATGGCATATAAGGAAAGGGACAAGGTAAATCGCCGAAGGAAAAGACAAGGTATGTTAAATGTGAGTCAAGTTGATGATGAATTGGTCAAAGATGAAATCACAGAGTTAGATAATGAATATGTACAGTTGGGGAATGAAAATGTACCAATTGATAATGATAATGTTGTGATTGAAAATTTAGAGAATGAAAATTTGGAGGATGAAATGCTACCAAGTCATAATGTAAATTGCATGATTGACCATGCTGAACATGACAATGCATAGGAACCTTACATATCTCCTAATTATAATTGACATGAAGGTTCTAGAACACCAAAATAGATAATTAAAATTGATGAAATGATTATTACCAATTTGGAAGGGAAAAAATCAGAAAGAACCATTCGGTTATGGGCTTCAAGACTATATAAGATTTTTTTTTGGCAACAAGATAGTGGTGGAGCAATGTCAGCTTTTTATGTAGTTATTAAAGATGCAAAAGATGAGACCTGTGCTTTCCAAATTGAAGATTCGTATACATAAAAAATTGGACAGTAATGCCATTATTGTGAAGAATCTTTTTAGTGCTCTCAATAGCATTGGGAAAAATAGCAGGGAGAAGGATAAGAGAGCTACTCGAAGGGTTATTACAACCTCTTTGGTAAGTCATCATTTGAGAAAGGGTAGATATATGAGACAAATTTGTATTGACTTGAATCTAAATTGAACTACTTTGAGAAGAGCACTTAGTAGATGAGAGAATTAATGATCCTCTTCAAAATGAAACATGGGCTTTTGGTGGGAGACTTCTACGTTCTAATAAGAAGCTATTTGATGATGTAAAGGAAGAAATTACACAATTTTGGCACTCTAGCTCAAGAGTATCACCCAACTAAAGACATGTTAAAGTTGAGAATTGGCATCAAAGACCACATGCCACATCCTAAACATTATCTGGAGGTAAGTCAAACTATGTTGATCAAACAATTTAGAGAAAGTCATCCAAGTCTTCATATATCACAAAGGGATTTTGAATATTTGAAGCTATTTTATTGTGTGCCACTTAAAATTATAAATAAATGTTCTTGCAAATATCATGTCAAGTTTTCTATGCACCATGAACTATTACGCTCCATCCATTCTACTTTGCATAGTAAAGAAATATTGGAGAATTGTGGTGCTAGTCGACTTCCAAAATCATCAAGAGACTTGCTAGATCAATTTTTATGTTGTAGAGTTGATGGTTGTTTCTTTTATAGAAATGCTTGCTTAAATGAGAAGTGTTCAGAATGTGGTGGCTTATCCAAGTTTGATAGATGTTTCCATGAGGGGTGCGAACAAGATCTTGGAAAGATAATAGTTTAAAAAAAGGTATATGAAATGGTGAAATACACATTGAAGAGTGGGGATGAGGGCTCTATATGTGAACTGGTTGCAAAAGAAATTAGTGTGTTAGTTTTATTTCAGATTTCAAGACAAATATTTTCTACAAGTATGCAAGACATAGTCATAGGTCTCAATGGTTGGATCAACAATTTAGAATGTGTAAGGAGACTTTTCTCATTGGCAATATTGTATTAGTTGTTGAATTTATTGAGAACAATTGTCACTTAGGTTTGCACCCTTGTCCAAGGCCTATGCGCGAGGACAACCTAGTGAAACAATGGAAACAACCTCCAAGCTATGGGACTTGAACTATGAGGTTGAGTCTCCGGAGAAGGCCGGCTTCCTCTTAGTATCAGGGTGCACCTAACTACTTGTTGGAGAGAAAAAGGGAGAAGGAGAG
Organism: Cupressus sempervirens; assembly: GCA_028749045.1. Lineage (NCBI taxonomy): Eukaryota > Viridiplantae > Streptophyta > Pinopsida > Cupressales > Cupressaceae > Cupressus > Cupressus sempervirens. Next base: position 234,806,719 of record CM053787.1, on the reverse strand, counting down.
CACGAAAGCAAATCTACCTAGTCTAATGTAAGGAGGTGATGCACCAAAATAGAGTGTTCGGACCAATTCCCTACCCATACATGCGCTACTAAATTAGAATGAAACTAAGGATATACACATCCAAACTTGCTTTAATCAAATAACCACATATAGATCGGGAAACCAATATGAATGACACAAGGAAGAAGTTCACTTATATACCATTCACAGGTCAGCAAAGATACAGTCATGTAGATTGCAGATTTCCACAAAACAATGGCACATGCAAAGAATTCCTGCACTTTAATACCAATGGCTGAAGGAGATAAATAGAGAATCCGATATTTCAGAGGCACAGGGGAGTTCACACTAGAATTGCAGAGCAAAAAAATAGGAGAATCAGAGAGAAGGTCCCCTTACAAAAACTACAAAATTTTCCTTTATAGTTTAGGCATAACTGAGATCTTTTCCAGCCGAAGTGACCTTGTAGCTACCTGCCATTAAGTCCTGCGGAGGACAATCATGGGAATCTGAAGAAAATCTAATCTTTGCAGTAGGTCTCCTAAGAGGACTGAAAACAGTTCCATCGATGTTCTGACTGGGTAGATAGATCGACTGAGATGGTGGAGTGTCTTCCTATATTTTGCATTCATTTCTGGCAGGTCAGGATTGATCATGGAGATCAAATCGCACATTAAAATTGATCACCTTCACTTTTTAGGTTCATGAATCAGTGGGGGAAGAACGTCAACCTAATTTCACAAACCAATTGGGCTATGTGAGCCAATCACTTCTTTTCATTCTGCCACCTGGGAAGTCCTCTGCACTTGACCTCCTCTTATTGAACTAACCGCGCCACCCTTCAAACTGTTATCATTAACTATAATGATCACACTAACCACCAGCCACTAACTACCAACCTTGGCTAAGCCAGTGAGACACGTGTCAACAAGGCGTTGTGTCGCTATGGTAAAGATCGCACAACTTCACCATAGTGAGACAGCGCCTTCCATTGATCTGCCCTGATCTGACGATCGTGAAGACTCGTCATGTTCCATGCCTGGTTTTCAACTTCTAGGCCCGGGAAATGCTTGTCAGCACACCTAGCATCACCTCAGTGACCAAACCTTGGCAAGACCTGGCCCCACTAACACGTGGCAAAAGGGCACCATGTCGCTATGGTAAAGATCGCGCAACTTCACCATGGTGACATGGTGCCTTCCATCGATTTTCCTTGATCTGACGACAAGCAAGATAGATACTGCCCCTTGCCCCTCATTGTATCAATGAATGGGAACCAACCATGTGCCAACCATCTATATTTCCTGCACCTCCAAACCTAGACCCACAAGGACACGTGTCCTCCAGGCGCCAACTCGCTATCATAATTCTCGTGCAACTTTTCCATAGTGCGATGGCGCCTGCCATTGATATCTACAGATCTGACAGTGGAGAACCTAACCCCTTACTGCACTAGTCACGTTGAAGATCTGGTCCCATGATCTATCTGTATTCTGACCTGGCATATGTGGCTGTCCCCCATTGGCCTAACGAAGCACCACCTTGGTCTGACAAGGCACCAACCTACCAGATTTTGGTATTGTTTAATCTTGACCATGCCACGTGTCAGCCAGGCACTATGTCGCTAACGAAAAACTCGTGAGTTTTCTATTGGTACCATGGCACCTTGCCACTTTTTGAAACTTTTTGGCGCGTGAAACTGATTGCCCATCGTAAGACATTTTTTTCGGGCGCTATGTTGCTATGAAGAATTTTTGGCCAACACATGATAGCAACATAGTGCCCATGGTGTCGTGGAACTTTTTTGACCCACCAAAAACACGTTTTCCTGGCAAGCTAGACCCACCAGACACGTGTCATCAGAGCACCATGTCGCAAACATAAATCTCATGCAGCTTTCGATGGCGAGATAGCGCCAACCATCGATCTTTGCAGATCTGACGAAGGAGAACTTGCGGGCCGCAAAAAATATGTTATAAGGTTCGAAGCTTGGTATTTTAATATTTCCACGAGTTTTTGGTTATGGACATTTCAAAGGCGGGAAGGGCAATATGAATTATGAATTTTGGCAGGAAGATTAAAATACAACATTTCTGGTGACTCACAGGGGGCATGAGCCTGCTCGATGCATGACCAATGCCTATAAATGATCCATTGGGTCATGGAGTCAAAAAAGTATGAATCTAGAAATTGCAAAACCCTAACTTTTTTGTGAGGAGATCAAAACATTGAAAACCCTAGCTCTACTTCTGTAACTTCAAAACTATCAAAACTTCGGAATCTGGCAACTCAAAGAGAGAACCATGTGCATGTGCACTTATTGGAAAGTAGGAAACAACCAAAAAGAAGCTAAACTACTTGTGTACATGGGTTCAAAATCTTCAAAAACAGGGCTTCAGATAGATCCCATTTACTGGAATGGGCAAAACCTCTCCATTGGGCTGGCTTAGCTGGAATGCATTAGCCTGCTTGCAACTGGCAACCAAATAGGGGCCACTCCATAGTGCATCAAATTTGGAATGTCTTCCTGGTTTTTCCCTATCTGCATCCCACTTTAGAACTAAATCTCCTTCTCTAAAGGTTCTGACCCTAGTTTTCTTATCAAAACTCCTTTTCATCTGCTATTGATTCATCTCTAGGGTTTGCATAGCTTTATTTCTTTTCTCTTCTAGTTCAATTAGCTCTGCCATTCTTACTGACATGGCATTATCTTCAATCAATTCCAGCTGATGAGCCAACTCCAAGGATGGGAATTCCAATGAAATTGGGAGTCTGGCCTCCCTACCATATACCAGTACAAAAGGTGAATTCCCAATAGATCTCTTAGGTGTTATCCTGTCAGCCCACAGAGCAGTTCTTAATTTCTTATGCCAGACCCTCTAATTGTCTTCTATTCTCCTCTTCATGATTCTGATCAGATTCTTATTGGAAGACTCGACCAAACCATTACCTTGGGGATAGTAATTTGATGATGTGCTCAAGTAGATATTGTGATTCATTGCCCATGCAAAAATTTGGGTTCCAACAAAAGACTTAGCATTGTCTGAGATGATAGTAGAAGGAGCACCAAACCTAGATACAATTCCATCAAGGAATTCAACAACTGATGATTCTATAGCATCCTTCAAGGCAACTACCTCTGTCCATCTAGTGAAATAATCAGTAGCAGCCAAAATCCATTTATGACCTACACCAGAAGGAGGATTAATGGGGCCTATAAAATCCAATCCCCATTGGGTAAAGGGCTGATCCACTTGAATAGGACAAAGGGGGAGAGCTGCAAGCCTCTATTTACCTGAAAAGAAAGCACACTTCTCACATTTTCTCACATATCCATAACAATCATGAAATAGAGATGGCCAATAATAACCAGCCCTCATGATCTTCATGGCAGTTGTTCTCGCAGAGAAATGGCCACCATCAGGGCCATCATGAAGTTCTTTAATCATCCTCTCAGCCTGATCCTCTTTAATGCATCTCAACAGGGTCCCATTAAAATCCCTCCTGAATAGGATACCATCAATTACAACATAGGGAATGGACTGTAGTCTATATTGTCTCCTTTTAGTTCTATCCAATCCCTGAGGGTATCCATTTCCTGATAAGAAGCTCTTCATATCATTTATCCAGCTCCTTGGACCATTAACATTTCTTACCTCCTGTTGCTCTGTTATTACCATAACAATCTCTTTATCTGAATCCTGGCCTGATAACATTTCTTTGCACAACCCCTTCCCCCTTACCAGCTTGGTAATCTGAATATCAACATCATACTCCATTACCTTAGTGATCCATCCAGCTCTCTTTTCACTGATATCTTTGCTTAGCAGGAAATCCTTTACACTGGCATGGGGAACCAACAAATGGATCCTATTGTGGGACAATAGGTGTTTGAATTTCATCAAGGCTTTGATGACCACAAGGGCCTGCTTCTCAACAAAGCTATACTTATCTTCATACTCTTTTAGCCCTTCACTAAAGAAGGCTATGGGTTGCTCCTCATCCTTGTCATTTGTTTGAGTCAAGACAACAGAGATACTTGACTCACCATCTAGAGTGTAGAGGATGAAATCTTTCTCAAAATTTGGGTTCATGAGAGTAGGGGTTGAGGCTATGGCTGTCTTGATCTCTTCAAAACTCTCCTTCCCTTACTTGGTCCATGAGAAGACCATACCTTTCTTAAGCATAGCTGTAAGAGGTTTCACCATGGTAGCAAGATTAGGAATAAATCCTCTTACAAAATTTATTCTACCAAGGAAACTTTGCAGCCCCTTCTTGTGTTTAGGAAGAGGAAGGGCAAGTATTGCCTTTGTTCCTTTTGGTTCAACGGTCAGCCCATCCTTAGATACAATGTGTCTCAATAATTTTCCTTGGCTTGTAGCAAAGACACGCTTGGTTGGGTTAAGGGAAACCCAAAACTCTCTACATCTTAGAAATACCCATCTTAGATGATCAAAATGATCTTCTATATTTTCTAAATATACAGTTATATCATCAAGGTATACTAAGACAAACTTGTCAATTAATTTTTTGAAGGCCATCTCCATTGCCTTATAAAATGTGGCACCTGCATTTGTTAGTCCAAATGGAATCTTGCAATAAGCATAGGTGCCCCATTTAGTAGTAAATGTTGTTTTATGTCTATCAGATTATTTAACCAACACTTGGTTATAACCAGAAAACCCATCAAGAAAAGAGAATCTCCTTGACCCACTGACTCTGGACAGAATTTTCTCCATGGAAGGGAAAGGATGGTGATCTTTAAGAGAAGCCTGATTAAGATCCCTAAAGTCCACACACAATCTGATTTCTCCATTTTTCTTCCTTATAGGGACAAGGTTAGCTACCAATGATGAGTGTTTGATAGGAAATATTACATTAGCCTCTATCAACTTGGATAGTTCTTTTCTCATTAGAGGTTCAATCTTAGGATTCACTTGCCTCTGTTTTTGCCTTACTAGTTTGGCCTTATCAATTAAATCTATGGTATGCTGAAACAAACTAGGGTCAAACCCTTTTAAATCATCATATGTCCAAGAAAATACATCATTAAATTCTTGACATAGATAAATGAAACTTTCTTGTTCAGTTTCAGAATATACCTTCCCCATATTTAGAGATTTTCCATTAGCAATTGTAACTGGGGCATAATCATCCTTTTTTGCAGCTAGATTCATCCCTTTGCCTCTTGTTTGATCATCAGGATTAAAGACACTCTCGAAGGTAATGAGACCCTTGGGCAACTTGTTAGAACTAAGATGAATGATCTGATTACCATACTGATCTTGCAGTCTTGACTAATTTCTATCTAAGAATTTTGCCTCATTCTGCAAGAAACTCACAATTTGTTCATCAGAATCAAACACCTGCCAATGAGTTTTGTTGTTAGGGATGGCAGGCCTCACTACCACCTTTATTTGTTGCTTCCTTTCTTCCTCAAGATTCCCTGGTACATCATAAGCTTCACCCACTGCTACAAGTCTATTAGCATGTCTATTTTCTTTCCTAGGAATGCTCTGAATATTAAATGGATTGAAGCCCTCAAGAAAATTCCAGACTCTATGTTTGCAAGACTTGAGCAGGCCATTTTTGGTGATATTCTAGTTTCTCACTTGGTTAACTACCAACTCACTATCCCCATATACTCTCAAGGCTTTAATTCCTCTCTTTTGGGCAAGTAAGAGACCTTGAATCAAAGATTCATACTTGGCCACATTATTGGTGCAACTGAATTAGAGCCTAAAGGAGAAGTAGTATCTTATTTGTGTAGGAGATATCAACATAACACTAGCCCCTAATCCATTTCTATTCCTTGAGCCATCAAAGTACATAATCCATGTTCCACTTATATCGTCATTAGTCCCGATTAGATCAGGAACTTGAGCATCTTTCACTATTATGCAATATGTACTAAGGTTTGTCTCAAGAGTTTCTGACATAGGTTCAAACTGATACTAGCCCATTCATCCAAGAAGAAATCAGGAATCTCTGCTATGGAAGTGGCAAGCTCATTTACTATGTCATTTTCATCCATCTCTAGAATAGGGAAATTCATGTTGATGGGATTGGGGTTGTAAGATTTAGTGTGATGAAGGGCTTGAGGTTCTTCTCTAATTGAGGCATTGGCTCCATATTTGGTCTTGAATGACATATATGACCAATCAACAGATATGAATCCACCAATTTGAGCATTGAAGTCTCTTGAAAGACAGATAGCAAAATAGGGCTTGACTTCGGCAACAGATATGTCTTGAATCACAGTGCAACCAGGGCATGCATGTAGGGCCATCTCCACATTCATAAGGATACCTATAGTTTTGATAGTACTACCATCTAATTGTAACACATCCCTAACAATGGGCTCATATTTCATTCCTAAAGCATCGGCAACACACCTAGGCATTACTGAGCTACTAGCCCCTGAATCTATCATGCAATTGTGGACTAATTTGCCCCCTATAATCAAAGAAACATTGAATGGAGGAGGTCTAACCCTTTTATTTGTCTCCACATCTCCTACTGGTTGTACTAGACTTATAGCACTCTCCATGATAGATGGCTGATCCTTGGGTTCAATCTTCTCTAATTCTTGCTGCAGCATCCGCTTTTGCATTGGTATGGTAGCAACAAAATTCCTCATAGAAATATTCACATTGGTCTTCTTCATTTTCTCTACCACACTGAATGGTGTATTGGGAACTTTGGTAGAAACTTTGGAAGCTGCACTTATAAGAGGTTGAGGTGGGGCAACATAAGGATCACTTGCATCTTTCTTTCTAGAATCTTGCTTTTGCTGCTGTGAAGTACTTGTTTGTTCATTTGCTGCTTGTATATGAGGCGTAGCACTGGAAGTTGAGGCCTGCTTTGGAGGAGGGGCAGCATGTTCCATAGCTCTCCTCTTACTTCTTGTGTTATGAGCAACAAAATCCTGGATTACATTACAGTGCTCCCCAATCTGATGATTCATGAAAGAGCAATCATCATGTCCTTGAATATATGAGGCTTCCTTGGGATGATCCTCCTTGTATGATTGCTTTGCTCCAGGTTCTTGTTCAGTTAGGGCCAAATAAGATTTTGCCTTCTGGCACATGCAATAGGCATAAGAATAGTTGCAGGAGGGACAAAAATCTTGATCTTGGGCCACATTATTTTGAGGGACTATAGCTCGGTTCTGATTTGAGCTTGAAGCAGAAGCATGACTATTTTTCCTACCTAGATCAAAAGAGCTATTCCACTGATTAGGAGGCCTACCACCATTTGGAGCTCGATATTGCAATTGGGGAGGCTTGCCACTTTGAGCCTGCTGTCTTTCTAAGGCCACCACTTTGTTACTCATTTTTTGTATCATAGAGAAACTATCTTCTAATCTCTTTCATTGGTCCTTCAACTCCCTCCCCTACTCTTGCAATTTTTTATCCAGGGTCTTCTCTCTTTTATCTGTATTCAGCACTAGACCTTGGAGCATCTCTTTGAGTTCATCTGTCCCATTTGAGGATGTGGAAGCTTGAGGGACTAGAGGAAGGGCTTGTGATGTAGAAGTTGTAGGAAGAGGGGCCATTGCTGGTTAGTAGTTGGGAACATCAGGAAAGAAAGGCATAGGGGGCCTTAGAGCCAACTTTTCTCCTTGTATTAGGATTTTCTCATCTTTTATGGCTATCTCATAGGCATTAGGCAAGGTATCTCCCCCCATAGTTTGGATTGTAGTGGCAATATCACTATTAAAAGCTCTAAGGTAATGCAAGAAGGCATTACCAGGGGTAGGTTTCACTGTAGTAGGTATTCTATCCCATGTCTTTTGAAATCTATAGTTAAAATCAGTCATACATTCATGGGGGGCCCTTTTTATAGTAGTCAACTGCTCTAAAAGTGACAGATGGTCACTTCTATCCTCAAAATGTTTGCATAACCCTGCTCCTAGTCCATCCCAATTAGTTATAGAACCATGAGCTAAGCCTCTATACCACTGTAATGCTTTTCCTTTTAAAGATGAGGCTAGAAGTCTAATAGCAACATCATCCTCTGTGATACCATGGATATTACAGACATTTGCTACTTCTTGGATATGCTCTAAAGGGGAGATGGAATTTTCACCAGTAAAATCAGGTATACTTTTTAGTGTGGATACTGGTATATCATGTCTTTGGGCTAACAATAGAGGACTTCCACCATTAAAAGTGGCAAAAACATGAACTCTTGGCTGTGCCATGTAAACAAGTGTTCTATTGATGAGTGTTGATGGTAATCTAGGCTGAGTTTGAGTAACAGGAGGAGTAGAGACAGATCTTACAGGTAAATTAACTGTTATTACACCCCTAACTAGTGATAATGAAGTTCTAGTCCTCCTTCTTCTAGGATTTGAAAGAGAAAGCTCTTGATATTGAAATTTACCTCTAGAAGATGCCCTTTTTTCAGCTCTGGGCATGAATCACTACAACTTTGGCTTGGAACCAGATTTGTTGATGTTCAGAGTCACTATGTACTTTGAAGAATCAGCCTCTTGAAGGCTTGGATACTAAATCTAGCACTACCTCTTCAGCATTAGTCTTTGAAACTCTTTCTTCTTGACACCAGTAGACTTTTTAATTTTGTTTGCAAAATAGTCCCACTAGGTGTGCCAAAAACTGTTGTCACTTAGGTTTGCACCCTTGTCCAAGGCCTATGCATGAGGACAACCTAGTGAAACAATGGAAACAACCTCCAAGCTATGGGACTTGAACTGTGAGGTTGAGTCTCTGGAGAAGGCTGGCTTCCTCTTACTATCAGGGTGCACCTAACTACTTCTTGGAGAGGAAAAGGGAGAAGGAGAGCATGAAAGAAAATCTACCTAGTCTAATCTATGGAGGTGATGCACAAAAATAGAGTGTTCGGACCAATTCCCTGCCCATACATGCGCTACTGAACCAGAATGAAACTAAGGATATACACATCCAGACTTGCTTTAATCAAATAACCACATACAGATAAGGAAACCAAGATGAATGACACAAGGAAGAAGTTCACCTATATACCCTTCATAGGTCAGCAATGATACAGTCATGCAGATTATAGATTTCCACAAAAAAATGGCACAGGCAAAGAATTCCTGCACTTTAATACCAATGGCTGAAGGAGATAAATAGAGAATCAGACAGTTCAAAGGCACAGGGGAGTTCACACTAGAATTGAAGAGAAAATTCAAAGGAGAATCAGAGAGAAGGTCCACTTACAAAAACTACAAAATCTACCTTTATAGTTTAGGCATAACTAAGATCTTTTCCAGTTGAAGTGACCCTGCAGCTACCCGCCATTAAGTCCTGTGGAGGACAATCATGGGAATCTGAAGAAAATTTGATCTTTGGAATAGGTGTCCTGAGAGGACTAAAAATGTAACCATCAATGTTCTGACTAGGTAGATGGATCAACTAAGATGGTGGAGTGTCTTCCTATATTTTGTATTCATTTCTGGTAGGTCGGGATTGATCATGAAGATCAGATCGCACAACAAAATCAATCACCTTCACTTTTTAGGTTCATGAATCAACGGGGGCAAAAAGTCAACCTAATTTCACAAACCAATTGGGACACATGGACCAATCACTTCTTTTTGTTCTACCACCTGGGAAGTCCTCTGCGGTTGAGCTCCTCTTATTGAACTAATCGCGCCACCCTTCAAACTGTTATCATTAACTGTAACAATCACACTAACCGCCAGCCGCTAACCACCAACCTTGGCTGAGCTAGTGAGACACGTGTCCACAAGGCACTATGTTGCTATGGTAAAGATCACACAACTTCACCATAGCAAGACAGTGCCTTCCATTGATTTGCCCTAATCTGACGATCGTGAAGACTCATCATGTTTCGTGCTTGCTTTTCAACTTCTGGGCCCATGAAATGCTTGTTAGCACACCTGGCATCACCTCAGCGACCACACCTTGACGAGACTTGGGCCCGCTGACACGTGGCAAAAGGGCACCATGTCGCTATGGTAAAGATCGTGCCACTTCACCATGGCGACATGGCACCTTCCGTCGATTTTCCTTGATCTGACGACAAGCAAGATAGATACTGCCCCCTGCCCCTTAGTCTATCAATCAATGGGAACCGGCCACGTGCCAACCATCTGTATTTCTTATGCCTCCAAACATGGACCTATGAGGACACGTGTCCTCTAGGTGCCAACTCACTATCGTAATTCTCGTGCGGCTTTTCAATAGCGCGATGGTGCCTGTCGTTGATCTCTATAGATTCGACGGTGGAGAACCTAACCCCTTACTGCACTAGCCGCGTTGAAGATCTGGTCCCACAATCTATCTTTATTCTAACCTAGTATACGTGGCTGTCCCCCATTGGCCTAAAGAAGCACCACCTTGGTCTAACAAGGCACCAACCTAGTAGATTCTAATATTATTTAATCCTGACCACACCATGTATCAACTAGTTGCTATGTCGCTAACAGAAAACTTGTGAGTTTTTTTTTGGTGCCATGGCCCCTTGCCACTTTTTGAATCTTTTCGGCCCGTGAAACTGACCACCCGCCATAAGACATTTTCGTCAAGCGCTATGTCACTATGAAGATTTTTTGGCCAACACATGATAGCGACATAGCGCCCACGGTGCCGTGGAACTTTTTTGACCTGCCAAAACATGTTTGCCCAACAAGCTGGACCCACTGGACACATGTCATCAGGGCACCATGTCGCGAACATAAATCTTGTGCAGCTTCTGATGGCGAGATAGTGCCAACCGTCGATCTCTGTAGATCTAATGAAGGAGAACTTGCGGGCCACAAAAATATGTTATAAGGTTTGAAGCTTGGTATTTTAATATTTCCATGGGTTTTTGGTTATGGACATTTCAAAGGCGGGAAGGGCAATATGAATTATGAATTTTGGCAGGAAGATTAAAATACAACAAGAACTACACATTGCAACCTCAAAATGAGACACAATCTCAGTATTATGACTCAATTCAATTGCTATTTTCATACACATAACATATCGACATGCCCCTGATAGTGCGGAAGATAATTGAAAGATATTAGAGAGTATCATTTTTATATGAGTGACGATTGATCTCACTCTTACAAGTTTGTGCAACATTGTTTCGAGAATTATTTTTATTTCTTACAGGAGCATGCAATTGTTATGGATAGACATATCATTTGGTTAGATAACTGTACAGGTCAATTCAAGAATGCTCGCATGTTTTATTGGTTATATAGGATGCACATAGAGAGGGGGGTGCCTAATATTTGGAGTTTTTTTGAGTCTATCCATGGGAAAGGGGAACATGATAGAGGAGGGGCACGTGTGAAGAGAGCTCTAGTTAAGGAGCAACTAAAGATTTTAGGAGCAGATCTTCTTGATGCTTGTAGCATTTTTGATTGGTGTAGTTTAGCATTATCACAATGGGGGACTCTTGATTTAGTAGTATGCAAGTTCTTTTAGTTGGTTGAGGAAGGGTCCATAGGTGATAGATCAGATTGTGCTACAGTGAGGGACTTATCAAAAATGTATTCATTCTAGAGCTTTGATTCTAGTACATGGACCATTTGGACTCAATAGCTAGCTTGCTTTTTTTCTAGTTATTTTTAGTGTGATTGGGATCACTATGAGTCGAATGAGTGGGTGGACACATGGGCTCCACATTATCTTACTCCATTTTCTATCATACCCTCTATTAGAAATGATGACATGGAAAGTTCACTTGATCATAACCATCTATCGGATCTTCTTCAACCAGGACATGTGTTTGCATTGGTTGCACCATAGGGGAATGATGAGAAATCCAATTATTGGTTAGCAAATTGTGTAAAAGGTAAACAAAAGCTTGCATAACCGATCAAAGATGATGATGGATTCACATATCCTACTGGTTCAATGGTTGTTGTTGGAACATGGCTGTAGCAATACATGCATGGAAGGAATGGAATTCCTACAGTCGAAGGCTATCAGAAACAAAAAATAACTCTCATATATTCACATCTTATTATAGAAACAAATGTAAAGTTGTTGAAGCATCAAGGAAGACCAAAAGTAAAAGAACTTTTTACTATTACTAATGATGATCATGAAGCCTTGTTGGAGACCCTAAAATAGATTGATGACCAAACTGGAACATTTGACTAGGTATATTTTCTTCTTATCTTATTTTCTTCATAATGATTCAGTGAACCTATTACCACACTCATATATTTCTCGTGTCCTTAGGCGTCTCATGAGTGAGTCATTTCTTGATCAAGAAGTTGAACTTGAAGTTCCAATTAACTTCAAGTTCAATTTCACATTCCCCATTGTCTTTCATGTATCAAAGTCTACATTCATTGTCCCAAGTCAGTCCTGATGAAGTTAAAGTCAGAGTTGAAGTCTAATCATCTCAAACTTCAACTTCAACTTTGATATCATTTTTGTAGACTAACATTATGTTTTCATGAAAGCATTCAATCTTTGAAATAAAAAGGCAAAATGGGCCCCAATGATGACATTTTTTGAGGCATGTGAAATAATAAATAAGGATGTTAAGGAGGCACATGTCTTGATATGGCACAATTTAGAGAAAAGGAAAATCTTTCATTTCATGATGACATGGAGCATTAATAGGCATGCGAATTTGATGGGCATTAAGAACGAATCACTTAGAGGGTCTTTTCTAATGAATAACACATGAATAGTAATTATTATATTTACTTGCCATATCTATAATGAGATTTTCTTCATAAGTCATCCCTTAAATGCATTACTTAGTCATTTCACTGCTCATTTCGCTATTTGCAAAAGGAAATCTCAACATCATTTAGTAGGGAGAATGTGTCGTAAGATAAGCTTTGTCAAATTGTAAGTGCACTGCCATTATCCTCTATAATTTTTCTTGTGCTTGCTTTTGTTTTCAAAGGTTTTTGTTTGCATCTTTTAGACCCTATCACCCCATAGCAAGCCATGACATTGTTTCTCCCCAAAATTCCCAAATTGGGAAAACCATGTCTCCTTAGCTCTTTACCTAAGATTTGTGACACATTCCTAGTTAAAAAAAGCTTGACCGATATAATTGAAAGAGCCAGAAATACCTAGTCAAGTCCTATATATCAGAAACTAGTTAATAGTGGATTGCTCGAAGCTGCCACATTTCCTATACCTATTACATGCCCAGAGTTAATCATTGAATGCAAAAACCACTATGATCCTAACAAGAGATGTGTTAATAAAATTTTAGGAGAAGTGATAGTCAAAATCGACAGGACCAGTGTTTTCTCAACCCTTAGGATCCCTCATAAGGAACCTAATGAACCATGGACATTTGAGGAGGTAGAACGCCTGTATGCTAAAAGGAAAAATAGTTGTGACAATAAAGTAGCCCAGTCCTGGCTCCTAAAACTAGCAGAAGGTGGTTCAAGGTTGCCCAAACTATTAACCATTGAACATTTCATCAAAGAAATTGCAGAAATTGTGCTTTTGTTGAACAGAGTCAAAGTAAATGAGCATGCATTTCATTGGGAGACATGGATGTATTTCTTCATCCAAAATATTGTTGAGGAGGATAAGTTCATTGATTGGGCTGACCTAATTGCTGAGAATTTACACAAGGGTTTAGTAGCTGTCAATAATTTTGGTTCATTTTTCCTATCTTCCTTTTTAATTTATGTCTTGGTAGCATCTAAAGAATGAGAAAGCCTTCCACATTTTTCATGGACAGATGAAATGCCCATTTACCAATAATATAGTGATCTCCAGTAACCTAATTTGTGTAAAGAGTTCAAAAGAGTAAATGATGTCTTTCTGGGAAGGCTAGTTTTTGAGCTTTAGGGTCATGAAAATAATAAACTATTTGAGGAAGCAATGCAAGCTATACAAGTCTATGGCTATTTTTATCTTCAATTCATTAGGTTCACATACCTTAGGATGGGTGGTTATTCAAGTGAACCATTGAAGCTGCCTCGTTATTGCTTAGACTCTATTATTTTATTTAAAATGTGTAGACAATTTGTCTCAGTCATGGAGTCTTTTGAAATTACCAAGAGGTCCTCTTCTATTTTATTTCCCATTTAAATTGGCCACTACAAATGCCCTATTCTAAAGTAAGCCATGTTGACAAGAGCATCATTGACACGTCTGTGTTTCAAACCTTTCTTCCATTGAGAAAATTTTGATTATACAGGATTGTCAGGAATAATTTTTAAAATGCAATTTCTTTTTTTGACATTCCATAGTTAGAAGGCTACTAGGAAAATTGTCCTAATGAGTTTGAAGTAAGAAAAAGGCTATGGTTGAGATTAATAATTAAGCAAATTAATATGTTTAATGTTGATCTTGACACATGTAGACTAAAAGAGGAAGATTCAGAAGAAGTGATTGACCCATTTTATATTGACCAAAGTGAATGCATGCCTATTCTTGAGATTGATTGGGGAAGAAGAGAAGATGTTGATTTATTCTCTCGCACTTAAGATGTGCTGGCTAGGACTGAAAATTGGATAAAATAAAATAAAAAAATTGTCACCCCTATTCTGTCTAGAAAGTCTTCAAAAACCAAAAGTAAAAATGCCTCCCAAAAGAAAAAAGCTATCACTAACCAAGGTGTTCATGGTCCCATTGCAAGTTCAGTTGAAGTTGAAGCTGAAGCAATTCCACAATCACTTCAACTTCAAGTTCAAGCAGAAACTCCTAAGGCTAAAAGGGTGACCCATTCGAGCACAAAGAAAGCATCATCAAACAAAGGAAAGAATACGGTGATAGTTGATTTTGAGACTACAAAAGAATCACCTATGGCAGATAGTGTACCAGAACCCCAAAAGTCAGTAGTGAATACTAATAGCCAAGAGAGTAATCTCACCTTGGCTTAGTTCTCCCTTGCAGCAATAAGGAACCAGTTACTCCCAAATGGTTGGAGACTTCTATTGAAAAGAAGTAGAGCATGGTGCCTCTTTCAATTAAAATTGCTAATTTGGTTAGTAAATGTTTGGGGAAAACACCTAAGGTTAAGAAAGCCAGGATAGAATCAAAAATCAAATTTGACAAAAAATCAGGGCACTAGTCAGCTGAAATAGCCATGCCACCAGATGGAAGTTTGTGAGAATCTCTAACCCCTCAAGATTACCAAATAACAAAGGTTGACTTGGGAAAAGAAAACCATGAAGTGGATATGGAGTTATTTGAAGCCTCTAATAAGAAAATTGCACACAGGGTGTGGAAGGATAGATAGGATAAACAAGAGATGAAGACAATAAAGAACATGGAACAATATATCAATGTCATCCTTCACCCTAAAGCAAAGAACATCATAAAAATGTTAGCAATTGTAGATGTGTCCTCTACAACCAACCAACAATCCCTTGATAATCTGCAAAAGTGCAGAGCGGTTGCAAAGACAATAGGGGAGCGAGTGCAAGGTGTCCTAGATGACACTATGAAACACATAAGTCTCTTAGATAAGGCTTCGAAAGAGATCTCTGCCATCACCAAAAAGGTAGAGCTAAGCAATGAAGGGTAGGAGAAAGGAAGAAGAAATTGGGAAAGGGTGGTAATATGGTTGGAAGATATCCAAGAGTTTGGACTTTAGAAATTTCAAGCTAAGTGTCATGTAGTTGGTTTAGATGAGAAAGCCTTGTATTTAATCAAGGATTGTATTGAATGGAGGAACAAAGCATTGATATAAGGCATAATTGAAATCAAAGAAACCTTGCAAGAACTCAAGGTCATACACCAGATAATTCAGGGAGTCCTCAAATGGTTTGGAAAACACTTCACAGGTAAAGAGGATGACTCTATTGCCCAAGTAGAGGAAGTAATTGAAGAAGTCCAAAAGAAATTCCAAGAGCTCCAAGATAAGAAGATACCAACTAAGTAGGACTTTTTGAACATAGCCCAGACTGAAGCCATGCTAATAATCAATTTGAAATACTTGGAAATGCATGAGGAAAAAATAGTGGAATTGAAAAAGGAGAAAGAAATTTGGAAATAGCAAGTCGCTTACATTGGCCTGCCTCATCAATCCATTATTTTTTCATTTTCAAACTCCTACAAAGCATGGAAAGTGGTGAGGAATGTGGCTAGCATGGATGGTGCTACTTGATCATAATAAATAGTTATAGATAGTCGCTTAGTTGTTCTTTTTGGTTTTTACTTTCTTGCATTCCAATTAACATAATTGTGTCAACTAAAAAACTGCTTTACTGCTGGCGGGATAATTTTGCCATCTGTCTAGCCCCATGCCTTCTATAAATGTAATAATTAGTATGGCCTAGGGTTAATCTCCAAAAAAATGATAAACAAATTTTTTTTTTTAAAGGTTCAATCTTAAGTTTTCAAAGATAGCATTTTAGATTTTCAACAAACATAAATAGAACTCTATAGTTTGATTTTGCTAAAGCCTTTTAGAGGTAGATATTAATGTCTACTTCTTTGAATCTGTATTTCTAAAGATACTATTTATACAAAAAGATTTTTCTTAGTTTGTCATTCATTTTGAGATTTCTTATTCAAATTTTGAGAAGCTATGAGAAGTGAATTTCATTTGATCTGCCTGCTTGTTTACTTGACTTTCAATTATGTGGATAATATTGATAGTTAAGATCAAGTGGTTCTTTAACATTAAAATTTACTTTATATTGATGAAATAGAATAAGTTGATTCAGCACTTTCAATAGATTATGTTTTGAAAATATCTTTCCTTTGGGGTAAAAGATCGAAAAACCATTCTTTTTCAATAAAGCTAGTTGTGCCTGTTTTACTAGGAAAAAAAAATTTAAGTAGAGAATTCCTTAACATTCTATAGGAATTCAATCTGTTGGTATGCATTTTTCTCCATTTTGAATATAAAACCATTTGAGAAAAACTATTTACTAATAGAACTGATGATTATCATGTTTAATACAAAAAGTTAATAATATTTTTTATGATATTGGAATGTAGGTACATCATGAAGAGTAGCCATGCATAAAGATAAAAAGCTAAATAAGAACTAGAATGAAGAAAAATCTATTCTATTTTTGACACTATGATTTTTGACAATACTTTTATTAACACTATGATTTTTGACACTACTATTTTTGACACTACAATTTTTTGTAGTTGTGTATTGATGTAATAATGATGAAACACTTGATATATTGTAAATTGAAACTTGTTGATTTAATGTAAGAAACAAAGAAGATTTTACTTAATGCAATTTATGTGGTGGGACCTAAAAAACGATGATTTTAAATACATATTAACACCAAACTTGCATTGTGCCAAATGCCAAAAACCTGAGAGAGGTAAAAAATAATGTTTTTTCTTTTAATACTAACCCTAGTGACACCCTTGTTCCAGCCGTGAAGACCATCCATCATCCACAGCCACCCCATATCGAGGAGTTTCCAAGGTACTCTAACTAGTGTGTTTTGAGGTCAATCTTCTGAGGGTCGTAACTCAGAGCTCGTGAGGGCTATTGATGACACATCAAATTTTACAGTATGGTGAAGTTGAGGCCTGAAATAACCTATCTCATTTTTGAGATATCACATTCCATTTGGATTCGGCATAGCGATCTTGCTTGATGCCAAAACTCGTAATGTGCCTCAGTTCATAGGTGCACCATAGCGTAACTTTGAAACTATTGATCTTGGCATCAAATCATTAGTGCCATTAGCTTCAAATGGTTGAGTGAACCCTAGTGACACCCTTTTTGCAGCCATGGAGACCCTCCATCATTTGCGGCCACCCCATGCCGAGGAGTCTCCAAGGTGCTCTAAGAGCATGTCAAGGTAGATCTTCCGAGGGTCGTAACTCGGAGCTCATGAGGGATATCAATGAAACATCAAATTCTAAAACATGATGATATTGAGGCATAAAATAAGGTATCTCATTTTTGAGATATCACATTCCATTTGGATTCAGCATAGCAATCTCGCTTGATGCCAAAATTCATAGTGTGCCTCAGTTCACAGGTGCACCACAGCGTAACTTTGAAACCACTGATCTTGGCATTTGAAAATTAGTTCCATTAGCTCTAGATGGGTGATTGAACCCTAGTGACACCCTTGTTTTGACTATGGAGACCCTCCATCGTCCACGGCCACCCAATATCAAGGAGTTTCCAAGGTGCTCTAAGTGCGTTTCGAGGTTGATTTCTGAGGTTCATAACTCAAAACTCATGAGAGCTATCAATAAAATGTTGAATTCCATAGGATGGTCATGTCAAGGCCTAAAATATCCTATCTCATTTTCAAGAGATCACATTCTGTTTGGATTTCGCATAGCGATCTTGCTCATTGCTAAAACTTGTAGTGTGCCTTAGTTCATAGGTGCACCACAGCGTAACTTTGAAACCCTTGATCTTGGAATCAAATCATCAGCACCATTAGCTCTGAATGAGTGGGTGAACCCTAATGACACCCTTGTTCTGGCTGCAAAAACCCTCCATTGTCCACGGCAACCCTGTACCGAGGGGTCTCCAAGGTGCTCTAAGTGCATATCAAGGTCAATCTTCTGAGGGCCATAACTCAAAGCTCATATAGGCTATCAATAACCCCTTACCAAGTTTGGTGAGCTCGTCTAATTAAGAATTTAAAGTTATAGCAAAAATTGCTCAAAATTGCAAAAGTTGCAAGAGTTGAAAAATTGCAATTTTGCAACTTTTGAAACCTTTTCATGCAAAGTGAAAATGAAAGAAAAGAGTTAGTTAGGGGTTTGAGCATGACCATACAATGTTGGAAACACTTATACAAGGTGTCAAATGATAGCATGCATTAATGAAGCCAATTTACATAATGATAGAATGCATTACTCGATGGTTGGATTGAAGAAATGAAGTATGGTTCAAAAGTTATGAATGATTGTGTTTGGGTCTATACAAAGGACAACAAGAAGGTATGTTTTGGATGATTTGGTTCCTAATTTTTGTTAAGTGGATCAGTATGGGTAATCAAATCAATGTGAGAAATGTATAGATGTTATTCATATGGATATGGTATTGGGGAACCAAGTTAAAAAGGTTTGATCTAATCAAGTCCCTAAAGTTGGGATATTTTGAGGTTATGTTGAAATTGAAAAGTTGTAGTATGAGGATAGTAACAAAGTGAAGGGTAGTTATTAAAGATTATAAGTCTAGGAATGAGTTTGTGGTTGGGAATAGAATCCATGGTTGAGGAGTGGAGTCCTTAAGTGTGTTGAGATTAGATTTGAAGCCAAGAGTTAGTTTCAAGGTTGAAGGTGGAGTTTAAAATTAGATTTGGGGTTATGCGAACCTTGTGTAGTAGGTTAACAAGTGTGTTTATGTCATGATAGCACTTCAAATTAAACATTGCATACAAATTTTATAATAAAGGTTGTTAAAATGTTATTAAAAATTTGTTGCATTTGAATTGAATATAAAAAACATGATCAAAATTAATGATATTTCATAAACATGAACAATACACATGATCCATGATAAATTGAACAATACTAGATACTAAATTAATATGTATATCATTGTGCACATAAATGACAAAAAAATATATTAAAATACACGTATCCATAGACAAATTACACAAATATATATATCAAAGTTCATGTACCCATAGAAAAATTACACAAATATATATCAAAATACATAGATCCATATACAAAATGTGGCTAATCATGCCATCAGAATGTGTATAATATCAATGTTTATGTAAACAATATGGTATATGCCATCTCAAAATGTCTCATTATGCATCCTATGAAATCTTTACTATCCTAGGCTACTGGTGGATGATCAAAATGTAGCCTCTTCACTGCACTAGGTGGATCAGATGCCTCCTACATAAACAAAAAAAGAAAACCCAAAGTTAGAGTACTAAATTTATATGATTCTTTGTATCTAACATTGAATTACTCAAATTCATAATGATCTTTTTTTTAATGAAGATTTATACTATTAAACTTTCATCATAAATACCTCTCTCGTTGACCTTTTGTGCTGATTAGGAGTCTTCTCGTATGCCCTCTGCAATGCTTGTACCTCGCTGATTATGGCCTATGTATGTTCAAATATGTTTCCCAAATGAATCTACAACTTAAACTATAACATTATAATTCATAGCACTAAATTTATAACATATAATCAAGAATTCAAACTATAACTTACTAGTGTAGGCTCCTCAGGATGTAGTGGCTACATCATCAAAGATACAAAACTCTCACGTCCAACCTCGTGTGCACTAGGAGTTTCCTATGAGATACAAAATACTAGTTGTTAATATCACAAAAATCAGTTTTGAATTTATTTATGAAAATAAGAAAAACAAAAAATAAATGATACTTATACATACAATGGGGCTCTTAGTGCGAATGGAAATACCTCAGCATCTACGAGGCAGAATTTGCATGGGCTCATTGCCGATAGCCATGCCCTATACAATAAAGAATGTAATTAAATTTCATTACCACAAACATTTTACAAGAATGCATCAATATTTAATCAAATAGAAAGCACCTAATGACCCTTCCTTTGTCAATGGGTCCTGGATCATCCCCTGCACTTTGTCCCCTAGGAACAGGTGGTACTTGCAAGATAAAAGAAAGATTGGAAACCATATATGCTACAATATCAAATAGAAAAAAAAATGAAAACACAACATAAGGTACCGTAGATGTCTCAAGGCCAAATAAAATAGTCGAGGGTGTGGTATTATCTACTCTAGATGTCTCAGCTCCTCCTTAGTCATCAACTAAACATGAATGAAGATCACATACATGTATAAGTTAGTATGGCTTAAAAATTAAAATTACTCTATTATAAAGATTAAGTTTAAATCACATATGTCATGACAAAAAAATGTATACACGTACCGACACAGAAGGAGTTCATGCCTTTACATGCCCCTCCTCTCTCGCATTAGGGTCTGTAGCCTCTACACATGCCTTCGGTGTATCCTCATCTAATACAAAATGATACTCAAGAAGATCACCTATGGCACCCAAAAAAATATTCTTGCACGTAATGCAAGTATGAGGCACACAAGCATGTGATGAGCTAGCCGATATGAACTCATGCCAGCATCATCAGCATAGGGAGGCAGGACTAAACTAGCATGGGATATCAATAGGCTACTCAGTTTATGGATGGCTATAATGGTCTGAGAGCTAGCCTCTATAATAATATTAGGATGTTGCACTTGAGGAAGGGGGGAGACATCAGTAGGGGGGACAAAAGTGCCAGCTTTCTTCTATTGGGAAGAGGGTCTATCCTGAGGAGCTCTTTCTTCTACACCCATGTTGGGCTTCATGCTCCAATAGTTCACCTTGAGGCCCAACACAAATTCTGCATACAATTTTCTAAGGAAATAAAATGGTACCTCTAAATTGCTATGTGGAGGGATGTCAAAGATCATCCACCAATGATCCCAAAAGTTCGCACATATGGCATCATTTGTGTACCATTTAATCAATAGTTTGGGCTTTTTGTGGTCGACTAGTAAATCGGTTTTTGGGTTCACAAAAAGGGCAACCAAATCATCTTTACTTATATTGAGGGTTGCAACCTCATCATAGTCCAACCCATCATCAAACATCTCATGCATTTTGTCATACCAATGAAGAGCGGCATTTTGTTCCTCGGTAAGCGTTTCAATGTTATCCACTATGTTGTTTAACGTGGATAACATAGGAGCCAATGTGGGTACAATATTATATGTTGTTCACAAAGCCCTCAATTCAGTGAGATTTTCAAATATCAAATCCTCTATTCGAGGAGGATTTTAAGGGGGTAAAGGATCATTTGGTGGATGATTTTGCGAGGGCGCTGGATCATTTGGTAGGGGGTTACGAGGAACAGTATTCCTTGCCTCAATATCATCATTTTGGTCAACCATACCTATTAATTTGTAAAACATAATTTATATTTAAAAAACCTAAAATTTAACAATTTCTATCAAAAAATACCTAAATTATAACAAATCCAACTAAAACTAACAAATTTAAAATAAAATTTAATAAATTTATACTAAAATTGATTCAAAACATTAAAAAAACCCTACTTATCGTGTATCCAATTGCAAAATAGATATCTAAGCTCGAAAACACTAAATCTTTGTCAAAACAGCAACCCTTAGGTTGTGTTTTTTTTAATAATAGCATAGTCATCGAGTATCTGATTTGATATCAGATACCCGATATTATCGGATATCTAATTTTATATTAGGTATCTGATATCAAATCGGATACCCGATAAGGGTTGGGGGCCTACTTTCCAGCTTTGGTATCAAGATGGGGAGAAAAAAGTCAGCACAGATTTTGAAACACTTTTAGATGTTTTCAAACTCTCTTTTTTTCACATCGCCACTTTTTGGCACACCATGATCCTGCACATACCCAAATCGGGTGTGTTGTTGATCCAAGAAACTAAGATAACTAAAAATAAAGTTGAGGTTATATTTCTCCTTAAGAATTGAAAATTTTTGGGGTGTGATTCTAAAGGACCCTCAAGAGGTGTGGTTATCTTATAAAATAATTTTATTGTTAAAGGTGAGGTCCTTTTGGCTGAAAAAAATATCATTTTTATTAATTTTTCTCATAGTAGAGACAATTTCTCCTAGATTCTCTCTACTATCTATGCTTCCAATTACAAAAATGGGAGGTTAGCCTTCTAGGAAAGGTTGGGGACTTTCAAAAATTCTATCATTGAAATCCCATGGCTGGTTATGGTCGATTTTAACTCTCCCCTAAATGATAATGATAAATTGGGGAGCATCTCTACCCAAGCTCATCTGGATGGAAGGCTAGATTTTATGCTCTTCATCAATCTACATGATTTTCTGGATGTGGATCTCCAAGGTTGTTCCTACATGTGGTCCAATATTATTGAAAGGGTAAGCACCTTATTCAGGTAAGGCTTGATAGAGATCTTATTTTGGGTGATTGGTTTAATAGATTCCACTGTTCTCTTTCCTCTATCACTAAGATAAGGTCCAACCATTTCTTGATTTCTACATTGGCTGACCCCTTAGCTGTTAAGCGTAATTTTCATTTCAAGTTTGAAAGGATGTGGATGGAACACTCCAATTTTAATAATCTCATTCAAGGATTGGTGGAATGCGAATGTTGAAGGGTCATCCATATTCAAGATAGCTAAAAAACTCAATCATGTTAAAAAAAAGTCAAATCTTGGAACAAGGAGACCTTTGTGGATATTTTTCTACAAAAAAAAAGTTATAAAAAATGGTTTGGATGAAGTTCAAAAGTCTATTCAAGAGGAAGGGGATTCTCATGGTTATATAGAAAAGGAAAAGGAGTTGTTGGTGAAGTATCATGATATTATTACCAAAGAGGAGCTTTATTGGAGAAAAAGGTCAAGAGCCCTCTAGATGATGGTTGGAGATCACAAAACAAGGTTTTTTCATCTTAAGATGTGTAAACATAGAACTTCTAAATGAATCTTGAATATATTCGTAGAGAAAGGAGATGTGAATTTGGATGAGGAAACCTTTGAGTCTTTTGTGGATTTCTTTTATAATCTATTCAAAAAAGAGAATAATCTTTGCCCCAAAATTTAGAACAATCTTCTAGCGGCTATTCTTTCTTTGCTAGATGACAATAATAACCAACTTTTGGTTTCTATTCCATCTGTGGATAAAATTCATAAAGCAATGTTTTCTTTTGAAGGAGATAAGTCCATAGGGCTCAATGAATTTCCTATGTTCTCCTTTCAATACTTCTGGAAGTCAATTGGGTCAGAGGTGAGTGTGGTAGTTAAAGAATTTTTTTGGCTCAAAGAAATTGCTTGAAGAATTCAATTCTACCTTCATTGTTTTGATCCCTAAAAAGGAGGGTACTAGAATGGTGGAAGCTTTTAGGCTGATAAGTTTGTGTAACTCTATTTATAAGGTGTTTTCTAAAATCCTTACCTCTAGATTGTTGTTTATTTTTCCTTCTATTATATTGCCTCAACAAAATGGTTTTGTATCAAACAAGAAAATTTTTGATTCCATTATCAAATTCCATGAGGTGATTCATTATACTAAAATTCAAGTTCTCAAGGTTTTCTGTGCAAGCTAGATTTATCTAAGGCTTATGACAGAGTTGACTGGGACTTTATGCTCAAAGTTTTGAAGAAATTTTTTTTGTGGGGTTGTTTCATTTAGCTTGATTCCCAGTTGGTTGGGACATCCTCATGTGCAATTATTATTAATGGGTCCTCTTCTAATTACTTCAAACCTTTCAAAGAGTTGAGACAAGAAGACCCTCTATCTCTCATTCCTTTTTTTGATCATGGTGGAGACCCTTGGTAGATCAGTCAATGTTCATGTATCTGAAGGGCCAATAGTTGGCCTCAAACTATCTTCTTATGACCTTACTTTCTCTCATGAGCATTTTTTTGATGACATGATTATGATGGGGGAAGAAATGATAAAAGAAGATAGAAGCTTTAAAGAATTCCTTCAGGTGTACAGAATGGCATCAAGTTAGTTAATCAATTGGGACAAAATCTCTATCCTTTTTTTATCAATTTACTCCAATCCCTTGACAAGAGAAGATTGCTAGAATTCTAGAGTGTAAAATTGAGAACTTGCATGCCTCCTATTTGCGAATTCCTTTAGAGCTGAGACCTCTAGAGGCCTTCTGGGCTTAGCTGGTTAATAGATTAAATGCAATTTTGGTAGGCTAGAAAGGGGCCCTACTTAACCAAGCAATGAAACTTCAATATCTAAAGTCAACTTTACAAAGTTTACGAGTCCATGCTCTTAGTATGTTCAAAACGTCATTGTCATTTAAAGGGGAAAAGATGTGTCATTTAGTGAAGATCTTACATGGTATTCTATAGGTTTCTAAGAAACCTTGGAACTAATTCTTAT
Source organism: Cupressus sempervirens (assembly GCA_028749045.1). NCBI lineage: Eukaryota > Viridiplantae > Streptophyta > Pinopsida > Cupressales > Cupressaceae > Cupressus > Cupressus sempervirens. Next base: position 234,781,947 of record CM053787.1, on the reverse strand, counting down.
ACTCAAATCAAATTATTAATGTCACCCCAAAAATAAATCTATACAAGCTCTTTAAGGGATAGTTTCAACAACTTCTACAATATGCACAAACTTCCTTTAGCACTTTATCTTTCTTGTTGTACACAAATGGTATTGACTTTAGTAAATTTTTAAACAACAATATCCTTGAGATAACTTCCTTGCTTTAATATCCTTGATTTCCTCAACTCCAAATACTATCTTAAAAAAAAAGATAACACACATCATTCCTTACTCATGGCTCAGATAGTATGACAAACATTGCAAACACATAACAAGCAGATTACTACAAATTGGAGCACTAAAGAGCTAGCTGGCCCAACCATTCTATTTATAGGAAATTATATCATAAATATATAACCATAGTTAGATATAACATTTATAAAATGTATTTCCTATTTAAATTTTTGAGGTGTTTTAGTTTTAGCAATCTCTTCATCCAATTAGTTAACTGGCTTATTAGTAATTCTTTTTTTGTTGTTATTATTAATGGATCTTCCTCTAATTTTTTCAAACTTACAAGAGGGATAAGGCAAGGAGACCCAATTTCTGCCATTATTTTTTGTTATTATGGAGGAGACACTTGGTTGTTTTATGAATACTAGAGTTGAAACTAGGAAGAGAGTGGAGCTCAAACCATCTTTTTCTAATATGGTATACTCTCATGAATAATTTTTAAATGATGATACGTTGAAGATGGGTGAGTCATCTCTCAAGGAATCTAATGCTTTCAAAGATATCCTCTAGATCTATAGTAAGACCTTTGATCAACTGATCAATTGGGGAAAAAAATCTTTGATATTTATCCATACTTTGGTCCCTAGACAAGTGAAGATTATGAATATCTTGGGGTGTAAGATTAATAATCTCCTAAAATTCTACCTTGGTCTTCCACTAGGGCTCAAGCCTCTAGATTGTTTTTGGTCTTCTTTATTTGACATTTTTAATAAAAACTAGCTAGCTAGAAAGGTGCTTTATTGAGTCAAGCTGGAAAACTTTAGCTAATCAAGTCAACTTTGCAAATCTCCCTATTTATGCCCTCAATTTGTTGAAGATGTCAAGTAAGTTTATGGAGTTGAGAAGCAAGTAGGATCAGTGACATATTAAAAAATGTGGTGGTTAGTAACATATCTATCACTTCTTGAAATGATGGAGCACAGGTGGTAATTAAAATTTAAAATCCCTCATAAATCATGATAAGATGCATAGTAAAGTTATTAACTTATCAAATCTCTCTAACAATGAAGGGAAAGTAATAGAACACTAAATTTAATGATGATGATACTTTGGCAAGTAAAAAGACAAAGAAAAGGTATAGTTGCCTCACTTTGTGGGTGTTTAGTTTTCATTTGTGTAATATCAGTCTTCCTCTGTTTCTGAGAATGTTGCATTAAGAGTGAGTTTAAAGAGTTTTGTCTTTGAGTCTAGTATAATGGGAGGCAAACTAAAAATAAGGGAGTCATGGAATTATAAAAAATAGATAAAAGAAAAAATGGTCTAGTAGAAACTTAAAAATGGTGGTATTGTCTGATATTTGAATTGGATGAAAGACTCCAAGTCAAAGATAGCATAACAATTCATCAATGGTTGGGGTTTTGGAATGATCATGATGGCTGAAAGGAAATCATAGTTGAACATTGAGGTCATGTTGAACATTATGGGGTTGAATACCAAAGGTATACATTTTTATCATAACAAGGAAATTTTGGATGTTTCTATTAGAATATTTCTAAAAGAGGATGTTTGGAACTAGTAAAGGAACAAAGGTAGGTGTATGTTGTTTCTTTTATTAAACTTGCATTTAAAAAGGTGTTAAAAGTTATTGTCAAGTATATAATGCTTGACAAGAACTATGATAGATCCCATACCTACCATATCATTATGCCAAATCAATTTAGGTATAAGAGGAGGGTCAACTTTCACTTTAATGCTTGACAAGCACTATGATAGATCCCATACCTACCATATCATCATGTCGAACCAATTTAGGTATAAGATGAGGGTCAACTTTCACTTTTACTTGCTTTGTTCATTAACACAGAGTATCAAAGCCTTTACGGAGAAGCCCAACAAGCCTAACTTGTATAAAGGGCTTATGCATTTGAATTTTTAGTATATGTTAAAAAATAACAAGCAATATTTAGTGTCATCTATTATGGAAATTAAAGGAAACCATTTGAGCCTTGGTAGTAGTAATGGTAAGGGGAAACAGATAATGGCAGATCTCTAGAAGATGTTTCTCTAGAGATGACCAAAAGAAAGAAGAATATGGTTCACTATAAGGAGATGGAAATAGAATTGATGGGCGAAATAGAAATAGAATATGGTTTATAGACAATTGAGGGTCTGTAAACCAGGATGGTGTACAATTTAGTGGACACCACAAAAAAACCAAAAATGTCAATAACCCAAACAAGTTATGAATAACCTAATTGGGTTATATAAAATTTTAAAAGGCGGCTAGGCTTGATTGCCAAGACTTGCAAAAATATATAAACAATAATCTTGATTGGGTTTCTAGGATGAAAATGCTCATCAAAACTTGATCGGGTTTTGAAGAAATAAAAATAGGCTTCACTCTAGAAGCCATAACTTTCACATCCAAACTCTTATTGACTCCGTTCAAAATATATTGGAAAGCTATTGAAGAGACATAAAACATAGCAAAACTAGAATAATAACAGAAAATCAAGATTTTATTTGTCATCCATTAGAGTCAATAATGGTCTAAAATAGGTAGTCAATATTTTCCAAACATGGACCGAATACGTAGGTAAGAGTATTATCATAGCTTTTATATTTCTCTCACCTCTCTCTATCTCTCACTCCCTCCATCTCTTTCTCAGACACAAATTCACTCAATCATTCACTCACTAACTCCTAATCTCCTTCCTACTAACTTTTAACCTCTCTCATTCACACACCAAATCCTAACCTCTCTTTATATAACTCATAATCCTCTCTCTCTCTCTCTCTCTCTCTCTCTCTCTCTCTCTCTCTCTCTCTCTCTCTCTCTCTCTCTCTCACACACACACACACACACACACACACACACACACTTTTATTCACTCTTTAACTTCTAATATTTATCTCTCTTACAAACTCTTATCCTCTATCTAACTCATAATTCTTAAACCTCTCTCTCCAACTAACCTCAACCCCCCCCCTCTCTCTCTTTAAAATACATACACAGTCATCACTAACTAAATAACCCCTAATATATCTCTCTAACTAACTAATAACCTCTCTCTCTCTCTCTCTCTCTCTCTCTCTCTCTCTCTCTCTCTCTCTCTCTCTCTCTCTCTCTCTCTCTCTCTCTCTCTCTCTCTCACCTTTCTAACCACTTACCCATCTCCTTCTAACCCCTAATCCCTAACCCCCCCTCTCTCTCTCTCCCTAGCCTTTAATCCTTGAAGTGGGAACTTCATGTAGAGAGAGAGAGAGGATGGTTAGGAATTAGAGGTCATAGAGAGATGGGTAAGGGGTTAGAGAGAGAGAGGGGGAGAGGGGAAATGATAAGAGAGAGTGAGAGAGAGATACGAAGAGAGAGAGAGAGAGAGAGAGAGAGAGATGAAGTGATGGAGAGAGAGGGACATATGAGAGAGAAATTTGGGGATAGGATGAAGAGAGTGAGAAATATGGAGAGAATTGGATGTGTGTGTGTGTGTGTGTGTGTGTGTGTGTGAGAGAGAGAGAGAGAGAGAGAGAGAGAGAGAGAGAGAGAGAGAGAGAGAGAGAGAGAGAGCACTTAAGGATAACAAGTTAGAGAGAGGGAGAGGTTATGAGTTAGTTAAAGAATGTGAGAGATTAGGAGTTAGTAAGAGAGATAATATATTAGGAGTTATTTTGTTAGTGATTGAGTGTGTGTATGTGTGTTTGAGAGAGAGAGAGAATTAAAAATATGTTATCATTTGTGTTTACGTATTGATTACACATTTCAAAAATACTGACCATCTATTTTATATTATGCTTAATTAAAATTGATGGTAAATAAAATTTTGATGATATAGGATTTGTTTATCTACACCATGTTGTAGATCTCTTCAATAGCTTTTCAATACATTTTGAATGGAGTCAATTAGACTCTGTATGTGAAAGTTATGCCCATTGGAGTGAAGCATACATTTCATTCTTCAAAACCCAATCGAGTTTTCAATAACTCGATTAGGTTTTGAATAACCCGATTGGGTTTTGGATGCACTTTTTCATTTTCATAACCCAGTCAAGTTATCTGAATCCTAGAAACTTGATTGGGTTATGGCTTGGTGATAGCATAGGGAAATGACCCAAAGGCTTGGGAGACTGTTTTCCCTCCAATTTTTTTCCTTTAGACATTTTTCATTTTCTAAGATGAATTCTTGTCTTTGGCTTCATCAAGTTTTCTAATGGTGAAGTGGGTATCTCTAAAATTCTTTCCATAATCTTACATGTCTTCTTAGCTTTCTAACAATATAATTTTTTTCTATTTATAAACAACACTAACATGGTAAACTTTAATTACTTTTACCAATGCCTTGACATTCCTTGCAAACATATGTCTAAGTACATTTTTTTAATAACTTTTAATATACTTTAAAATATTAAAAATAAACTATATATTATTGCTTTACACTTGATTCTATACACATTTACAAAAAAAAAAAGTTTCCATTTTCAATTGTTTTGGTGTATGTTATCCTGATCACATGAATAGCTACCAAAATGTTAGGATATAGTCAATTCAATAACTCATAATATTAAAAAAAAATTCTCATCCAAAAATTATTAAAAAATATACAACTTCTAGATACTACTCTTAACTATCATCCTACCAAAGGGATCTACAAAATAGTGAATATAACTATGTCTTTTGTGATGCATATGAAAATAGCTATGTTATATTTTCTATATTAAAAAAATAGGAACTATTTTTCGTGTGCATAGATTTTGACCCACCTAATCTTATCCATTTTTAAAAACTCTAGTAGTTTAAAAAGTAGATTCATAATACTACAATTTATATGTTTTGCACGTCTTGTCATTTTGAGTGGATAACTCTCAAACCTCGCATCCAAGTTTAGGTTTACTTGATTTCAGAAAAAAAAAGGTGTCCACTTATTCCCCCCTTTTTGTGCACCATCTTGGTGCACTCCCCTTGAGGAAGGGAAGAGTGAGGATTCTTATGGGTCCATTGAAAGGCTTTACAAGCCCTCTAGTACTACTCATTTGCCTATGTCTTCTTGGTCTCCATAGAAAGAATATCCCTCCTACTAAGAAGAATGATAGGAAGAAAGGAAAATTTATGCATGAGAATGTAGAGGATATTGAAAAAGAGGCCCTCCACATAGTGGATTATGGGGAATCTATTGAGCATGTGTCTAGATTTATCCTCAAGCCTTTGCAGAGAAATTAAATAAAAGAATAGAACAGATTAAAGGTGAGCAGGGTGATGGGGGTAAGAAATAGGACAAAAATGAGAGAAACTATTTGATTCTCAAAATGGTGTACCTAGATGAGGTTAACATTAAATTGTTGGAGGATAATTTGAGGGATGTTAAAATCAACCATCGCTTTGGGGTTTTACAAACACTGAAATGTATTTCTCTTTGTACTTTTTGGTTGGAGAAATAGACTTTGAACTCCTTTAAGACACTAAACCTTAAATATAGAGTTATTCAGGCTAAAATGGAAGAGATCTAAAGTATAGTGGTGAATGGGAGTGAGAAGTTTAAGGTTGGGGAAAAGGGTAATAAAGATAAAGGGTTTGAGGACCTAAAGGAAAGAATCAACAAAATGGAGAATTTGGTTAATTATGTTACCAATAGTAGTTAAGGGGTAATTGAGTTGACTATGGATTACCTAAGTAAGATGGTGGGGAAGGTGGATCAAAATTCTAGTAAGTTATTGGTTCATGTTCTAGAGGCAACTAAAGAAAATGGGGATACAACAAGTCTAGGGAAATGTATCAGAATGAGTATGAGAAAGAAGAAGTTGGTCAGCTAGCCCTATTCCTAATCAAGAATCTACATTAAAGAAGCCATCCATAGAATTAAAGAGCTCAAGGAGAAGCTAGTCAAGGAATTGTCATGCCTTCAAGCACACTGGTAGTTCTTATCTTTTGGCTTTTTGTGTTTGTTTTTATTTTATTAACTTGTTTTGGTTGCTTGGATGTAGGCCTTTTCTTGTTGGTTTTGTATTGGGTGTACTAGTTCTTTTAGGTACTATTTTATTTTTGGATTGAATTGTTGGATCTAAGGTTTTAACTCTTGGGGTTTCAAGTCCCTTATAAAAAACCTATTTTAACTCTTAATGAACAACATTTATTAAATGCAATTAGATGAAGATGATAGTTGTTGGTTGTGGACAGATGGGAAAAACCACACATGTATTCCATAAGTTTCTAATATCTTCTTCTTGGTTTGTGTCAACGAATTGGTTGTAGTAATTATTTATTTTGATAATATACTCATCCCCATTCCAAAAATTAAATTGTTGGGTTGAAGTTAACAATAAATCTTTACTAATTACCCAGTGACAAACACATATAGGAGTTCCAAATTCTTACATTGGGCTAAGATTGAATTAAATCAAGTGAGTTTGTTATGAAATTTGAAACAATTTGATGATAAAATACAATTTATGGTTTAGTTGGAAGATTGTCCTATAGGCTAGTCTTAGCCTCATAGATGTTTAAAAACATCTATCAATCTATCATTCCATAGGGGAGATGAACTCTTCTCAAATGATGCAACAAGAAATCACTATCCAACAACCTTTCCCTATGTATAGGAAGCAAGAGAACATATTGAATGGAAGGTCAATACAGCATATGCCTTCTATAAGAAACTTGGAAAACCTAAAACTCGGTAATATCATCTTAATCAATCTATCATGAGTCCAAATTGCTCATTGTACAAACTTTACAACTCAGAGAGTGTGTAAAGAAAAACTGGAATTATAAATAAAATTATTAAAATGCATATAAAATTTTAATTATTATATAATTTAGTATATTAGTAAAATTTATTTAAATTTTACTTTTGATTTATTATCCATGTATTCCTTGGGTTTCTTATAGATGCATGTGCTAGTTAAGTCAATAAATATCTAATTATTGGAATAGACATTCTACAATTTAAAAAGATACTAATAAAAACAAAAAATGACTATCAATCAGTTTTTAAAAATTAAAAATATATTTTCAAAATTTAGATGGCCATGAATGCCTCTGAACAAAATAATTTGAAAGACATACAAAGAATTATCTCTATCCATAACGTAGCGTTATAAACCTAAGAAATATATAAAAAAATATACAATACTTTTCATGAAACTTGAACTTTTTTATTATTCAAAATAAATTACAACACTTTCAGTTGCATTTCTTTTTTTTATAACTTTTAGAAACATGAAAAATAAATTTGAAAGAAAATAAAAGTTTTAAAAATATAGAAACTCTTATCTATAAAAAAAACATAATTAGTTTACAAATAAACTAAGAATGTCAAAAAGCATGAAAGTTTCCATCTATAAAAACATACTAAAATGTTAAAAATCTAATTCAAAATATCTTTCTTAAAAATTGCATTGACATCCCGCTCGACATCATTATATCAAAAAATATGTTAAAACATATGACATTATTGATCCTTTCCAACTACTTAAAACTAAAATTCTAATCAATAAATTAGACATAAGGGGACACCAAAAATTAAGTACCTTATAATAATTCAAACAAACTATTTGTTATCTTTAAGGTTGTTTCCCAAAACAGTAAGAAATAAGAAGAAAAGTTTCATATACTAGCACTTGCTCCAGAAAGAGGTGCAAGGGGTATGCCGATAGGTTTTTTAAGAAAAGACAAATTAAAGAGATGTAAATTTAAAAGAAAGATTTCAAATTGATAGTGTAGATTATTTATTCAAGAGTTGATTTAAATTGTAATTTTTAAAAAGAAATTGAAACTGTAAATAGAAAAGTAATAGGAGTCCTATTTATTCTCAACAATAGTCAACCTATAGAATGGAGTGATGGATTACTTATTAAGCCAAAAAATATTGAAAGAAATAAACAAAGGAAAACATAGTCAAATTTGTGTTTCAAGTGGTCTCTAATTGAAATAGGAGGAGCCAAGGAAAATATCAAGTTGAAAATAATATAGAAAATAATGATTTAAAAATTTAAAAATATATAATGTAAAATTCCAACCTTACAAAATAACACCTAAGAAAAAATTAATAGTAATAAATATTTTGAAAAGGGAGCACCAAAAAAATAAATTCAAAACCTAAAAATAGTGTAATGAACTTTACAAGATGTTTGAACCATATCCTAACAACAATTGTGAAAAAAATGGCATGTGAATCCCACCCATGTGCATACTCAATGGAAAATGCTTTAATCATAAAATTTTAGAAAGTAGAAATAGTTTTCATTAAATTCTTTAAATTTGACAATAACTCAATTTTCGAAGCATGACTAAGGCTAGAAAGTGCAATTTTTCATATTAACAAGATTGAAAGTTGCCTAAATTTTGTATAATAAAAAATCATAGAAATAATATGCAAAATCTTTAAAAGAGAAAATCATTCAACTTTGTAATATGACACTACAAATCCTATAAAGTCTAGCTTGTTATTTTCTAGTTCAATTGCTAAGATGAGAAATCACAAATGAGTGCTAAATTAAGAATTAGATTGCCTCTATGAAAACTTCTGTAACCATGCATGTATGTGCACAATTACAGTGGAAGGTTGAAGGTAAGTAAAAGTGCTGAATGAGAAATATGGGAGAGAAAACTTTGAAAGGGAATATGGGAACAAGTGTAGTGCCACACAAAAGGTGTGATACTAACAAGAGAAGATTCATAGATAAAATAACTATAAAATAAAAATATTGTTGCAAAAATATGAGTTTGAAAGAAGTGTGAATAACTTATGTGAAAATTAAGTAACCTTCGCTAGTTGGTAGTTCGTAGGCTTCGTGCCTTGCTAGTCTTAACCCTCCATCAAAAAATTTAAAAATAAAAATTAAGTGACATCCAACCAACTCAAAAAAAAAAAAAAAAAAAAAGAACATGGTAAAAATAGCTAAATGAAAGAATTAAAAGTTGAAAGGCCAGAGTAGGATGAAGAAAAGGTGAGGGCATGAAGAAATGATACATAAAGGTAATTTCTCGATAAACTATTCTCCATTGGAACAAGTATTCTATCATTGAAATTAGATTTAAATCAAATTTAAAATTATCCTAAATAGGGACTCATATGTACTGAATGTTGTAACAGACTCCTAACATGGTCTATCCTCTAACAAGGAATATTTATATTAGTACATCATCTTGTGGGTACCATCCCCACTAGGGTTTTCCCTCTAATCAAGGGTTTCCCTAGTTAACATATCTGATGTTAATTGTGCATGAGTATCTTGTTGTGTTTTTATCTTATATTACTCACATGGTTAAGTTTTTTTATGATTAATGTTTATGATGATAGTTGGATAACTGATTCACAACCCCGCCCCCCCCCCCCCCCCCCTTAGTTATATCAGTGGACTGTATATTCTAATGGCGTCCTTCCCCTTAATTTAATGTTTATGGAGAACTAGATTTGATCTCCTCAATTGCAACTTTATGAACATCACACAACTATTTCTTATTTTAATGTTATAGTTAGATTTGACCCATTATATCTCTTGTCATGTGATTTTGCTTGAAAAGATTCAATGAAAACCAATATTTTTGCTTCATACTATTGTATTTTTAGGTCTTCCTCATATGCAATCATTTCATTGAACTTGTTTGCTAATGATTTAATTTCTTGTTCAAGAGAGAACTCCTTAAAATTTCAAACCAGAAGAGTAAATCATCTAGATGAAAGTAGTTTAACTAATTTTAGCATAGTAGTTGTAATCTCCTCATTTCTTACAATATCATTTTGTCTCATGGATTTTAATTGTAGGACTTATTAGCCTTAACTAGTGCTTTTATAGTTCATTTCATATTATCTAATACTTTTATTGCTTGTTTTTGTTTGTCCTATTGAATTATCTATTTGTACCAAAAAAATGTTTATAATTTGTGAGATATGACAAGTATGGAGACTACCAAGAAAGGGATAGGAAATGGGCTAGAATCCTATGTTTCAATTGATTCACATATTTGATAAGTAATTAAATTTTTATTTTATATGATGGCCAAGTTTATCAATGTCATTTTAATGACATGATATGACTTAACACTTTAACAAGTATATTATTTCACAATTTAAAACTATTAATTTATTTAAATTTATAAATGCTTTCTTGTTAATAGATGACTATCTAAGTCTGTTTAAACATGAAGAAGTTGCTTCCACATTTTGCTAACTTGTCTTCCTGAAAAATACAACATTATGTTTATTTGGAATCCTGCTGATAAAAATATTTGGAGAGAAATTTTTTAATACTACAAAAAAGTCAAAATTTAGAGCCATGACTTTGTCAAATAATTCTTCAATAGCCTATCTTAACCATTTTTGCACAGGCTGGGAGGATTATAATGAAGTATAAATTTAATTGCATCAAATATAATATATTAAATTTAAAATATAATAATTATAATTTAATTGTATATCTATTTTATAGTATAAAAATCGATTCTAATTAAATCTATTAAATATGAATAAATTTTAAGGAGGGCACACTAAGATAGAGTTAATTTACCATTAAAAAAATTCAATCAAACCATAAAATGCAATATGGTTTTTGTCAGACTGTACTCTAATAACTAAAGGAATAAATAAATAAACCTTCAAAATAAAAATAACCCTATTTACAAAAAAGACTTTAGAAGACTACAAAGAATCATTTACGAATACACCCAACTATTTGGAACACTAAAGAAGTGAAATAAATGTGACACATTATGTTGTCAAGTGGGAAATCATGGATGTAAGACCCAAGCAAAAATTAAAAAAAGACTCAAAAATTAATGGGGATCCCCATCTCAAAAAAACGGTTGAAATAGAATGTGTATTGTGAAACAACAACAATTATCCATACCCACAATCCACTTGAAACTTTTATAAATTTTTTAAAAATAATTAAATATTTCATTCAATTGTCTCTATAGTCTTACAATGAATTAAAAATTCATATTTATTAAATTAAGTTCACTCTTCATATTTCAAACTTTAAAAATATAATTTTCCAAATTATATACTTCATTATTAAATTAACCATCAAATTATTAGATCATCAAATCTGCTTGCATAGTCTTAAAAAATTTATATCAGAAATTATGTTTGTGTATGCTCCATACATCATATTATATAGTAAATTATTTGATCAAATAATTTCCATTTATTCAATCTAAAATATTCTAACCATTGACACATGCCAAATTTTTTTTAAATATCATTTAAGAAAAACCTTTTGTTTTAGTATCCTTAGTTCATGAATATTCTTAACCATTCTCATTCCTTGACCTTTAAAAAAAAGTATTATCAATTGTTTAATACTTTTTAAAATATGGAAATAACACATTGCGGCGCTCATTTGATCAAGTGTGCTTGGATGTAAAGTAATGCTCATCATTTATTCAACGACACACCATCACTATTTGAACCGCATCTAATTTTGGTAACCTATGATTTTTGCATGAGATGTCATGCATATCTTTATTAATCTCAAAACTATTTGGACCACATCTAAGTTTGGCAACCTATGAGTTTAGCATGTGAAATTTCATGCATATCTTTATTTTTTGAGAGGTAAGGATTAAGTCTAGAATAAGCTGTGAATTTCTATGTATGGGTATTTTTTTGGTTAATCTACATTTACATGTTAAAATTTATTACTTATGTGTCTTATACATTGAATGAAAGAAATGATGATGGAACTTGTGTTAGAATCTCGGTGGAAAACACACAATATAGAAAAAACAACGTCCAAAAAACATTCAATCTAGCTGGCGTAAGAAAATTTTTGACGTGACTTTCTGGCATGAGATAAATTTTGATTGGAGTGAACTCCAATGGGAAAGCCTATCGGCTAAAAATTATAGATAAATAAACAAGACTAAAAAAGATGTAGGGAACATGCAGGGTTGTATTGGAGCGTTTGAGTTTTATATACTAAGTATGCATTGAAATATATTAATTTCCATGCAAGGTTGGCGTATATGTATATTTTAGCATACATGTTCATTTCTAGAATGATATTAATGGTAGGTTACCTGCTATGGAATTTCTTTATCATTTTAGTAGTTCTAGCTTCACATACAAAGATTGAAAGTTTCGAAAGGTTGGAACTAGTCGAAATGACATGTTCTATATTTTACACTAGTATAGCGAGAGATTAAAAATACAATCAGAAGAAATAAAAACTTTGCAGACAAGGAAAAAATAAAACTAGTTTCACTTGCAGACAAAGAGTAAATCACTTCAATTGCTTTGTATATTAACCTAATTTCATGAACTGAATTTCAACAACCCAAAAGGGTAAAAGCATGTTTTGTTATGCCATGCAACCGAATTCAAAGAATAATATTTGAAATCAAGGCCAAAAAATGTACAGTGAATAAATGTGCCATCATATTATGTGTCCTGCATCATAAATTTAGGGTCTCATTGCAAGTGTAAACACAGAGAAGAAATAATAACATTAGAAAATCATTTTACTATACACTTTTTTTTGAAGGTAGTATAAAATATTTTCTAGACGAATGCATTAGATGCGGATAGAGTGCATACATAGCCTCCTATTTTGCTCTGACGGACAATTTGAAGGAAGGATTTAAAAATCTGAGAAAATCCATCCCATCCGCCTCTACTTTGTGATTTTCTATAGACAAAGGCTTTTCTAGTATTGTGGGAATGGGAGCCTCTCCCTCCAACATCTTCAATGTTTCTACCATGCTCGGCCTCAATGCCACATTTACATGAGCACACAAAATGCCCACCTTAACAAATCTCTCCATTGTTTTCACTTCTTTCCTCTCCCACATTCTCCAGTCTATCACTAGATCCATTTTATTCACTCTGAAAAGCTTCCATACCCTATCAGTAATATGGGAGTAGAAAGTTATATCCATGGCCTTTCTGTTGTTCATGATTTCCAATAGTAGAACTCCAAAGCTATAGACATCATAGCGATCTATGAGCAGTCCAGTCAGACAATACTCCAGCGCCAAATACCCATGTGTGCCTGCTACTTTTGACCCAATCAGAGACTGCCCTTCCCTTATGGCCAGCCCAAAATTTGCTATGCAGGGATTCATGTCATCATCTAGCAGAATATTGTCAGAATATTGTGAGCCTTGATTTCTCTATGATATATCGTCGATCGAACGCCGGAATGTAGGTAACATAACCCCTTTCCGATGTCGATTATTATCTTTTTCCTATGATCCCACATCAGTCCTCTCCCATTTCTAATTTTCCCTCCAAAGATGTGTTGATCGAGGTTGCCATTAGCGAGGTAGTCGTAAATGAGAAACTGATCATGGAAGCCCTGTTTGTCATCACTGGCAATGTCAAAACCAAGGAGAGCCAACAAATTTTGATGGCAAAAGCTACTCATCATCTCCACCTCGTTCCATAAATCATTGATAGAGCACTTTTTCAGTTCTTCATGACAATCATCTAACCGTTGGGAAGTTTTCCCTTGTACACAATTCCAAAACACCCCTGCCCGATTAAATTGGTGCTACTAAAATTTTTCGTTGCCTCCTCTATTCATCACACATTGATTAACTGCACCGGGCATGGTTTTTCATGGAAAGAGCACTTCATTTTCTTCATAGCAACCATCTCATGATCTTCAGCAAGTCTTCCCTTACAAACCATTCCAAAACTCCCCTTCCCATTTAAATTGGTGCAAGTGCTAAAATTCTTGGTTGCGTCCTTGATTGGCAGTATATCCAACCACACTAGGCTGATGTGGATCCTCAGAAGACTTCTGTGAATTGTTAGAAAATGCCTAATTTTCGCACTGACCCACCACCAGTAACTGATTCCTACGGTGTAGAGCAAGATGATAGCCATGGCGACGCCCACACAGCCGTATAAAACCATCTCCAAACAAACTCTCCACTTGTTGGGATGAAAGGGAAGGCCCAAGATACAGCTTGCACCTTTTTGGCTCATGGGTCCAAATTCATTGGCTATGCCAACAACATACATAATTGCAAGAGAGTTGCATTGCAGATTAGTTTCAGTTGTGGCATTTTTAATTCTCCCCACCAATCTCTTCAATACCACCTGTTCACTGTTATGGCATAGGCTGCAAGCAGTGGTAATAGAGAGATCTCCTTTGTAGGGTGCATCCATTAATGGAGTCGGCCCCAACTTCTCCATCCAGTCCCTTTTTCTTTTTATGCCGCTGCAAAAAGGAGGGCTTGATACAAACTCTAATATATCGCTGAAACAGAGAGAAACTAGATTTGATGGAAGACCCATAGAGCTCATCTGTTTTTGAAGTTGTGTGAGGCATGCAATGGTAGAGGCATTTTTGGGGAGATAAAAAATAAATTCATCCCGGAGCAGCTAAGCAAAACCGACTCCCAAAAAACTTCTCAATGTGTCACTACACATTTCAAGGTCTTTGGAGGTCTGAATTGAATGACAGGTTGATGGGTTCCATTGAATTCTAGTAATGTAGTTGAGATTCATCGGGCATTCTGGTTCAGCATTAATCGCCAGAACTGGAACCAGTAACAGCATCACCATGAACACCTCCATTTTCAATGATACTTTCCATAGAGAAGGTTGTTACTTGATTTTAAAAGAAATCAATATCCAGTTGCTATAACTCTTATAGAACCAGTGAATAATGGGCTAAATTTATACGAAGGGGCCAAATTATAGGTATTAGTTTCCAAATACACAACTAAATTATAGAGGGGAGATAAATTATAGACTTTTGTTATCTAGTCCATAATCAGCTCAATTATAGAGCTGGAGGAATTTTTAAATTTGAAATACACGATCTGACATCACAGATCTACGGTCTGCGGTGTCTAAAAATGATCTAAAACTTGTCTGCCGTTGGATTTTAGGATCCCTATTTCACATTTCTCGGCAGGGTCTCATTTTAGAATGTGATGTTTCCATTCTCTATTATATTTTTCCCTAGACGTCAGAGGCTACAAATGGAATGACATGTTTGTATCAAACCATGGTAGCTCTAACCTCGCCGCTAAATTTGAAGTAGACTCTATTCATTTCTTGCAACATGTGTTCCAGAAATTTAGAATCTTTATTTCTATCCAATCATGCTGTCTTTTCTATCTCTCCATCCCTACCTCTCTTCTTGTATCTCTCTCTTTTTTTTTTTTTAAAGCTCCCTTTCATTTTTTAAGGACCAGGCTAATTTCCAAACCGTACAAAAGACAAAACAAAAACTTGTTTTTTTCCCAGATTCAGGAAGTAGTCTTTTTTTGTCAAATTTTTTGTTTTTTTCGACTACAAACTATCAAGATCATGAAGATCGAATGTTTTAGATTTTTTCAAAATTGTTCAAGTGTTTGTCTAGAGGATAGTCGCAGCTACTTAGCTTATTTTTGCTAGCAACAGCTACTCATTGTTTTGTGGCACAATTTGTGGAGCTTGTGGCCCTATAGATCAAAATATTTGTTGCATAATTTTAAGCATGTTCTAAAAATTATTTTTAAATCATTTTAAAATCATTTTTCTTGCAAATAATTCTGAAAAGTAAAATATAGGCAAATAAAAAGAGGATGAAAAAATTGTGGTGAAGAGGTGTCATTTTTTTCAATAAGTGCTTATTTCAAGCCCCCCTCTTTTCTCACAGTTTATTTTCATTTGCTAAAAAATCGTCACTCCACAAAACTAGGAAAAGATTCTAAATTTTCTTCTAAAAATTGATTTAAGCGGTAGAATGAGAACATGGTGTAATTGTATCTTTTTTTCCTCCCTCCATTTCCAAATGTGTCATGTTGTTTTTCTATTTCCATTAGTATAGAGGGAGTCATTTCCATTTCAAACATACAAATGACATTTTAATTATTAATTAATTGAATATATATATATATATATATATATATATATATATATGAAATAATTTCCACTATAATTGATTTAGTTGTAATTATTATTAAAATTAAGAGAATTTTCAATAGACAATTTATGAATGTAAATATTTTCAACATATTTTTAAACATTCTTTTAATTTCTATTACATTTATGCTATAACATTTTTATGATATATTTATCTATTATATTCAATAGAACATTGGTTGAAGTAATTTCTAAAATAACACTAATAAATTTCTTGACGCTAAAATTTAATATGAATTTTTTATTTGTGTGCCCATCTATTTATTATATGTTAGAACAAGGCTTCAAAATAAATAAGCTAACCTAAAATAAAATTGCAATTGATATTAAGCTAGTGTATATCTATTTTATAGCAATTATGTATTCTCTAGTTATCTAACAATATTCTTTCAACCACTACATTTTGCACAGTCAAAATTTTTTCCTTTTTATTTGTAAAAAATAGAATAAGATAATAAAAATCTAACAATATTCTTTTAACCATCATATTTTGCACATTTACAAAAAAATTATTATTTCTATTTTTAAAATATATATCATCATAATTAAAATAGGATACTAATAGAAGAGTAAAATAAAAAATGTGTATCAATGTTTCTATTATTTCTAACTAATTACTAGAAATGTTTTAAAAATATGATAAAATATAATTCTACAATAAAATAAAAGCATTACAATTATTCTACAATTTTATAATTGGATATATATTTTTTTTAACATTTTTTCCTCTCTACCAACCAAACTATTAATAATAATTTAAAAGTTAAGAATACCTAATAATTGATTTAGTAAATATTTAACTAAAAATGAAATTATTTTTTGATCTATTTCAATCCAAATCTTAGTCAAATGTATTTTAAAAAATTATAATCAATATTTAAGAATATTTAGTGTTAAAAAATTTATTGCCTTCCAAAAAAGTGATATGTAATTGTAATTAATATTTAAGAATATTTTGTATTAAAAATTTATTGCCTTCCAAAAAAAAGTGATATTAATTACATAATAATGTAAATGATTTGATATTATATAATTATATAATTATTTTATACTATCTATTAATATTATATAATTATATAATTAGTTTATATTATCTACTACATTTATGAAAGAAATTATATAATTGAAGTTAAATTCAATGTTTATTATCATATAAATCTATACAATATTAAATCATATTATATTTATTTAATTATAACATAATTAAATATTCTAAATTTAATTATATTAAAATAAATTTATATTACTTACATTTATGAACCTTTAAGACTAATGAAAGTAAATGCATATCAATAATTGATGCATTTTTATATTTGGCTTCTATCATATTTGATATCATGCATGTTTTTGTCCTATAGAAACATTTCAATAAGATTCTAGTGAAGCTTTGGACTGTGATACCCCAAAAAATTATACTTTACATTGATGGCTTATGCATATGTTGACTGGATAGATGTATTGAAGAAAGGAGGAGAGCAAGTGGAGGTATATTTTTTCCTTAAACCTAGGTTGATTTCTTGGTCAAGTAAGAAATAGAATATTGTGTCTATGTGTACTATTAAAGTTAAATTGTTATATTTTTTAAAATTGTTATTATTAATATAAAAATTGGTAAACGGTCAGGGCCCTGATTAATTTTATTAATTTAATAAATAAGATACAATAGCTTCACTCTGTTCAAATGGGCACTGGTAGGAAAGAACAGAGAAGAAAACCTCAAGTCTAGCCCAGGACAGACATCCTATATTATTACATTTTTAAAGGGACATACCCCCAGTCAAATACTGCTAATCAATAAAAATATAAGTTTACAACATATACAAGGGCATTCCCCTAATGATCACATAAGATTTGATTACATTCTACATCACAAATATCTTTGTCCATCTGAAAAAGAATCAGAAGTGAATTTAATGTTGGCATATTCCCGCCTCAAACAATCATGCCTCCTCCTAAGCTTAGTTAAACACAAGGTTAGAAAACATAATAAATGTGAACTTGAAAAAGTTAGCCATAAAGAGATTCCATGAAGTTTGATTTCTAGTCTTCGTTAATATAGTGCTCAACCTCATAAAATTGAAAAAAAACTACTTTCAAATTAAATAACCAAGAAAGGCCACCCTTTACTTAACCTATAAAGTAGAAAAGAAAACATACTAAAATAGTCACAGATAATAATAGGATCTAAAACACATAAACTGCAACCTGATCAATTGAACATTATGAATAAATATGTCCCATCATATATTACCATTATCAAACAATACCATTATAATAAGCAAGTCATATCAAAAATCCAAAATGATATTAATACAGTAGATAGTTGAAAAATCTAAAAAAGGAGATAAAACAAGAGAATTACAAAATCAACCCAGACAACCCCACCATAAGCCCTAATTTCTTTCTTTACTGAAAGTCATGACTCGGCCTTATATTTCAACCATTACTACATTTAGCTAAAAGGAACTACAGATAATTAACTATTTGAAAGGATACTCCATTAGCTCATTTATTGGCTAGCCAACCTGCTTTTTGGTTTCCTTCTCAAAAAATATGACAGATTTGAGTATCTTCAATACAATCAAAGAGCATAAGGACTTCCTTTAATTTGGAATTCATAACCCAATTAGGAGTTACTTGCTTCCTGAATGTATTAAGGATAATCTAAGAGTCACCTTCAATGATGACCTTAGACAATCCTAAACTAATACATAATTGCAATCCTTTATCTAGTGCTTCTAATTCTGCTAGATTATTAGAGGTAGGAGGAATGGGTGAAGCTATCTTAGCAACCCACTTACCAATGTCATCGTTAATTATGCAACTAATACCTTCCATCCTTGAATTACGTCTTGCAGCTCCTTCAAAATTGAGTTTATACCATCCAAAAAGGGGTGGTTCCCATTGGCACCTACCCCTCGCCTCCTTGCTTTTCTTCAAATATACAAGAGGTGGATTAGTAAGATTAGGCCAATTATTTTTCATAAGACCATCCCAGATAGAGAAGGATCCCTCTTCTTTAGTGGATTTCCTAAGGTGAGAGTTCAAAACCTCCAGAATAAATGCTTCAATTTTAAAAATTAATCCTTCCATACTCAATTCGAAATCTTGAAAGATGCGATGATTCCTTTTCTTCCATATCTCCCATACTACAATCAAAGGACAAATACTCCAAAGCTTATTATAAACACTGTGAACCATGCTAGTAGGCCAAGTTAAAAGGAAATATTGAAAAGATTTTGGCAAAGGTGAAGACCACATAAGATGGAACCTAAGCCAGTCCCAATAGGCCTGCTCATATGGATAACTATACAAGAGATGATCCACATCTTCATTATTATGCTTACATAACACACACCAAGAAGGGCCTATAATACCAAGTCTGGCTAATCTATCGGTAGTTAGAATTCTATTTTGGAGGGCAAGCCACAAAAAGAATCCTAGCTTAGGGAGACAAGCTGCATCCCAACATAGTTTCAGAGGCATCTCCACTAGATTCCAACTTTGAGAATGGACCAAGGCTTTATAACCATTTTTCACACTATATTTACCATCCTTAGAGGCAACCCAAATGAGGTCATCATACCTTTTTGATTGTTTAATCTTCCTATCCGGCAAAATCTTCTCATAAGCCTTAATTGAATCAGGATCTAAC
This sequence comes from Cupressus sempervirens, assembly GCA_028749045.1. NCBI lineage: Eukaryota > Viridiplantae > Streptophyta > Pinopsida > Cupressales > Cupressaceae > Cupressus > Cupressus sempervirens. The sequence goes on along the minus strand of CM053787.1, from coordinate 234,762,240 downwards.
CCTAACCCATCCAATAGTCACCAAATCCATTGCTCGGACCCTTCCAAAAATGTCTTAATCTTATAGTCCTTGAATTTATCACCCCATAGAGATATCAACCTATTTTTGAGATTAACAGGAATGGGGGAAGAAGAGATTGGGGGACAACAATCCCAGGAGTCCTCCCAAAAGAAGGCTTTATACCCCAACCCAACATCACAAGTCAATAACTTACAAATTAATTTCTGACATCTACACATAAAATTCCAGCACAAAGTGGATCATCTGGATAGAGAAAGTGGATCATCTGGATCAAGATATTTGTTATAAAATATCTTAGCCCATTTATGATCTCTTTCATTGTATAAACACCAAATAAGTTTCACTCCTAATGCTTCATTTTTCCATTACAAATTCTTTATACCTAAACCCCCATGATCCTTAGGTTTACATAAATCATCCCATTTAATGAGAGCTATTTTTTTTTTCATTTTCACAATATTTCCAAAGAAAGTTCCTAAGTTTTGATATAAACTTTGAAAGCATATTCTTAGAAAGGGGAAGGCAAGAGAGAGGAAAAATAGGAATGGTTGATAATACTGAGCTATTTTTTGTAGTTTTGTCAGCCTTTGAGAGCCACTTGTCTTTCCAACTATCTATCCTCTTGTCCAGCTTTTCAAGCCTATCCAGCCAGACTTTGCTAGAATTTGACCCCTTCTCAAGAGAAATACCTAAATAATTACATGTAAATTTCTCCTTATTATAACCCATAATACTACAAATCCAATTTTCCATTTCAGAAGGAGTATTCAGAAAATAAATCTCTGATTTTCCATCATTCACCTTCTAACCTAAGGTGTCCATATAGGACTTAATGATATCACTAAGACCCAAAGCCTAAGAAATTCTACTCTTACTAGGCAGAATTGTGTCATCTGCATATTGTTGATGAGTGATATTGGGCATATTCCTTGTAACAGTGATGCTAGTAATTTTTTGTTTTTGGTAGGCATCCGAAACTACTCTTCCAAATGCTCCTACCATTATGATGAAGAGGGAAGGAGATAATGGATCTCCTTGTCTAATTCCTCTTGAAATTTCAAAAAAACCTTCTGGGCATTCCATTAATAAGAATAGAAATCTTAGGGGTAGAAATAAATTTGAAAATAAGATTTATCCATTGATGAGAAAATCCAAATGCTTCAAGAACCTTACAAAGAAAATGTTAGTCAACCATGTCATAAGCCTTTTGTATATCTAATTTCATAAACGTACATGCCTCCTTATTTTTTGACATTGAGTGGATTATTTCCTGAATAGTAAGGATACCATCCAGAATAGATCTACCCAGGACAAAACCTGATTTCTCTCAGAAATAAGATTAGGCAGGAAACCTTTAAGCCTACGTGCTTAGAATTTTAGAGAAGATTTTATAACTTGTGTTGCATAAAGCAATAGGACGATAATATCCTGGAGTTTTCAGCCCATTCTTCTTAGGAATCAGGGTGAGAAATGAGTAATTTATTTTAGCCAACAAAGCTCCTCCATTTCTATATGCTTCAAATGCTTTCCATAGATCCTCCCCCACAATATCCCAACATTTTTGAAAGAAAAAGGCCTGAAAAATTGTCGAATCCAGGAGATTTCTCTAGATTTATATTGAAAACAACAGATCTTACTTCATCCAAAGTGATTGGTTTATTTAACTCCTTATTATCCTCAGATGAGATTATTTTTGGAATAAATTTAAGCATTTTCGATTGTGCCAGTCTATTAGATCCTTCATAATTATTTCATATCCCCTAAAAATGTGATACAAACGTATCCATAATTTCTTGTGGTCTATCAATATGAATACCCAACTAATTAATGATACTCGTTATTTTGTTCTTAGATCTATTATAAATGGTGGAGTTATGGAAAATTTTTGTGTTCCAGTCACCCTCATCTAGCCATTTATCTCATGATTTTTGTCTCCAAAATATTTCTTCTTTGGAGAGGATATCTTCTTGCGTAGTGAGGAGTTCTTTTTCTAATGCATAAGTTTCATTGTTCATACCATGCTTACTAATTTCTAAGTTGATCTTTTTAAATTTTTCTTCAATTTCTGTCTTTTCTTTGAAGATATTATTAAAATTATCTCTATTCCATCTTAGGGTCTTTTCTTTTAACCATTTTAGTTTAGAAACAAAGATGAACATCTTAGAACCTTCAAATCTAGCTTGTTTCCACCAATCTCTAATATTATTAATAAAATTGGGGTCTTGAAACCATATCTTTTCACATTTAAAAGGGTTCTTGACTAGTTTTGACAATTCACTAAGCTCAAAACAAATAGGATAATGATCAGAACTTGCTATTGGCAGGATGGAAGAATGAAAATTTAAATTATAATCTTTGAAATTATATATTATAAAAAACCTATCTAATTTTTCAGCAATATATGCAAGGTCCTTCCTTCTATTGTTCCATGTGAAGAAACCATTATTCATTGAAACGTCTATCATGTTATGTTTTCCACTCCAAGTTTTAAAATCTAAAGATGAGTGAGAGAGATGCTATGAAACTCCTACCTTTTCTTCTAAGTTTAAAATAGTATTTAAATCACCACCTACCAAAATGGGACTATCGTTATAATTATAGAAACTAGAGCTTAATTCATCCCAAACAATTTTCTTCCCTAAATGACTAATTGGACCATAAATATTAATTAAAATAAATTTTAGATCTGTTTTAAGACTGCACTATGGTGGTTATCCAATTATTACTTAATTCTAAGCATTGTATGTCTACCCTCCTATGATTCAAAATTAAACCTAGACCCCCTAATGCAACTGCAGACTCTAGGAAGAAAGACTCCCAAAAACCTAACATCTTATTATGTTTTAAACCTTCAATATTATTTAATTTGGTTTCCTAAATTAATATGATTTTAGAATTAAAAGATTTAAGATTTTGTTTTAATAACCTTTTTTTACTAGGGGCATTTAAACCCCTAGCGTTCCATGTGGTGATCCTCATGATGCCCTGGGAAGGCACTTCCCCTTCCCAATATTTAACAAGTCATAGATCTTTTATTGGTCTCTGAATAGTCTATCTACCTCTCTTAGTTCCTTCAGAGATTTCTAACCTGTTCTACCTTTTGATCTACCAAATCTTAGTGAATTCAAACCTTCTTGATTCATATCGATCCTAAGAAGCTGTGAATTTACCAGACTATGATTAGGCAATATTTTGAAGTCATTTTGTTTATCCAATTCTTCATTTTCAATTTCATTGATGATTTGACTAACTATTCTTGGCTGCTCTACATCTGCACTCTTAATCTCTTCAAAGATAATTTTTCCAACTCTCTTAGCTTCTTGGTCTATCTCTGATATGCTACCACAATTCTGAGTCTATCTTAATAGGTTATCTCCCATCTCTATCTTTAATAAATCCCTTCTAAGATCTTTAGCTGTATAATCTTTTCCTCCTAATTTGAGGATCCTTTGGATTAAAGCCTCCTTCTGGGAATCTGTGCTAAAGCTAATAATATCAATGTTGAATACCTGAATTAGCTCCTCAACTAACTGATCTAGATCTTGATCTTCTGGATTTAAAATTTCTACCTCTAAGTTCATATCAACATCTTTGTTTAAAAAGTTTTGTAGTTCTCTTGAAATGGATATGTCTTCCCTTTTTTCTTTATCAATCTTATCTGACTAAGTATTCTCTAGAGTAAATGGAGAGCTTGTATACGTACCCGAAGTCTACCAAAACTTTGAAGACATGTTGATACCTTTAATGCTTGGAGTCACAGATTTAACCTCTATAGCTTGTGTTTGTTGCTACACCATTTGCCTCTCTAACTTCGATAGACTATTACTTTTTGCTCTATCTTTTTGTGGATCAAATAGTAAGGAGTTTCCTAACTTGACTATATCACCTTTCCCTGGGGCCCCTATTACTGTATTTTTTACTATGATTGGATCTTTTATGTCAGTTTATCCCCCTCTTGAAAGGCTTAGGATATTACATGACTCTCTCCAGCATGAATCATTACGAGTCATCTGGTCCAAAATGGATGGACAAACCACTTTAACTCCTTCTACATTGCTTGTTGTTAGATTTTGATGCATATCCACCTTTACCTCTTTATTAGTCACATTCTGCTCCCCAGCTAGATTTGACCCCTATCTCAAACTTCTCTTCGAAACTTTCTTGTTTTTCTTAGCCCTATACTTCTTTGTTTCCTTATTCTTTTGAATTAATTTTGAAGAATTTATATCATCAATGACAATAATAGATTTAATCTTTGCAGCAGGTGTGTGATGGACCTTATCCTCCTCTTGATTCATTAATTATGTATATTGCATATCATCCTAATGCCCATCCTTACTTTTTGATTGTAAAGAGGAGTTCAGATCTGATAATCTATAACCCATCTCCTTTCTCAGATTGTAAATCGTAGGAAAGAAACTTTGAAAATCTAAGGTAAGAGGTATATTTTGAAACCCCATTCCATTATTGTCTTCAATCTTTATAATTTCTGAAATTTCTCCTTTGAATGAGTATAGATTTAAATCATTAGTTGTCTTATTGGTTATTACTGTTTTATGAAAATGTAAAGAATGATTGAATTTATTCTGGATTAGTAATTTCACATTATTATAATACTTAAATGATGCATCAATCCCTATAAACTCACCACAAGAAGACCCTATTGATTTAATGATTTCAATCTGATTCAATTCCAGCGGTAGGGCCTGAATGTTGAACTAAATTGGGTATTTAAAATCTAAATCCTCTAATTTAAAGTTTGGACACCATTCGACAAACTTGACAATATGACCATTAAAAAACACTCAGAGACAGTTGTAAATTCCTTTTTAACCACTTCATCTAAAAAGTTTAAATATAGGACTTTGTCAGAAAAGAATGATATATATACTTGGTCACTGTAGTTTTCTTTAAGCCAATTGGAGAGAAAGAACATTTCTTCACTAGGCCCATTCCAAACTACAAAAATACCAAGATATTGACATTCCCAGCATGTCGCTTTAGATTCATCATTTTGGATCAAGATGGGACTGTCTTTGTCACCTGGATTTGCATTATGAACTAAAATTTCATTAGGTTTTGCCATGTTCCTGATAGCCCTCTTTGCAGATCATCGATACGGGGAAATGTAGGGTTTTGGACATGCAACACTAGGCATATCTGTATTGGGGAGGTTTATATATCTTGGGGACTGTAATGAAACCCTATCTAATACTTTTGGATATGGAGACACTTTGCGTAGGTTTGAAGATGCATATTTGGTCATACTAAAAACCCTAATTTGATGATCGAGACTTTCTAAAGTAAAATGCAGGTATGGATGGATGTTACCGACGAAATCTGAAGATTTGTGAGAATAGTTTGAATGGAAACTCCCTAGGGCTGATTTCCTTCGATGCTTCTCCTCATGCTACAGATTTGACTTGTCGAGATTTGGAATAGTATGATTGTCCATGTTTTCCAATATGGAAAATTTGTTATCAGTATCCATTACAAAGAATGCGTGAGAATAATCCTAGAAATTTGTAGAGATCTATCAATGTTCATGATTAGTATGCCCAAAATTATTTTTAGAAATGAATGCCTTGTTTGGATACTTGTTGAAATTTTCAATTCTACCTTTTTTCACAATTTTGATCTAGTTAATAAAACTATTAAGTTAAATATATTGTTGTTTCTTTATGTGAGACTCAAATATTATAGATAACAAACATTGAAGTAAATTCAAATATTGTTTGATGAAACAATTTCTCTTTTATGTGACAATATCAATGTTTTTTATCAACCCTAAAATAGGTTTTTTATAACAGACCTGAAACCCCACTTATTTTACATAAAGATATAAAATTCAAGTCCCAAAATGAAACAAAAATCTAACCAATAGACACACTCACATCTACAGCTAGCAAAACCAAGCAACAACCACTACCAAAACTAGCAATACTAAAAAATGGACAACCTAACGAAAGCGCAAAAATAATAAGGTGGAAAAGGCTAGGATAATTCTTCCAACTTATCTTTCAATTCTTGTTGCATTCTTTTTATCTTCTCTATAACCTGTTTGATGTATTTTTGATTAGTTTGGGTCTTGTTCTTCTGCTTCTTCTTTGTGTTGGGATGGGTAAATTTGCTAGGTCTAGCCTCAACATCTTCCTTCGTAACATCCTCAAGTTCGAGCACAACCTTCACCTCCTTATCCTAATCTATGTGGCTTAGTACCATATTTGTACACTTGATCATAGTATCCAACAAATCCTAGAATTTTTTTAGTATATCTTTAGTAACTTTTCCCATTTTTGTGATCTTCTTGCTCATCTCTTCTATTATCTCCATATTCCCCTTCTACTCACCCATCTTCTCTTTCTACCCTTGCTCATCCATTTTCTCTACATCTCCTCAAATTTCCCTACTAATACTCTATACTTCAAATTTAGCATTTTGAGAGAGTGCAGGTCCATTTGTCCAATCTTAGCAAATAAAGATAAATCACTTTAGCAATTTGTAGAACACCGTGGGGAGGATCTACAACCAATTTTTTGATGTAATCCTCATTCAAATTAACATTGATCTCCTCCTTGTCCATCACTTGAAACATAGGAATTCTCACCTTCCTCTTCTCCTTTTCCTCCCAAAAGACTTTATCCATTTTTTGAAACTAGTTCATGCTAGGAGATAGGCCTTCATTCGCTTTCCCTTCAATATCTCTTAGAGAGATATACACACCATGATCAATCGATTCTTCATAATCAACAAGCCTAATTGCTACTCTAGGTTCTTCATCATCCTCTTTATTCTAAGGGTACAAGTTTTCTTTAATTTTAGGAGATGAATAGGGGTACTCAACTCATCTTGAGTAACCCAAATATCTTTATTTTTGTTAGAGGAGACGTTATCTCATTTTGAGTATAACACAGAGAGGAGGGAGATCTTAGGACATTGCCACCTCCAAACAATCTTTCCACAAACTCAAAATTTTCAACTTCTTCTGAGTTATCCATTTTCATCTCCTCTTTCCCATGTCCTTCAATCTCTTCTTTCTCTACTTCATATTCACTATCATCTTCATTTTCATAGACAAGTTGAACATAATTAACCTTAGTCTTCATGATTTTGTTGGAACTAGGGGATTCCAACCCTAATTCCCCTAAAATCCTTTTACCATTCCCAATTATTCCCCTGGCCCTAGATTTTTACTACTGTGTTCTTCAAAACTAGATCAAGGATAGATTTTTTAAAATCACTATAAATCAATCTTATCAAACCCCTTGTGTTATGGGTTTATTGGGATTAGACCTCAAAGCACTACTACTATGAGAAAAAGAACACAATAAATAGAAAGGAAAACACACCCTTTTTATACCTAAAGTGGTTTAAAAGTACAAAGTAGTAGTATGGACCCTATCATATCTCCCATCAAGAAAAATATACTCCATTACAACAATACGAACATGCCTCCAAAGTATCTTAATAGATACAATAACATTAATACCATCCTGCCCTTTAATCAACTAATCATTTGTTTCTTTGGGGAATTTCTTAATGGTCATTTCATAATACTTAAGATCCTGGAAGAAAAGCTTACCTTTTTCACTGAGCCCTATAATTTCTACCATAATTGTAACATTGATTTGCAATTTTCTCCCTCCCAGTTGACTTCACCATTATTCTAGCCTCTTAAGAACAAATCTATGACCTCTAATTTCACCATTTTCATCTTCTCCATACAAGGATTCTCTTTCATCCATTTCTTACAATTATTAGGTTCCCTTTTCCTAATTTTCTGCCATGTTTAAAAATTTGCAGAGCCAAGTTCTTAGAATAATTTATAATCGATGTAGCCTCACCAAGAAGAAATGAAACTAAAACTTTGCATAAAATGTGTGATAAAATTATTATCACACCATTCGAACTCAAACACTTCCCAAAATTATTACAATAAGAGGTGTATATAGAACAGCCAAAAGGATGTGTTGATGTTAACAACAAGAACATGGTATGTAGACTACGAAAAGATTTATATGGTTTAAAGAAAGCCCCAAGAGCATGGTATGAAAGGCTGCACAATTATCTTGTGAAGATTTGATTTGAGAAGATCAATGATAACAACAATTTGTACTTGAAGACAGAAGGAGGTAAAGGCATTTTACTAGCTGAATTTTTTGTTGATGATATCATATTTGAAGGTCAAGATGTATTATGTAAGGCATTTGCAAATGAAATGAAGAAAGAATTTGAGATGTCAATTTTTGGAGAGACCAAGTTCTTTGTTGGTTTGCATGTATATCAGATGAAATATGGTATTTACATCACTCGGTCTAAGTATGTGAAGGAAATATTGAAAACTTTTGGACTAGAAGATTCCAAACCAGTTAGCACACCTATTGTGATAGGACACAAGTTGTCAAAGAATGATGATTCAACTGATGTGAATCAAACATTGTAGAGGTCTATGATTCAAAAATTGTAATACGTAGTACATATAAGACCTAACATTGTATTATATGTTAGAGAAAAAGGTAAATTTTATTTCATTAATTAAATTATCTTTTCTCCCTTCTTAAGATTTTGCTTTATGCACCTTTTGCATTCTTTATTTAATAATTAATTAGTAACTATTAAATAACTTTTACCTTTTAGGTTACCTTTTGTAGCTTTCTAGGTTACCCTTTCAGGTTTCGATCTCCTTTTATAAGGATTGATCTTTCATAATAGATTACATCTTTTCTTTATCTGAGAATGCAATCGCATATTTTCCTAGCAAACCTTTGCCTCTTCTTGTCTTTTCCTTCTTTGTGACAAGTTTTCTACATATAGGTATTCAAGGATTTCATGGATTTGATTTGTATATTTTCTCAAATCCTTCATTGTATCAAAGCTAGATATGTTGTAGCTTGTTCAGTATTTGGAGAAAAAGGACAATGAGGGTTTGATAGATCAGATCTAGAATTTTTTGAGTAGTTCTTGAAAAAATAGGGGGTCACTAATTTTTAGAGTTGTATGAGGCTAAATGGACTACACAGATGGATCTAGAAGGTGTCAAAACCCCTATTTCAATATAAATTTTGTCCATTTTGGACAACATTGATTATGGAGGCAAAAAAATTTATCCAAAAGGCCGCACAACCTCCTGCATACACTCCAAGGTGATTTTTTTTTAAATTTAAAAAAGAGCTCATAGGCCATTTTTCTAGCTTGCAACCGCCTTTTCCAATCAGGAGAGCCCTTTTTTGGCATGAGCATCAGTTCTTGATGTTGGTGTAGCATTTCTCGGTCACCTCCTGACACTACTATCAAAATCTCCTTCACTGCTATCAGAATCTTCAACATCACCACCGAAAGTCTTTCCACCACTGCTAACCAAGACCTGCCATCGTCACCACTACTTTGTTTGTGCTTCCCCTATGGCCACCGCTACTCCTCTACCAGTAGCTCTACCACCCTCTGGTCCCTCTATGTCCTTTGCCCACATGGCATCACTAACACCTGCCATGTGTCAGGTGCCACATCATCTCTGTTTGGGCCCACTGCCATGTGGATGCCACGTGACATTACCACATGGCACTCTTTTTTTGCTATGATGACCAATAGGCCATCAATTTTAAAGTAACAAAATGATGATGTTAGCACTACATCATCACTCCTACTTGTCCTTCAAATCTTCTTTTGACATGCTATTGGTTTTTTGGTTGTATCTTGAGCATACGGATGTATTATTTTGATCTAAAAGAAGCATTAAGAAGCTAGTTGTGAGATGGAGACAATGGCACATGAATTTTTGGGTTTTGATGTAGTTTGGTTGCCAATTTGGACAATCAAAGCCAAATGTTTTTTATTTCACTTCTAGGGACATATCTTTAGTATCCCATCTTTATTTTCAAAAATGTTTTTTTTTTGGAAAGTTGATTTAGTACTCTTTCTATAAATCCTAGTTTGTCTTCCAAATTCTACTCCAAGCTCTTTCTATTATGGTTTTTTCTTTATTGTGATATGGTGGACATCTTGTGTGTTTCAGGTCGATTTCTTCTTTTGGGTTGTATTATCTATTATAATAGCTCTTTTCCCTTTTTGATCATTGTTGATATATTTTGTAAGCATGTTTATAAAAACACACTGAGATAATGTGTCACTCCTTGCATTTTCAAGATCTTTCTCATCATTGTGACTTATTGTACTTGCACAACATTATAAAGTGTCATGTGGGGATAGTTTTTAGCCTTTTACTACCCTCTTCCTTTGTCAAGTGAGTGCTCCTTCCATGACATTAGCCCCATGATGTGTCGATGACACATGCTCTTATAGGTGTTTGTACCTTTTCCTCACTCTCGATGTTCTTAGTTCTTTCTATTTTGTAAGAGTTATTGGCCCACTTTCCTAGTTTCTTGTCACCTCACCCCTATCTACATTAGGGGGGGTTCTTATGTTGTTTCTCATGCTTCCTTGGTTCAATGGAGTGAGCTATGTATTTAGTTTTTGTTCCTATGTACTAAGCGGATGTAGTAGCTAGGTACCTATGCATTTTGGTGAGATGGATCATTTAGTATATAGACACTCTTCTTTTCATTCCTACTTTGGCTGCAGCCTTCCATGTTTGACTGATCAACTCTTTAGGCTTTGGTGTTTCATGTCATCTTTATCTTCAAGTTTAGTTGTTCTCCTTTATGCGCCTCCTGATTTGATGTAGATTACAATCTTCTCTACCTATTTAGGTTCTATTTCAGTGGAGGTTCTTCGTATCAGCAATTAGTTTTGATAGAGCTTTCCATCTTCTACATGCTTCAATGGTTTTCTTCATAATTTCTCTTTGTTCCTATTTTCTAGGTAATCCTCTAGTTGGAGGCTTCTACAATCCTTCACTAGGTTTTTAGCTATCTCTTTTTGGAGTAGAGTTTTTGTTGGTTTAAAGAATAATTTTGACAGTTGAGTGTCAAATACACTTAACCATTTTTCACTATAAATGCTGAGCAAAGAGTAGGAGCTGAGTCACAATCATGTGCTAACCAATCAAATTTCATCAAGTGCTGAGTGATATCAAGTGCCGAGTGATATCAGGTGTCAAGTGATACAGTTTTGTTTAGGTGCCAAGCTATCCAGGAAACAACATGTGTCGAGCATCAGTAATGCTTCATGAGCTAAGTAACTCAAAATATCAACATAAGAGTTTGTAATTGCACAAACTATGATGTAAACCATTTTTGTAGCCCACACAAGGTAAATCTTGAAAGATCTAGAGATAAGAATGAATCTTTCACATTTCCTATGCAATCTGCATGCAGCCAATTGGAAAATTGGAAAGGCATGCAACCAATTAGAAAAAGGCAAGTATTGAGTAGGAAATTGAGATTCAATGTGGATCGTAGATCCATATCTAACCCTAAATCTTCAAAGTCTCTTTAAGGAAGACAAAAGTCTCACTATAACAAGGATGGATGAAAGAGGGAGATAATAGTGTTAAGGGGAAAACATAGTGGAATTCAGTGAAAGGATACATAGAGAGGAAGATTAGGAATTCAATATTTAGTTGATCAGAACAAAGCAAAGGTGAAAAATAGAAATCAGATCTTAGAGGATCAAAATCAGAGAGAGAGCCAGAACAAGTGCCTACATTCAGCAATCAAGGATTGCAAACTATCAAGTTTATAATACCTAATACTCTCTTACCATTGTATTAGAAAGGAAACCCTATGTAGATAGGTTGGCTTAACAGCTATTTGAAGATCCTTATCAAAAGGTGATTAAATCCTTTAATAGGGTGACACTTCATGTAAAGTGTTTGTAAATCCTTTAACCAGGTCACTATTGACACAGTGTAAAGCCTTTAACAGGGCAGACCATCAAAAGTGGTTGAACAATATTACTGCAGTAATTTTGTGGGTATCATCCCCACCCTAGTTTTACCTTCTTATTTTTGGAGGATTTTTTGGTTACCAAATTCTAGTGTTATGTGTTGTTGATGCATGTATTAGTTTCATGTTTATTTGATGTGTTTACATGCATGCAATTTACTTTAAGTTAAAATTTTTATTGGATAAAGTGTGATACTTTCGATTCATTACCCCCCCTCATAAGTATTCTTTCCATATTTGAATATTCCAACAATTAGTATCATAGCATAAGGTTCTCACAAGAAGAAGTCTAACAACTTGAAGAAAAAGATTTAAAGATGGAAGTTGTCAAACTTGGGAAGATTATTGATAATCAAGTGATTGATGTGCAACTGGCTCTACACAAAGTAGAGGAAGCAATGGAGGAACTGAGAAAATCCTTTAAAAAAAGAAAGAATTTAGCCATAGCTGAAAATGAGGTAAACTACAAGGAGATTGATACCATAAATATTATTGCCAATGGAGACAGTAAAGAATTTGATGCAGCAATAGCAGAACTGATGGAGAAAAACAAAGATCAAGCAAATGAGATAAGATCTCTCAAGATGGAACATCAATCACAGGCCATAATGTTATGTGAAATCACTGAACAAAAGAAAAGAGCAATTGAGGACAAAGTCATGATGGAAGATGACAAAAGAAATCTTGCAAATAGATTGGAAGAAAAGAGTATTGAATTAACAAGGATCTCAAACATGTAGATGGATACACTTGCCCAAATGATGAACCTCCATCATGAACTAAATGTGAAAGACATTGATATCTCTACATTTAAGATGCAGAATGAACAATTGTAGAATGACTTGAGAAGAGAAAATGAAATCTCAGAGAGCTTCAACAAACCCAATGAAGCCATCAAGTATTTTGAGCAATTGCTGAAATCCCCAAGATCAACCCATGATACATCAGGACTTGGATACAATGGCATTGAAGTTGGAGAATCATCAAAGAGTGTTGCACAAAGAAGAGAAAAAGGTAAGGATTCAAAACCCACTTGTCATTACTATAATAAGAAGAGGCATACCGCTAATGTTTGTAGGAGTAGGACAATCAATCAACCAAACACACATAAAAGCAAGAGTTATTGTCACAAGTGCAAAATGCAAGGACATATGACACAAGATTGCAGATCCAATGTCACAAGGACACAAAGATTTGATGGACATTGTCATAATTGCAAGAAGTATGGACATAGGGCATTTGAATACAGATCAAAGCCTATGTGGACATCAAATCAGCTAGCAAAAACAAAAGGAAATGAAAGTCATTATCATTGGGATTACAACACCAGGTACAGTTATCACTATTGTCAGTAATATGGTCATATACTCCAGAATTGCATAAGAACACATTTTAAGGGGAACTATAAAAGATGGTTGAGTCAAACCACATGTTTCAGTTGCTTGAAAATTGGTTATATCAGCCAGAATTGCCCAACAAGGTCAAAGGCACCAAGTTCTGAGTTCAACAATGGAAAGGCAAAGATAGATGTTGAACACATCAGAAGTGAGATGAATAAGACATGGAAGAAGAAAGATGAGTACAGAGATCACTTCACCTAATGGGTCAAGTGATCACACTTCATCTAATTAAGCAAGAATGTGTGTGTGGGACTGATATACTAAGTTATATCATACATCAATCCCAAGACATAGAAGAAATGCAAATAAGAAATCAACATAAGCAAAGATGGTAAGTCAAAATTGAGAATCTTACAAAATCTGCCAAAGTTGTCTTCAGGTGCCGAGTTGCTAATAGCGACCGAATTGATAGTTGATGCCGAGTCATGTTGAAATCCTTCAGGTGCCTAGTAGACAGTTGTTAGCACACTAAGAATTAATTGCTTTGTTTTGAAGGGTTCATAGGTCAATTTTTGATCATTTATCACCATTCAAACACGAAGCAAAGATGAAAAGAGTGCAGAAGATCAAAGGCAACTTAAAATTCATTTGCAAGGATTTCCATAGTGATCTAGCACAAGTTTCATTGATTTGAGGTATTTTACTTGTGTGTCGAGCTACGCAATGTTTATAAATTTGTTTAAACTGTAAACCCTAGTTTGACAAACAATGGCATTTGGGTTTGGAACCACTAAGGGCAAAGAGAGTCATGAAATACAGTTGGTTAGTAATGAAGTTAAGCAACCAAAATTCAAGCCCATTCCAAAAGTTGCATACAAGAATGATCCCGCAGATGCATTATCTATTATTTCTGATAAAGTTGTCATGGTCCAAGATGTTCGTAGATGTTACAACTGCAAAATTGGAGCCATAGGAGATCTAAAAATTTATAATACATATGACAAGCTATGTGAGAACAAAATACTGAAAGATGATTTCTCAATAATCGAGAGAAAGGGATTGACCAAAACCCTAGAGTTTCAAATTGTTTTCAAAGATGAATGGGTACACATAGTTTTGAGTAGAATACATGATGGAGCCTTTTGGTTAGAAAAAGGGCCGGTGAAATTTACCAAGAAAATTGTTCATAGGGTTACTGGTATTCCAACCCTAGATCGGCCAAAGACCCTGTATAGTGACAAAAAGGAAGTAATAGAGAGAAACACTGGTGCTAAATGGAATAATAGGGGAATGACTATTTATACAATCATAGAACCCCTACTAGTTTTTTCTGTGAGAATCATTTCACACAAATTCTATTAGTCAAGCAGGTTAAACAGTGTGCCTTGTATAGCAGTTGATGTTGCATACAAATTGGTTTAAAAGGATCATACCTAAGATCTAGCAGAGCTCATGTTTCAACAGATTAATGAGAATCTGGGAGCTATAAGGAAGAGCAAGGGAGCTCACTGCAAATTTTGATCAGTTTTGGTGTGCATGTTTCTCTATCTAATGAAAGAATTCCCTTCTGCAGGTAAGGTGAAATGGAATCCAGATAAAACAATTGTTGAACAGATCAATGGATATATTGAATAGATGGGTGATAATTTTGATGCCCAAATGACTAGCCACTTTGAGGACTTCAAATAGTCCATGAAACAGAGAATGAGGATTCCAGTCTCATTGACTAAGAAATATGAAAAAGACATTTTTTTTCTTGTAGATATTGATTATACTTATATACAGGCAGTCATACCTAGAGTGAGATGGCTTAAGCCACTAGGTTATGAACTCGATATTGATCAAGCCTCTGTAGCAATAACAACTCTCCTTGCAAAAGAAGTTGACAAGAATGCAAAAGCCTTTGGAACTTATGATCTTGTAAAATCAAGGGTGGTAACATATTTGAAAACTGCCTTAGCAGTAAAGAAGAAAGAAAAATTGGTAAGGAAATTCAAGAGAAAATTTTGTGTTGAAGGAGAAGGAACAACAAAAGAGGAAGAAAAAGACATTGAAGATGAGGGAGATGAACCTCAAGGTCTGACTCAAGGGTTAGGAGAAGATAAAGAGGAAAGTGTTGAGGAAGAAGAAGCCGAGGAAGCACAAGTTAGAACCAAGGTCACAAAAAGAAAGGCCACAACTCCTCCTGCTCCTCAACCCAAGGCAAAGAAAGTAGCTGCTCCTACACCAAAGAGACCTACTACAAGGGTTGCAACACAAAAAGCCCAAGAGGAGGCAAAAGAGGAGAAGAAAGCTTCAAAGAAGACTACTGCTGAGCCAAAGAAGAAAAGAAAATTTGTTGCCCAACCTCAAACAGATGAAGAGAAGACTGAGTTAGAGGACAACAGCCAATTTCAAGTGGTAAGTCACAAACCTCAGACTGCCATTGATAAATTATGCTAAAAAATTAAGAATGATGATTTGAAAGGTTTAAAGAACCTAAATTTTTCTAAGCTCACCAAGGAGGAACAAAATAAATTAGAGGAATTAGTGTATGCTATGATGGCTGATTATAAGCACACACCTCTAGAGTTAGATGAATCAATGCCCAAGGAATTGTACAAAATTGTAGAGGATAAATGGCATTTTTGTTTACAAATGGAAAGAGAGATAAGGGAATCAACATTAGCTAGGTTATTGCCTGATTTGACTAAGGATCAAATAAAAAATGCAGTTAAGAGGCATAACAATAGATTCACTCCCAAACATAGAGATTTTAGCATTTTACAGAACAAAATTGAGGATGTAGTTACAAAGTCCACAAGATTGTGGAAGATAGTTTACAAGAAAATAGAAGATGTCTACAATGAAGAATATAAGGTAGAGGCAAGTGCGAGGAAAAAGAAGAAGGTTGAAGAAGAAAAAGAAAAGGAACAAGTGGAGAAGAAGGTTGAAGAACAAAAGGAAGATGAAGAGGCACATACGGAGGAGAAAGAGGAAGAGAAAGATACAACTGAGCAACAAGATCAAAGTGTGCAAGACACACAGCTAACATCTCCTAGTCCTCCTCATGCCATCATCACACCTGTAGAGATTGTCAAAATCAAGGATGTTATAAATACTTCTATTTCAAACGTCAATCCATTAACTATAGAGGATTTAGCAAAAATCCTTGACCAATCAACACTAATAGCGAAATTGTGTTCAAGTCCTATATTGGTCAGTGTTGATGAATTGGAGAATCCAGTAGCTAAAACAAAGGTAGTCAAGGTGAAAACACAAGAACCACCTTCAACCATACAATCTACTGGTATTCTATTCCTTCCTCCACCACCTCAACCAAGTGTAGTCACTGATACACTTCAGATGTTGAGTACAATAGTAGGGTAAGTCAAAGAAACATCTGAATAGCCAGTAAGTTCAACCCCACCAATTGATCACCAAAAGGATAAACAAGCTGAGAAAAAGATGAGATAAGTAAGAAGGAGGAGTCTGCAATATAAACATTGGTTGCATTACCCAAATCTGGTACTCCAACACAGACTCTTTAGCAATCGAGCACTGATAGGTTACCATTACAAATTAGGACACCAGGCTCGAGCTCATCAAGGGTAGTTAGGAAACTTCACTATGGAGTTCCTGAGGTTGATGAAGAAACAAAGATTCCACATTATGAATCCAACACTCTCACTGAAGAGGAGATCAATGAAATTCAGAGGGCATTGGATAGAAGAAGGAGACAAGAAGCACTAAGAAGAGAACACAAGCACAAACATACCATGAATGAAATCAAAGACATATTCATATAAGCTTTCAGCTTAAAGTCTCTATATGAGTCAAGGCCAATCATAGAGCAACTATCTAATATAGTTGACCAGGTGACTAGTGAAGAATAGGATACAGATGCCAAATTACTAGAATGGTCAGAGAGAAAGTTCCAAGGCAAGGTAAATAAGAAAATATCTGGTGATATAGCACTATCACAAGTGGAGCTGGCTAAGAAAATTGAAACAGTCAAAATTGTACTTGGAAATGTATTTTCCCTATACAACAAGTTGTGTGATTTTTCCGCATTCACACAGGACACTAGCCAGAGAATACTAAGGTTGGAGAAAAATTTGAAGATTTCTAGCATGCAACTTCTTACAAATCCAGCTCAGAGTGAGAAGCATTTTTCCCAATTGCTTCACACACAAAGAGAGTTAGTTGTCTTAACAGCAGAGGAGGCAACCACTAAAGCCAAATTGATGCATATTCAATCCTCAATCACTCCTCATTTGGAAGTACTTCATAAGGAGAAGATGAATGCAGAAAAAATCCTCAAGAAAAGCCCCAATCTTTCTACATCTGATGGACTTCTACACCTAGTAACAGAGATTGCCATCTAGTATAAGTCATTGGATATTACACTAGCAAATTGGGATGCAACTCTGAAGGTACTCCTTGAAGTAAATAGCACATTTTTTGCCAAGTATGGCATTTCCGTATCGAACCCTTGACATAAGTGTCAAAAAGGGGGAGATTAAGTATGGGGGAGATACAAAATGAAGTAGGAGATACAGAATGAAATGATAAGCATGATGAAAGGGGGAGAATTTTGAAAAAAAATTGATATAACATATTGGTCAGAATGTAGAAATAGGACAGAAGTCACTGAGTGTACAAAGCATAATCAACTCACAGGGATTCATAAGGTATGTTGCTATTTGTTCTTAAAAATTTTAAGCAAATAAGAGGATGCATGAAATAATGACAAGATCACAAGATCTTAGTTAAGTGTTTTAGCCACTCATGTCAAAGGGGGAGATTGTTAGTCTAAAGAATAATTTTGATAGCTGAGTTTCAAATACACTTAACCATTTTTCACTATACATGCCGAGCAAAGAGTAGCAGCCAAGTCACAGTCATGTGCTGAGCAATCCAGTTTCATCAAGTGTTGAGTGATATCAAGGTGTCGAGTGATATCAAGTGCCGAGTAATATCAAGTGCTGAGTGATATCAAGTGCCAAGTGATATCAAGTGCCAAGTGATATCAAGTGCCGAGTGATATTAGGTGTCGAGTGATATAGTTTTGTTTAGGTGACGAGCTATCCAAGAAACAACATGTGCTGAGCATTAGTTATGCTTCATGAGCCGAGTAACTCAGAATATCAGCATAAGAGTTTGTAATTGCACAAACTATGATGTAAACCATTTTTGTAGCCAACACAAGGTAAATCTTGAAAGATCTAGAGATAAGAACGAATCTTTCACATTTCCTATGCAATCTACATGCAACCAATTGGAAAATTGGAAAGGCATGCAACCAATCAGCAAAAGGCAAGTATTGAGAAGGAAATTGAGATTCAATGTGAATTGTAGATCCATATCTAACCCTAAGTCTTTGAAGTCTTTTTATGAAAGTCAAAAGTCTCACTGTAACAAGGATGGATGAAAGAGGGAGAGAATAGTGTTAAGGGGAAAACATAGTGGAATTCAGTGAAAGGAGACATAGAGGGTAAGAGCAGGAATTCGATATTTAGTTGATCAGAAAAAAGAAAAGGAGATGAACAAAAATTAGATCTCAGAGGATCAAAATCAGAGAGAGAGCCAGAACAAGTGCCTGCATTCAGCAATCAAGGATTGCAAACTATCAGGTTTATAATACCTAATACTCTATTACCATTGTATTAGAAAGGAAACCCTATGTAGATAGGTTGGCTTAATAGCTCTTTGTAGATCTTTATCAAAAGGTAATTAAATCCTTTAACAGGGTGACACTTCATGTAAAGTGTTTGTAAATCCTTTAACTAGGTCACTATTGACACAGCGTAAAGCCTTTACTAGATCAAGCCTTTAACAAGGCAGACCATCAGACGTGGTTGAAAAATATTGCTGCAGTAATTTTGTGGGTATCATCCCCATCCTAGTTTGACCTTCTTATTTTTGGAGGGTTTCTAGGTTACCAAATTCCAGTGTTATGTGTTGTTGATGCATGTATTAGTTTCATGTTTATTTGATGTGTTTACATGCATGCAATTTACTTTCAGTTAAAAGTTTTATTGGATAAAGTGTGATACTTCTAATTCACCAACACCCCCCCCTCCCTCTCATAAGTATTCTTTCCATATTTGAATATTCCAATAGTTTCCCCCATTAGGTTTTCTCTATTTCTCTATTTCATAGAGATTTGGTTTTGATTGGGTACCTCGTCAAGCCTTGTTTTCAAGACCCAAGTTTTCTTCCAACATTGCATTGTATTTTCCTTGCTCTTTCTACATTGTTGCTGATCTTAAGAGGGGGTGTTAGAGAAAAAGGTTAATTTAATTTCATTAATTAAATTACCTTTTCTCCCTTCTTAAGATTTTTCTTTTTGCACCTTTTGCATTATGTATTTAATAGTTAATTAGTAATTATTAAACAGCTTTTACCTTTTAGGTTACCCTTTGTAACTTTTTAGGTTACCCTTTTTGGTTTTGATCTCCTTTTATAAGAATTGATCTTTTGTAATAATTTACATCTTTTTGTTATCTAAGAATACAATTTGCATTTTTTCAAAGCAAACCCTTGCCTCTTCTTGTCTTTTTTCCCTCTGACAAGTTTTCTTCATGTAGGTATTCGAGGGCTTCATGGATTTGATTTGCGTATTTTCTCAAATCCTTCATTATATGTTGGGATTATTGCAAGATTCTTTGCTAATCCTAAGGAGAATCATTTGATATTTTTAAAAAGAATTATGAGATATCTGAAAGGAACAAAAGACTATGATCTATACTACAAGAAAAATAAGAAGTTTGATTTGAGAGCCTACACTGATGTTGATTGAGCTAGAAACATTGATGAAAAAAAGAGCACTAGTGGAGGAGCATTTTTCTTAGGAAAGAGGTTGGTCACCTAGACCAACAAGAAACAAAATTTCATATCTCAATCTACTATTGAAGTTGAATATGTGGTTGTTGTAGTAAATTGTAAAAACATTGTATGGATCAAACAACTACTCAAAGGTATGAAATAAGAAATCACTGAACCTATGATACTTTATTGTGATGATACAAATTCTATAAATATATGAAAGAACCCTATGATGCCCACAAAGACTAAGCACATTTCAATCAAGTATCATTACTTGAGAGAGTTAGTTCAAGAAAAAGAAGTGAAGATGGAATATGTGAATACAAAAGAGCAGATAGCTGATATCCTCACCAAAGAATTACCTAAGGATGCTTATGAGTATCTAAGAGGTAAACTAGGGGTACTACCCCTATCCATGGCTACCTAAGAAGCATGAGTAGTGCCCTGCATGAACCAAGTTGAATTTTGTATCTTACAACTTGATGTAGTGGATATTACTTTAGGAGCTTCCTAAAGTAATCAAAGAGCTCAAACAGAAGGTCAGTCACAACTTAGGTGACAGGGGGAGAAACTAAAATTGTTAACATCTGCATGTTGAGATGAGAAGTTTTGGCATTATTTTCAAAGAGGGAGAAATAAAGAATACCAAAAAGAGGGAGAATTACTTTAGAAGGAGAAAGAAAGATGAAATACCTACTCGGAGGGAAATAGTGTACTTGATAATTACTATTGAGGGAGAAATAACTAAAAGAAATACATCTACCTAGTGAGAGGGAGACAATATTGAGGGAGATATAAGAATAGAGTAGACATATCAAAAAGAGGAAGTGATGAGAGAAAGTCAAAAGGGGAAACCTTGCAAGATGACAGATGAAGGGAGTCATAAGGAAGAGTTGATTGTCTGTTGATCAGAATTGAATTTTTTAGCCTATACCAAAGATGAAAGCTACTGATAGAGTGAGAGATTTAAATACAAGGAATTATTTTCTTTTTGACACTATTGTTGGTATTGGTTTGCCATCAATGCCAAAGAGGGAGATTGTTGAGATGAGATTGTTTTGAAATGAAGAATCTGTAATGGAACAATTTTTTTTTTTTAACTAATGTCAAACCTGCTACTTGTTGGTAAGACAATTGCATAGTTGATTTGAGTTCTATCATTTGTTTGATTGATAAAGAGGATTTGATCAAATGAGATAACAAGAGCACCTAGAGGAAAGGTTGAGTAATGGTATTAAATAGGAATACAAAGATTAGTTGAGACAGTGATGATATTGTCTATTGTTTATCTACTTAAGGTTGCAAAGGTTAGATACACTGATTAATTCTAGAAGAACAAGTAAGATGAATTGTGTCTCCCAAGCTTGATCGAGTGCATAGTAGGTACTGAGCGAAGTTAGTACAAGCCATGTAGAAAACTAGTTGGAGCTTAGAAAAGTGAAGATTCAATGTATGCTAAGTGAATATAGTATAAGCCAAGTAAAGTTTAGTTAATGTCGAGCATTAGTAAACTTTATTGTTTGCCGAGTAAACCAGTGGAAGATGAGTGGAAGAACAGTATGGAAGTTGAGTAATAGCATATTGATGTCAAGTACTAGTATTCATGTTAAAACATAGATTTGAAAAATCTAAGCTAACTATTTTTCTTTCTTGAATTATGTGAAGCATATGGAAGATAACTACAATGAGTTGGTGGCACAAAATTCAAGGTAAACCATTTTGTGACAAAATCAAGGTAGATTAAAGAAGAAGTTTCTAGAGGAACCAAATGGAAAAGTGGATGGATTCATTGTATCCTGCCTAACCCTAAAATGGATGATTGTGGTTAAGTGACAAAAGATCTCAAATCTCTATTTATAGAGAGAGCTAATCAAAAGAAAAGGTTGTCATGTGAGAACCTAAGGAAGACAAGGAGTCTAGGGTATTGCATCATTTAGTGGCTGAACAAAAGAGAGTGAAAATGGCATGCAAAGCAAGAAGGCTTAACGGTATGAATTCTTGAAGTGTGAACAAGCTATCAAAGCTGAAGTGTGTGGAAGCGAAGCAAAATGGAGGACTGAAATAGAGATTTTTAATCTGCAAGTGAGCTATAATTTGTTATCAAATCAAGCCTTACTGTTACTTTCTAATCATTGTATCAGTCTAGGGTAAATCCTTTAGATTAAAGTTGACCTAATAGTCATCTATAAATCCTTTAATCAGGTGACATTCCAAGTGAATGATCTAAATTCCTCTAACAAGTCTCACTCCTAATAGGGTGATTGAAATCATTTAACTAGGTCACATTTAACAATTTGTATTGTAACCTTTAATAGGGTTAGCCTTTCATAGGGCATCACTTCAGAAGAGTGGGAATTAGGAGCATGTTATTGGCATCTTTTCCCAAATTGGGTTTCCATGTAAAATCCATGGGTCAAATGTGTTATTGATTCTGTTATGTTTCATAATTACATTTTTGCAAAGTTGTTTTGACCTAGGATAGTAACCTACAAATTTTAAGTCTTGTATGATCTAATGGATGCATGCATAATAAGGTTTTATGGGTATAGTCTACTAAGCATTGAAAAGTTTTAATTGTACATTTGGACCTTGGGTAACTGATTCACCTCCAACTCCCCTGCCTCTCACTTATTCTAAAGAATTCCAACAATTATGTTTCATATACATAATAATTTATAGTGCTTATTCATAATCTGAATAAATAAATCTTCATAATTTAGATAATTTAAATATCACCACAATATTTTATTTACAACTCTTTAAGATAAAATGGATACACTTTACATGTTTCGTCTCTATGGTGTCTTTGTGGCAAATGTTCATTTTGTTTTCTTTATAAGGAAAATACTTTAAAATATCGTTAGATTGTATAAAAGGGTTTTTGGATGTAGCATTAAGAAATAAAGAGTAGCATTATATTAGGATTTTGAAAAGGGAAAATTAGTGCAAGGCATTAGTTTCATGAACTCATTTCATTTTGAGTTAATCTACGAAGAATTTGTAAATTTCATGTTGTAGTTTGAATTTATAGCCCTAATAAGGTCCTAGCGAAAAGGTAATAAATTTCTTGATTTAAAAATAGATCTAAATCAAGAAACAACATTTTTAAAAAACATTTGATAAGTTAATGTAGTGTTTCATGTTCTCAAAACATGATAATAAAAAAGAGAAAATTGGTTGAAGAAAACAGCCAAAACAATGGATCATTTAACATTTTTTCAATTTAATAAGTGACAGTATTTTTGTTGGTATTTTTTTAGTAACATGTCTTGTTCTCTTTATCATTTGTGATTTTAGATACATAATTTTCTTTAATTATTTTTTTATCTTAATTTTTTCCTAGTCTTTATATATTTTATTGGCTTTTATTTTTATTTTTTGTGATCTTTCTCTCTTTTCTCTAATTGGTTCTCTTGTTTCTTTCTTGTATTTTGTTTTTATTGGTTCTCTTCTTTTTCTTTTATATTTAAAATTAAAAAATATAAAGTTTTCCTTTGGTTCCATTTTTTCATTTTATTTTGTCCCCTCTTCCCTTTTTGTCGTTGACTTTTGGGCCTCATTTTCTTTTTCTTCTTTTTAACCCCTCGCCCCTACCCTGGTCTGCAAAGTGTGATCCAAAATGTTGATTGAAAAACTCCAACACAATCACTTCTAGAAATTGTTACTAAATACCATAAATATTTTTGAAACACATCAGCTAGTATTGTCATAGCCCACCACCCCTCTTTGTCTTACAAAACCAAAAGTGAAGAAGGATCTAGAGTTAGGATTGATTATTGTTTGTTGGGAATTGATCCAAGGTCCTTGAATATAAGAAGTGGTTATTATTTAAATGGTTTTTAGAGAAATAAGTTAGAAAATACGAATAAACCTATTCTAACAATCAACTACTATTTTGAAGTTCAATCAAGATTAATTTGTATTCATATTTCTAGTAAAAAGGATCACTAAGTACTCTTTCTAGGTCTATCTTAGAGAGGGTCTTTTTTTTAATATTTAGCTTACATTAATATTTTCTAAAATTAAATGTTAAAATAGTTTGATATTATTAATGTGTTCAATGTTATTTCCATAAATTTCAAGAATTATATGTGAACAAGTTCAAATTTCTATTTTAGTCATAAATATTATAAAATTTTGAAATAAACATTTTCTAAGTTTATTTTTATATATTATTTGATTGTAAAAAAAAGTTTTAATGAATTTCTATAAAAATAAATAATTTTCTATTTTTAAAATATAAACTTAGGCGTTTAGTTTAATTGGTTGAAGCAACGATTTTTCATTGTGGAGATTCTTGATTTAAATCTCAAGAGGGACATTTTGGTTATATTTGTGTGGATTCTAAGTTGTGACTTTTGGTCCTCCAAATGTTATAAGCTTGTAAGTGTCATGTTATTCATAAAAAACACAAGATTGTTAGGTATCTTGGCATTCC
This sequence comes from Cupressus sempervirens, assembly GCA_028749045.1. NCBI lineage: Eukaryota > Viridiplantae > Streptophyta > Pinopsida > Cupressales > Cupressaceae > Cupressus > Cupressus sempervirens. The sequence continues at coordinate 234,737,788 of CM053787.1, read as the reverse complement.
CTTCTCTATGGAGCCTTTTCTTAAAGATATGTGGCTTTGGGTTAAGAAAAAAATCATCATGAAGTTAAATAAATGGCACAACAGATCTTTATCTCTAGCTGGTAGAGTTCATGTCTGTCAAAAAATCCTCTCTTCTTACAATATTTATTATGCCTCTAACCGGATTTTCAACAATTACCAGATCCTTGAAATTCAAAAGGCCATCAAGACTACCTCTAGTCGGGTAGGCAAAGGTAACAAGAAGCTTCATGTTGTTAAATGAGAGTGGTTTCATATTGACAAGCTCCTTCTAGGTTTAGGGTTGAAGAACCTTAAAACTAGTGGCTTAGCTCTTGCCTACAAATGGATCTTCCACTCCCAAGATAGGGATGATCCTTGGAAAGTTCTTGTCAGAAGTAACATTGAAGGAGGATTCCCCAAGAATGCTAAATTTTGGAAAAACTTAACTTTTGTGACCCTATTTGTGGCAACTTTCCTATTGTGATTCAAGGCTTTGTTGTTTTTAAATCGATTTGGAAATCTTGGAACCATGTCAGACTTTACATCATGAATAATAACTTTTGTGATAACAAGCAGATCTATGGTGAAAGATCCATTTGCTATAATCTATAGCTAGCTGGTAAGCTCCTGGCCCTCTCCCAAGGATGCTCTACCAAGCATTGGTCTACCATTAGGATCACTCAACTTGATGATATCTTTGAAACTGACATGCTCATTATGTGGGATGAGCTCAAGCACAGATTTAACATCCCCCTGTCTCAAAAGAAGGTATATAATATGCTCATCAAAGCCTGCAAAGACATTCCTTCTCTCTGCCATGTTGACTCTAATAGATTCTTAAACATTAAATGGTCAAATGGAACCATTATAACCAAGCCTAAAGTGAAAAACATATACATTGTTATTGATTATAATGATTCCATCATCAATCATGTTAACAAAGTGTGGTATACTGATCTTGATGTCCCCTCTTGGAAGAAATACTTTGACAAACTTTGGAAAAGCATTACTGATCCTAATATTGAATGTTTTAAATGGTTGTTAATTCTGGATGCATTATTGTAATATTTGTAGAACCCTAAAAATGGGGAGACATATTTTCTTTGATTGCAACTTTGCTAAAGAGGTTTGGCTCGTGTTTGGTATCTCTATGTCTACCAAGTTTAATAATTTTGAAATTATTACTAGTCATATTGATGGGATTAAAAAGGACACTAATATTTTTTGGAACATTCTTTCTTCTAACATTTTATGGCAGATTTGGAAATGCAAGAAAGAGGAAAGATTTCAAAACACTCCCAAGGTTCTTACTAAGTCTTTTTGAAGTCTCACTCATTTTTAAAAAAAATTGTAAGTTCATAATACTATGAAAGTTGATCAAGATAAATTCAAAAGGATGCTCAAAACTAGATACACCACCTTCTTCGCAACCAAGCTCAAGGATGGTCACATTTGGAGGAGGCATATGGTGAACATCCATCTTTTCAAGCAAACCATCAAGAAGTTTAATAAATAAATTAGGAGGACCAACAAAGACACTACTGGCAACATGATCCTCCTGCTCAATCAAATTCAAAATTAGAAGAATGTTGTCTAGATGGAAAGTAGTATGGGATGGATGGCATGGGTGGATACTCATTAGGACATACTTTATTAGTCATTCCTTTACTTTTATATGTTGGATTATTATACTCTTAAATACTCTCAGTTGGAGGCTTCGTCTCTTGTAATTTTTGAAACTCTTTGGTGATACTTTGTTTTTTTATCTCCTTATATTTAATATAGAAGTTTCTCTAAATTAAAACAATCCCTATATAAAATTCCATTTTTATTCCTTCCACAAAAATTAATATGTTATTTAGAAAATAATTAATTAAGATAGGCAAAGGTTATAGTCGATATGAAGAGTTACTTCTCATGTTCATTGAAGGTTTTATATTAATCCATTTTAATTATTAAAGGTTGTTCTGAAACATCAATTGGCTCAACAATTAAAAGATATCTTTTCACAAAAAAATCTATGTACATTTCCTTCTTTAAAATATTGTAAACAGGTATTGAGAATGTGAAGAATTAAGGGGGGCAAACAGAATTTTATTTACTGAAAATCTCCATTAACAAAAGAAAAGGAAAATCTGTAATATAGACTTATAGGTAACTTAATATATTACACAATATTATGTTGAGGATACATAGAATACAACTACAAATTCTTCAAAAATATATAATCATAAGCATTTACTAGGAAACTTGTCCTGTAGATGCAACAATGTTCTCTTGAACAGGCCAAAAGGTATTTGTCTTTCCAGTCTTAGACACGGTTTGCAGAACATCTTCAGCCTTCATGTTCCCTTTAACTGTGACCTTCTTCTCCTGCAAATCTACATCATATGTCTCCACCCCTGCATTTCAAATATATTGAATCTTTTCAGTATCATAATCTAATACTAAATGATTCAAACAAGTTAGTTATATATATGTTCCACAAGTTAGTTATATATATATATCAAATTCTCATCAATTATGACTATTACAAAAAAAATTTAAAAATTACCAGGTGATTAATAGGATAGGTTGTCCTTGTTTTTTCTAGTCTCACTGATGATAAAACTCGTCTATTTTACCTTATTGAATGATTGTTAGAGTTAAGATTCTTTTGGTATTTTATGATAAATATAATATAAAAATTATATCGTTGAAAAATTACCTATAAATAATTCTAATGAAATGATTCTAGTTCAATTTTTTTAGAGATCATTTTATTATTGATTTTGTAAAATTATAAATCATAAATACATTCTAATAAAACTGATTTGATTCAGGCAACAATCTACAATATAATGGTAAATTGTGATCCTTTTCATCTAAGAAACTTTAGATTCAAGTCTACTTGAATCTAAATAATAATAATAATTAATCTATCATATATACAAATATATACAGAAAATAGAAAAATTCTCAGCAATTAATATCTGTAACAATGAAAAGCATATATTATTCTTTCCTTCTTCTTTCCTAAAAATCATTAATTTTCCCTTTTTCCAGTCTAATTAATAATAAAATTCATTGTTTTAATAGAATAACTTTAAGTGTTACCTGTTTTATCTAATCAAAACAACCCCACAAAAGAATTGTGCCATTGAAAAATTACCTTCCATTTTATCAAGAACTCTCTTCACAGCTCCAACGCATCCTTGGCATGACATACCCACCTTTAGAACCACAGTCTGCATCTCAAAAACTAAAATCCATCAGTTACGACATAAATCTAACAGACCAACATAAAAGAATACCAATCTCTAATAGCCAGAATGTTGTTTATAAATTTCATATTAGCGAGAAAATAAGAGAAACATAAGAACTATGCCTACGACATGTCAGCAATGAAGAATCTAAGAACTTTGTCCCAAAACAAATCAATTCACAACAGACTAATTAACCTGCAAACCAATGTAACATATATATAGAAACCAATGTGATTTTTTCTTTTCCACAAATCCGGCTATAAGAAACCATTTATTTTGATAAGAAAAGACGTTTGGTAATTGATTTACATGAATGGCATTTTCAGCTCTACGTAATTCATGACGAGATATGGAGTAGTAAATAGAAATGTCCATTATTCTTTTACCGAATTATGTCGCTGCATCATTAATGAATGGACTGAATTCAATTCATATATAAACCTAAAATTGATATCTTAATTTTCAAACAAGAAGAAAAAGAAAGAATCGGCAGAAAGAGGATCAAAGATGCAAGTCTTTTCTTGGGAAGCCAACAGAAGCCCAATGGGATTGGTTTGTTTTTATGTGGATTAATTAATAACATGAAAGATCCACAATGAAAAGGTAAATGGTGCGATTCAATTTAGTCACAAACTATATGTGGACATTTCTTTCACCCCGTGCTTCGTGGGCCATCCCACCAAATGCACTGGGATGTGACTAAATTATGTACCTATTTTTAATGTTTTATCCATTTTTTCAATTAGAATTATAATATATAAAATATTTAACTTCTTTTTAACATTTAGATATAGGTTTTTTTGGGGAGGGTCTAGAGGAGAAGAAGCTCCTCTCTCTTGTAAATTGGGAGACAGTTTGCTCCCTCGGGGATTAGTGAGGTCTCTATGTCATAGACATCCATCTTCTTAACATTGCTTTTGTAATGAAAATCAAATGGAATATTGTGAACTCTGGAGTGGAATGGGTTAAAATTATGAGGAAGAAATATTTACAAAGTTGCAAGGGTTCAATCCTTCTTAAAATCTCCCAATAGATAGGTTCTAATATATGGAACAACCTTCAAAAATTCACCCTGCTCTTAATCTAAGGTTGTTTCTAGCAAATTATGAATGGTAATGATGTGGATTTCTAGTTGGATCCCTAGGTCAATCAACCTCCTGTAGATTTCTACTCGATATTCCCAACATAAAAGAATGTGTTGGCTGAGCATCTGAGAAATAAGGTTAGTGATTATTGGGATTCTTCTGTTGTTCCTCTCCAATGGAAGATTAACAATAATTTGGGTGGGAATGGTCTTAAAGGGATTTTTGTTTAGCTCAGTCAAACTCTCTCATCCCTCAAGTTCCATAGATTGGATCAAAAGGAGATCTTGATATGGAAGAATTCCAACTTAGGATTTTACACTATGAAAATGGGTTTTGGTCTTCTTACGCCCTAATGGCCTCAAGAGTTTGATTGGGGAAGATTATGGTAGATGAAGGCTCTTCCCAAAATAAATAAAAATTGGTGGGTAATTTGTCATAGGAAAAGCATCATGTTGGATAACATGCAAAAAGAGGTTTCCATTTAGTTAACAAGTACATGTTGTGTGAACAAGAAGGAGAAAATATTTCCCATGTTTTGTTCTCATGCCCTTTTACTTGGGAGATCAAGCAACGCACCTCGACCTTGTGTAATTACCATTGGTGTTGGGATAATAACCCCAAAGAGGTGACCAATTTAGGGATTCCTCCCACCAATCATCATTTTTAATAAAGAAGTCGAGTGACATTCTCTTCTATATAGAAGTGTTAGAAATGCTTTAGAATAATTGAGAGGGGGGGTGAATTAGTTATTCAAGGTCCAAATGTCCAATTTAAACTTTTTCATCAAGTAAAGTGAGCCTATTAAATTGTTCATACATCTAAGCTTAAACTTTTCTACTTAGCAAGTTACTGTAAATCAATATGCAGGCATAACACATGAAAGATCGACACATAATACAGTGATTTACATGGAAACCCAATTTGGGAAAAACCACTAGTAACATGCTACACAATTCTCACTCTTCTGAAGTGATGCCCTAAAAAAGGCGTACCCTATTAAAGGCTACAACACACTGTTAAATGTGACCTGGTTAAAGGATTTATCCACCCTATTAGAAGTGGTCCTAGTTAGAGGACCTTAGAATATTCTCTCAGAATGTCACCTTGTTAAAGGATTTACAAATGGTTGTTAAACCAACCTAAGCTTGCACAATTGTTATAAAGTAACAACAAGGACTTTTGACTTGATTACAATTCACAACTTATCTTGCAAATTTCATATCTCTATTCAACTCTTCGCAATTTTCTTGGCTTTCAGTCTCTATAGCTCTGATAGCTTGTCCTACTTTAAAGCATTGCCTCCTTGAGACTTCATGCTTGATGTACCAGTGCAATCTCCTATCTGACACTTTATTGAAGTAGAGCCTCTGTGCTCTATTCTTCCTTCTCCTTGATGCCTTCTCCTTGACACTCTTCAACCACTTTACAATTTGGCACACCAACAACTCTAGCTTCTCAGCCTGTGACTCCTTAAATAGAAGTCTAGAATTGTTTTCCCTGCTCGATTCTCCCCTCCTTTAATTCTAGTTCAAATAGATTAGGTATGATTTATTGAATCTAACCCATATCTTGCTTCTTCTAGAAACATCATGAAGAATTCTCTTGAATTTTCTTTAAAACAGTTTACATAAAATTTTGTGCCACCAGCTCATCATCCATATCTTTCATCTGGTTCAAAAAATTCAAGGTAACAAACTTGTTGGCTCAGATCTGACGAATCTTTGGCTTTTCCAATAATATAGTAGCTCGACACTATTGAAATTCTAGTGCTTGGCACATACTATGTTACTTGGCATCCACTAAGTTTTATTGATGCTCGGCACCTGTTACCTTGCTCGACACCTGAACACACTTGGCTCCTTCTATTTCTCTACGCACACACTAGATTTTTCATTTTCTTAGCACTAACTAAATATCTACCTGGCTCAAACTAGCTTGCTCGACACTCACTAATAAACTTTAGTTAAGCTTTGCAGACATCCTTGTTGCAACTTATTTTTCTAGTGTTTCTAAGTGTGGCTAGCATCTGTATCTTCATGTATGTTATCAATACATCATTTTACCATTGTCTTAACTAATCCTTGCACTTCATTACAAAACCATAACTCAACCTTTCCCTTAGGTACTCTTGTTACATCTTATTGATTAAATCCTCTTCATCAATCAACTAAGTGATAGTACTTGGATCTTATAAGCAGTTGTCATTCCAACAAATAGCAGGTTTGACATTAATGAAAAAACAATGATTGAAAACATTCTTTAATAACAATCTTCCTTCTTTTTGCAACAATCTCCCTCTTTGATAGTATTCATTTCCAATCAGATTTCTAGCAATCTCCCTCTTTGGCATTGATGGCAAAAAAAACTAATCAACCAAGTTATCAAAATGTTAACTAGGTTTAAATAGTAAATCAAATGCCAAAAAGAAAAATGTGTTACCATCAATTTTCACAACTCCCTTTCTGATGTATTATCCCAATTTCTTTGCTTCTGCTTCTCCCTCTTAGCTATTGTATGTTGTTTGTTCCCTTACTGCTATATCTTCCTAAACATCCTTTTTCTCCCTCTTTTCTTTTGCTTACCACTGTTCACTTAGATCTTGTACTACTCTTGACTCCTTCTTACATTATTTCTCCCTTTGTCCATTTGATCCTGTAGATAGATTTGATCAATTTCTTGCTATTTCTTCCTCTCTTCAATTGAATTTTCTTGATCAGTTTCTTGCCACTTCTCCCTCTTTGACAACAATGCCAAAGACATATTGTTCCAGCATTTTAACATGCTAGTGTAGCATTTGCAGGTACTTCCAATTTCTCCCTCTATCACCTTGCTTGTGACTGATTTGTAACTTCAGCACTTTGATTACTTCAGGCAAAATCCTAAAGTAAATCTCCTCTGCATCAATTTTTAATATGCCAACAATCAACTCATTTGATGCAGGTCAGTCTTGCTTTTTCTCAAATAGTCTTAGATAGGGGTATCACCCCTAATTTACCTTTAAGATACTCAAAAGCATCTTTAGGTAGTTCCTTTGTAAAGATGTCAGCAATCTGTTCCTTTGAATTGACATACTCCATCCTTATTTTCTTGTCTTCCACCAATTCTCTTACATAATGATACTTAATTGCAATATGCTTTATTTTGGCATGCATCACAAGATTCTTTGATATGTTGATGGCACTTGTGTTATCACAATACAATATCATAGACTCGGTTACTTCTTCCTTCATACCTTGCAACAGATGTTTAATCCATACAATATTAGTGTAGTTGATAGTAACAAAAATATATTTAGCTAGACTATGAGGTACAACTTTGTTTTTTTCTTGTCCAAGTAATCAATCTTTTCCCTAAGAAAAGTGCTCCTTTACTGGTGTTCTTTCTGTCATCAATATTACCTCTCCAATCTGCATCATTTTAGAGTTTCAACTCAAACTTTTCACTCATCTTGTAGTACAAACCAAAGTCATCAGTTCTTTTAGGTACCTTAGTGTTCTTTTTACTACCATCAAATGATTTTCTCTTGGGTTATCAAAAAATCTTGCCACTATTCCAATTGCTAATGCAATGTCTACTCTACTATGCACAACATACGACAATTTTTCAATCATTGATTTATACATTGTCTAATTCACTTCAGCTAACTAATCATTTGTTGATAACTTTTCCTGTTACCATTGGTGTACTGACTGGTTTCGAGTCTTCTAATTCAAATGTCTTGAGTATTTCCTTGATGTATCTTGATTGAGTCACAAATATGTCATGCTTTAGTTGATGTACTTGCAATCCAACAAATAATTTGATTTCTCCAAACATTGACATCTCAAAATCATGTTTCATCTGATGAGAAAAATCTTTGCATAGGACATCTTTTCTTACAAATATTATATCATCAAAAAAGATTTCAGATATCAAAATGTCTTTACCTTTTTCTGCCTTGATGTACAGGTTGTTGTTATATGTTCTCTCAAATCCTATCTTCACAAGGTATTTATGCGATCTCACATACCATGCTTTAGGTGCTTGCTTTAAACCATAGAGTGTTTTATGCAATTTGCAAAGCATATCCTTGTTGTTGCCATCAACATATCCCTCTAGTTTTTCTATGTAGACTTCCTCTTCTAGTATACCATTTAGAAAAGAAGATTTTACATCCATTTGGTAGATTTTGAAACCTTTATTTAAGCAACATATGTAAATAGTGTTCTTACTCCTTCCATTCTCACAATGAGGGCAAATATTTCTCCATAGTCCAATCCTTCTTCTTATGTATAGCCTTTGTAGACTAGTCTAGCCTTGTTTCTTGTTATCGCACCATTCTCATCAAGTTTGTTCCTAAAGACCCATTTGGTACCAATTACATTCTTATCAGCTGGTCTAGGAACTAGGGTCTAGGTTTTTTTTTTCTTAATCTGATCTATCTCCTATTCAATAGCTTTATGCCAATTATCATCATGTAGTGCATCCTTCATTGTTTTGGGTTCAATCTTGCTTAGCAAACATAATTCATTCCTTATCATTGGTCCAAATTCATTGCCTCTAATGATTTGTTCTACAGGGTGATGTCTTCTCACATATCTGGATAGTCTTAGTTTTGTCCTTCTTTCCATGTTTGGTCCTTCATCTTCAGAGTCACTTTGAACATCACTGTCTAGTATTTCATTATCTCTTCCATGTGTACTATTTTTAGAATCAGAATGTGCATTTTTTTTATTTTGTAACTCAGCTTCTAAATACAGCTCAACATTCATTGGTTGTGACTCGAATGATACTAAAATTTTTTGCTGGCTCTCAACTTGATTTGTAGCATCATCTTCAATCAACATTCCTTCATAGAAGTATACAAAGGATCTATAATCTTTTGGTTTCTTGGATTCATCAACTTGGACTTCTACATTCTCATCAAAATTTACGTTTGCACTCTCTACAATCTTGTTATTGTTAGTATTAAAAAACTTATATGCCTTACTTCTAGTGGAGTATCCAAGGAATATCTCTTCATCACTCTTTGCATCAAACTTTTCATTCTTAGTATCTTTAAGAATATAGCATTTACAACCAAACACTTTGAAATGTTTTACGTTAGGTGAGTGACCATACCATAATTCAAAAGGTGTTGCATTTGTTCCTCTCTTGACTTGTACTTGATTCAAGGTATAAATAGCAGTACTTATAGCTTCTCTCCACTACTTAAGAACAACATTTTTCTCCATCATCAAGGTTTTTGCATAGTCTATCACTGATCTATTCCTCCTTTTCACAATGCCATTCTGTGGGGGAGTTCTTGGTGTTGATGTTTGTCTCTTGATTCCTTTGTCATTGCAAAATGTCTCAAATTCTTTTGATGTAAACTCTCCTCCTCTGTCTGATCTCAGGCATTTCAGACTCTTTCCAGTTTCCTTCTCAACCCTAGCCAAATACCACTTAAACATTTGAAATGCATCAAAAAATTTCTTTAAGAACATGGCAATCATCATCCTAGAATATTCATCCACAAATAGCATTATGTATATGTCTCCTTGGTAGCTTTGCACTTCTATTGGGCCATATAAGTCAATATGGACTAGCTCCAGTGCTTCTTTGGAAGTATAGGTTTTTCTTTTAAAACTTGACTTGGTCATCTTCCCTAGTTGACATTGTTTGCACATTCTATTTTCAGGCTTCTTCAACTTAGGGAAACCTCTTACTTTCTTCTTTTTGCTGATGCTAATCAAATTGTCAAAGTTAACATGACATAACCTTTTATGTCATAACCAAACATCATCAAGTCTAACAATAAGATAGGTTGCATCTTCCATATCTAGGTAAAGTAGATTACTCCTAGTTTTTCACATTTTCCTATCAAATTTCCATTAGTATTATAGATTTTGGCTGTTTTTGTTTCCAAATTCTACCTTGCAACCTATATTGCCTAACTGTGATACACTCAGCAAATTGTAGTTTAATCCTTCAACATAGTATGCATTATCACATGAAATTTTTTCTGTAAGTTTAATAGAACCTTTTCCCTTGATTTGGCATGGAGCATCATTTCCAAATCTAACACTATTTCCATCATACTAGGTAAAGGTAATAAATTTACTTTTGTTTCTTGTTATGTAATATGAGTATCCACTATCTATGATCCAGTTGTCATTTTTGTTCATACAAGTTACCAATATTGTTGCTTCATCTTCATCTGATTCATCATTCATGGCTAGATATACTATCTCATCATCATTCTCATCAAAATCTTCTTCAACATTGTAGCATCTTTTTCCTTTATCCTTGTAATCTCTGCTATCATCTTCTATTTTGTTCAGGTACTTGTTTCCTTCATTGTAGTTCTTCTTCTATGTACACCTGGCAACAATATGTCCTACTTTGTTGCAATTAAAACAAATGATAGGCATCTTACCATTGAATTTACCTTTGCCTCTATGAAATATTCTAGCCAATAATGCTTCCGATTGTTCCACATCCTCTTCATCTATGTTGTTGTCACTGGGTGCATGCTTTCCTTTCATACTCTTCTTCTTTGATTTCACCTTCTTAGTATCTTTCAATGATAGCTTAGCCTTGAAATTAGATTCAAGATTCTCAGGTCTGTAGTTATCATAATTGGATAACTCAAATGTAGTAAGTCTTCCCACTATTCCTTCAAAGGTTAGTTGATTTCCTAAGACACATCTCAACTCTTGGATGGCTGAAACTCTAATAGCATAGATGAGGAGCAGGTTTCTTAAGTATTTTTTATTAACAGTATCATCTTCCAAATGACCACCGAAACTTCTTATTGCACTTACCACTTCTTTCATTCTAGAGGCATATTGAGCAACATTCTCACCTTTCTCCATTTTCATGTCATCAAACTTTCCTTTGAAGCTTTCTCCTTTTGCTCTTTGAACATTCTGATATCCTCTATAGATATCTAATAGGGCTTTCCACATCTTGAATGTAGAATCACATCCTTTGATGTCATCAAATTCAACATAGTTGAGTGTAGAGGCAATCTCCAACATTGCCTAATTGTGCTCCTTCCTCTTGTACAAATCATCTACAGAAAGGGGTTTAGGTGGATCTAAATGTTCCACTCCAATTGAGGTTTTTACATAATCATCTATTAATACAAGGTGCAGTTTCATTAAGCTTTGCCATGCATCGAAGTTATCTATATTGAGCTTAAGAACTTCTCTTTTGGACATCTTGATATGTCTAGCTTCTAGTACCTTTAAACTAATTCAGCAGATGGTTCTGATACCAATTGTTAGAAATTCTTTAGAATAACTAAGAGAGGGTGAATTAGTTATTCAAGGTCCAAATGTCCAATTAAAATTTTTTCATCAAGTAAAGTGAGCCTATTAAATTGTTCATACATCCAAGCTTCAACTTTCCTAATTAGCAAGTTACTGTAAATCAACATGCAAGCATAACACATGAAAGATAAACACATAACACAGTGATTTACGTGGAAACCCAATTTGGGAAAAACCACCAATAACATGCTACTCAATTCTCACTCTTCTGAAGTGATGCCCTATAAAAGTCCTACCTTGTTAAAGGCTACAACACACTATTAAATGTGACCTAGTTAAAGGATTTATCCACCCTGTTAGAAGTGGGCCTGGTTGGAGGACTTTAGAACATTCTCTTGGAATGCCACCCTATTAAAGGAATTACAAATGGTTGTTAAATCAACCTAAGTTCATAGGATTTTATCGTAGCTTGCACAATTGTTAGAAAGTAACAATAAGGGCTTTTGACCTGATTACAATTCATAACTTATCTTGTAGATTTTAGACCTTCGTTCAGCTCTTCAAAATTTTCCTGGCTTTCAGTCTCTATAGCTCTAATAGCTTGTCCTCCTTTCAAGAATTGTCTCTTTGAGTCTTCATGCTTGATGTACTGGTGCAATCTCCTATATGACCATTTATCAAAGTAAAGTCTCTATGCTTTGTTCTTCCTTCTCCTTGATGCCTTCTCCTTGACACCCTTCAACCACTTTGCAATTTGGCACACCAGCAACTCTAGATTATTGGCCTATGACTCCTTAAATAGAAATCTGGAATTTCTTTTCCTACTCAATTCTTCCCTCCTTTAATTCCAGTTTGAATGGATTAGGTAGGATTCACTGAATCTAACCCATATCTTGCTTCTTGTAGAAACATTATGAAGAATCCTCTTGAATTCACTCAAAAAAGGTTTACATAAAATTCTATGCCATCAGCTCATCATCCTTATCCTCCATCTGGTTCAAAAAATTCAAGGTAACACACTTGTCAGCTCAAATTTGGCGAATCTTTCACCTTTCCAATAATGCACCAGCGTGGCACTATTGAAATTTTGGTGCTCGGCACATACTGTGTTACTCGGCATCCACTAAATTTTACTGATGCTTGACACCTATTACTTTGCTCAGCACCTAAACACACTCAGCTCATTCTATATCACGTGGCACACACTAGATTTTTTATTTGCTTGGCACCAGCTAAAAATCTACTCGACTCGAACTAGCTTGCTCGGCACTCACTAATGAACTTTAGTTAATATTTGCAAACATATTTTTTGTAACCTATTCTTCTAGTGTTTCTAAGTGTGGCCAACCTCTTTTTCTTCAATTATGTTATCAATACATCATTTTACCATTGTCTTAACTAATCCTTGCACTTCATTACAAAACCATAACTCAACCTTTCCCTAAGGTACTCTTGTTACATCTTGTTGATTAAATCCTCTTCATCAATCAACTAAGTGATAGTACTTGGATCTTATAAGAAACTGTAATTCCAAAAAATAGTAGGTTTGACATCAATGAAAAAACAATGATTGAAACATTCTTTAACAACAATCTTCCTTCTTTTTGCAACAATCTCCCTCTTTGATAGTATTCATTTTCAATCAAAATTCCAACAGGAAGATGGTCTATTTGGAAAGAAAGAAATAATTGTATCATTAAAGATAAAAGAAAAGATGTTAATTCTATGATCCATGCCTTTATTCACGACATCAACAAAAATATGAGGACTATTCATCCCTTTGGGCATGGTACCCTTTGAGTTCATGGGATTGAGATATTGCAAGAAGATGCAATCTTGTAGAATGTTTTAAAAAATTCAAAACTCATACAATTGGGTTAAGCAAAAACATAAAATTGGCCCCCTAATCCTAGTTGGATCAAATTAAACTTCAATAGCTCATTACTTGGTAACCTAGGTTAGGAAGGAAGGGGTGGCCTCATTAGGAATTGTAGAGGGATGTTTATGGTTGTGTATATAGTCATTTTAGGTACTCAAATAGCATATGTGGTAGAAATGATAGCCCCTTTCCATGGTGTCAATTTGGTGATTGGAGAAGGTGTCAAGAAAGTTAGTGTGGAAGGGGATGCATTGAATGTGATCAAAAGATTGAATAATAAAGTTGATGTGGGATGGATTGTAAAAGACATCATAAATAAGATAATTTTCAGTTGCAATGATGGATGAGGTGACATGCCATCACAGGTATCGAGAGGTAAATAATGTCACTGATGGGATGGCTTCCCTAGGAAAGTAAACCAATCACATAAAAATACAGGAAGACATGCAGTCTACTCTCTTAGGTGCTCTTGTGGTGATCATGTAGGATATTGTCAAATCAAATAAAGATTTCAAGCCAAGATAGATATTACCATTGGAGGGTTTCAAGTGAAGCTAGAGGAAAGGAAGCTCAAAAGAAAAAGGAGAGAGGAAGCTCATGGAAAAGATGAAGGTTTGTAAGTTGTTTCCAAACAAGATGTTGGTCAATGGAAAATCTCAAGGAAATGAGGAAGCAGTTGGGTTCTTTTGTTGTTGGTCATTGTGTTGCTTAGTGTTGGTGGGTCTCGTGTTGTTGTGTTGGTTTCTAATTTGTTGCTAGTTTTTGGTTTTTGTTTTATTATATTATGATTCTATAAATTTTTTATTTGTTTTAATTTTTTCTTTTTGATTTTATTCTTGTTATATGTAGTAAGGTGTCACTACTTGTGAATATTTTTCTTTTCATCTACTAAACTTGGTGTTAAGTGTTTGTTTAGGTTCAAGCCCTACCTTGCTTTACTTCATTGAAAAATATAGATATAAGTGAATTCTTAAATTACTAGGAAATATGTCATTTTTATTAGACAGAAACATAAATTAGTTGTCCAAAGTATTTGTAAAGAAGATAAGCATATATTGGTAATAGCAAAATTTTAATATATTGTCATTTTTAATTATTTTTGGATTTTTTGTAGAGTGGTTTATAATAATTTATATATTGATAAATGATATAATTTTGTGGAAAGTTGGCCTTATTCTTTTATTCATAACCATTATATTTCTACTTTGCAAATTTAGATTTCTCTTATTTGTGGTTATCTCTATTACAAGTTGACTTGATAAATATTTTACATAATTTATCCGTACACAAAGACATTATTTATAAAATTCAAATTATGTTTGTGCATTAGATTATCACATCAAGAAAAAATTACTATCATTCCTACTTCTAGGAGAGATAACTCTAAGAATATTTTAATTTGTAGTAGTAAAAGTAACCTAGTCCTACATCATTATTTTAAAGAATATCATAGTTTTATTATATTTATTCATTTCCATGACTTTAGAGTTAGTCTAATTGAGTTAAGAGAAAATGAATCTTTTCATCTAATTATCTTTTCCAATGTATGTTTCAATATAGCCAGTCCTTAACAATCAATACAAAGAAATAAATTTAAGAAAAATCAAAAGTAAATGAACAATATTGCACAAATCAAATCTCTATGTCACATGAAATGTCTACAACTACACTTGATTTTATCCAATTTTAACATTAGTTGAATTTAGGACCGCCACCCCAATATTGGATATATCAAATTGAACTTTTATGGTTCATCATTGCAAACTTGGGGTGGGCGAGAGGGGATAACCTCATTAGGAAGTGCAAAGGCATTTTTTTGACAATGCATACAATTAATTTGGGTACCCAGGTTGGCATATGTGGCAAAAATGTTACTCCTTTTCCATGGTGTCAAAATTGCATTAAAAATAGGTTGCCAGAAAAGTATAGTGGAAGGCAATGCTCTTAATGTGATTATTCTTTTTGTTGATGTAAATAAGTATTTAATATTTAAAATTTACTAAATTTTACTTAGGATAATGCATTTTTATATTAATTGTCATGTAGACGCCTAGGAATTTGCATATTCATATGAGTTGTCATGTAGACAACATAGTAGTTTGTACTCCAATTGAGTACATGTTGTAAACTACATCTCTTTATGAGACACACCTTTGTGTTCTTATCTTGTCATTATTGCATGTACTTTCATGCATAATAGAGTATAATCCACTCTTGGTGGGTGTGTTCTTAGTTGTTATACTTATCTCTTTCCATGACTCATAGTCATCTTGATTGCCTTTATATACAAGGCACTTCTATGATGTATTCATCTAATTATCAATTATCATTTGATCAACATTGGATCAATTGATCTTCTAGGTCTTGCTATTTTCTTTATTTTCCTTAAGAAAATTCTTACATGGTATCAGAGTCAAAGGAGTTTCCATTGCATAGCCATTGGAGAGAAATGTTCATTTGTAGGTCAAGATTAGAGCTTGTTGTTGCAAATCAGATGTTGGCATTACATTGACAAGGTTTAAAAAACCAATAAATTGAATTTTATTTCATCTAAAGCATACATCTGAGTGAAATCCAAAGTCATTTGAATTTGGAAGGTGTGGTGGTGGCGATTTAAAAAAAAATTTACAGAGGTGATTTTCAAACAACAATATCTCACTCATTCAAACTCCTTTTTTCAAGCAATTTTTCTATTTTTGGGTAGAATTCCATGATCTATACATTGGTGGAGGTTGTTTGTGATCTCTATCCCTCTTTTTTTTAATCACAAATCCCAT
The DNA here is from genome assembly GCA_028749045.1 of Cupressus sempervirens. Taxonomy (NCBI): domain Eukaryota; kingdom Viridiplantae; phylum Streptophyta; class Pinopsida; order Cupressales; family Cupressaceae; genus Cupressus; species Cupressus sempervirens. The sequence goes on along the minus strand of CM053787.1, from coordinate 234,721,567 downwards.
TTTTTACAACTTTAGAGGCTTCTTTAGACTCATACAGACACATTTTTAGGTGCAATTTTTTTTTAAGTGCATAATTTTTTTGTCTACTTTCCATATCTAGTTAAAAATTTCTATGATTTTAAATGGTGTAGCTATTTTCTAATTTTGGTTAACATATTTTTGAGAATTTACAAATTTTGGTGATTGTACATGTCCAATCCTTGATTTTACAACTTCCGAAGCTTTATTTGGGCTCATACAGATATATTTTAGAGTGCCATTTTTTCTTAAGTTTATTGTTTTCTAGAGAGAAGACCATATTTTCTATCCTAAGATTGGTTTAATTGGATGAAAATTCCACTTTAGAATTTGGTCTATTTTAGCCTATTTGGTGATTGTACTTTATAGATCCTTTACAAATCTAGTGTCCTAATTATATTGATTATGTTATTGCTTCATATTTTTGTAATAATACTCAGAATCAAAAGTCCACTTTGGCCAAATTTAGCAAGTGGAAATTATATTCATACTACATATAAAATTCCAAATCACCTCTTTAGGGGGGTGGGGGGGGTGGTTCTTTCATTAATTGCATTTTGGGGGTGAATTGTTGATGTAATTTGATACAAATTTGAGGCACCATATAACGATTACAAATCAAATTCTTAGGATACAATAAATTCATCTCATAGTCATGGCTTAAACAAGTATTTTTGAAATGAGTTGTATTAGAATATATGGTAATTCCTGAAACAACTACATTTGGAGAGTGTTTGAAAATGCAAGCGACTGCACATAAGTTGAAACCCTAGTAAAAGGAGAATGGAGAAATACCAATTTGGCACCATCCGAGCAATCTCGCAAATTTAGACCTCTTCTCCAATTCATCATTTTTTGCTTCTTGTGTCGTTTGTAGCCAACAATGCAAGCATTATCAGAAAGGGCATTGCGGTGCATGACTCGGCCAAACAAAATAGAAAGCAATGACTATGGCTTGTTTCTTGGCTACGAACCAACCTACACTTCACCTAGTTGCTCATTCATGTGGTAAGCAGGTCTGTGGCAAGCCCTTGCCATCGGCAAAGCTTAAGGAATTGCAATAGTCGGCATAAATAGGTGTGTGAGGAAATGCATTACCCGTGAATGAATTAAATTTTTTCTTTTTAACCCATGAATGAATGAAACTTTTTTTTTTGTTATAACATTGAGTTGGTCAAAATTCAACTTAAGAATACATAGGTTGGTCAAAATTTTGACCAAATCGGCCATAGAATTTTTATTTTCAACCAATGTGGGAATGAAAAGAAATAAAAAAAAGGAATTATAGCTTTGGTCAAAAATTTTGGTAGAAAAACAAGTGCAAATGTACTAGTGAATATATGTGGTAAGGCCCTAGTTCACTCGTAGTTTTGTTGGTCAAACAAACTGATCCCTTATAAGGAAACTATTATGCCAAGAAAGATTTCCTTTGTAATTATGTAAATATCATCTCAATCTATTTTAGATTGGTAATTAAGCTATAATTTGAGCATTCACTAAAACTTATTATAGATATTACTGAAAATCTACTTTGTAGCTTTGTTTCCACCATACCAATTCATGTAAAGCCAGAATATTGATGTTTCAATAGTTGAAAGTTATGCAGTTGTCTAGAATCCAAATATGCTATGTGCAACATCACTTTGCAGACTTGTAATAAGGATCAAATAAATGAGAAAAAATGGAACTTGCTCAGCAGATGTATTAAGATATATTTGATCTATAGAATTGAGTTCATCATCTTATAATTATGACAATATTCATGTTAAGCCATGACATTGTGATTCTATACACTACTGAAAGCTCTCTTGATTTAGCCTTCCCTTGGTCAACAGATGAACATATCGATTGGAAAAATAACTAAAATGTAAGAAGTGTTTCATTTTCAATCTTAAAATTCAAATCATTTCTAATTCAAAGTGACCCAAGAAACTTCTTATTGAACTAAACACGTTGATATTGTTTTATGTTTAAAATGCTCTTCTATCAATTCAAAAATGAAAAATGGATTTTAGGATTTATTAGATCCCTATGATTGAATCTATAGTTATCTAGAATGTGGCCAATTAGCCATAGCTCATGAAAAACATTTATTTAACTGTACTGCTTGGTGTTGCTAGTTTATAATCCTATCCAAGGTGTTGGTTATAACCTGAAGATATTTCGGGCATAAACATAGTAAGCTGCTTAATTTTAAGGATTCAATTTTTTATGAGTTCCATGATGTTGAGAATGGTAGGAGCTTGTTAATAACTTGGTTAATATCTACAATTCAAAAGTAGCTTCTTGTGTGGAAGGAGCAAGTATTTAAAGAAATGATTCATCTTTTTTCCATAGGATTTTAAATATATCCAAGGATCACTACAAAGCTTCTATGCTGGAAAGTAGTTATTGTCAAGAAAAGTTTCATGCCTGTCATACAAAAACAAAGGTCATGATAGATTAACAAAGGAAGGCGACCATATGTAGTGGTAGAACCACTACACTTTAAAAATATATGATATTTTAATAAGGAATACTCCAGTGCTACACTTAAAAATAGATCTTAGGTTGTCTGAAATGGTAGTTTGAAGGAAAAATAGGTCACAAATTAGGTCTGTACATAAAACAAAGTAGGTTACTTTTAAAAGGAAAAGATAAAATAGAGGTGAGTTAAATAACATAGATATACATTGCATCCTGAGTAATCCAGATTCAAAAAGGATGAAGAGGAAACACGTGCCTAAATAAAAAAGCAATCCTAAAAGATCATCAAGAAGGAGTTGAGGATGCTACTAAGAAAAACAGTGCGAACACCACAATTTTGCCAATTTGCACTAGAATTCTTCATCTTAGGTCCACTTGATTTTGTAAAAAAACTAATAGCTACTCCCTACTAGAGATCATGTTCACCAATTACTACCAAATTTTTAAAAAAATTTGATTTTATTAATGAGGGACCAAAGCAATGCATGTTTTTCTTTGTAAACTAGCATTGTTTTATAAAGTTGAATGGCCAGTTACTAATTTACAGAAACAAGATTAGCACCCTAATTAGAATCATTCTAAGGTGCCATCATGCAGATCCATGTTGTTTAGAAGGAAAAGGAAAGCATCAATGGTGCATCCAATTTGTGTTGAGCTAGTTTTGTAATTCACCTAAAAATGAAAGAATGGCACAACCTTGATTGGGAGAAATTTTATTACCTGTTAGCTGAAAATAAAATCATTTCAGTAGGCAAGGGTGCAAGGCTTGTTAAATTTTTATGTGTTTCACAAATAGATTATGTGGATTGTCAAGAAAAACCATCATAGATGAGGTCTAAACATGATACAAACTATGCCGCTTTTCAAAGAAAATATTTAAATCACACAGATCAATATTATATGCAAAGCAATCCAAATCCAGAGAAGATTAAGACAAAAGATATGTCTAATTAATTAACACAGGCCTAAAAGCTACTAATAGGGGATTTGAAGATGATTTTCAGAAAAATGGTGCAAATGCACATGATTTTTCTAGTGCACACAATAAATCTTATAGTTAGGTTTGTTTGAAGTCAGAAAACAACTATCAGCTACTAATTGCTGAAGATAATGTTCACCAATTACTACCACATTGAATCACAAGCTTTTCTTTTTTATTAATGAAAACAACACAATTTTTCCTTTCTAAATTAGTATCCTTTCCTAAATTTGGATATCCTATAATTTTTTGTGAAGACAGAGTTTGTGCCCTTATAGGAACCAATGTGAGTTGCCATCATGTAGCCCACTTTGTCTAGAATAAAAGACAAAGCATTTATGATGCATCCAATTTGTGCTCAACTAGTGAAATAAACCTCTACCATGGATATAAAGCACATTGAGAATGAGAGAAAAATTGTTACCTATTACTTGAAAATAAAACAAGTTGAGGAGGCAAGGGTGCATCAGTTGTCAAAACTTCATGTGCTTCTCAAATAGTTTCTGTAGATAATAGGCAAAGTCTTCACATACCCTCATACATTTTAATATTGAAACACAATCAATATTTTTTTGATAGGGAATGTTTAGTAAAATGAAGAAGAGAAAAAGAAACACAGTTGCAGTAGCACCCTTCTACCAAAAAAACACACCTAGTATACAATAATGGATAAGATCAAGACAACAATAATAATTACTCATTGCTAAAGAATGTGGTATCAAATAGTCGCCAAGACAATTGGATTCAGGGTGTACTAACATCTCCTGGTAGCTATATATAAGTGTAATTTATTGGTGACCTCATTCTTGCCCAAGATATAGAAAAATTAATTAAAAAGACACTAAAGAGTATGATATGGTTCATGCCAAGTTTTACTTCAAAATGTTGCCTAATTAGGTGCCACAAATCCTATTGTTGTTTACTTAGAGTTGTGACATTTAAGGATGGATTGATTCCTCTTCCAGTTACGTGTAACCTAGTATTTGGCAAAAAATGCTTGGAGATGCAGAATTCCTCTAGAGAAGAATTCCAAATTCAAGCATAAGAAAAAAAAGCATGCTCCAAAAGTTATAGCAAATCAAAATATAAAAGTTGAAGAAATCCACAATCAAATTTTTTGACATAAACATGCTTCATGCTTGACCTTCCCTCATTGCCACTCTCTTAAATTGCAAATTATTTCTAAGACAAACAAAAAGAACTAAAGCTTTGATTACATATCCAATTGTCAAAAGCATTTTCCACATCTTCAAATATCAAAGGGCTTAGAAATTAATTCCCCTAGAGTTGAAAGTAAAACATAATGAATTCTTCCTAGACACTTTATTGTATTCACTTCTATACCATAAATCAATGCTATTGGTGTTGCCTCATCCTAGTCCATGTTTTTTTTCTAGCAATAGAACCACTGAAATCTACAAAATTTGCTATGTAGCACAACAGTCTGAGTTACACTCAGCAATGATTATGATTTCAAAATAAGCTCCAATAGAGAAATTGGATACATACGTTTTAAGCAGACTCTACTCTAGCTTCAGCATAAGAATTATTAAGTGGGACACTTGATAATTTTTCAGAGGGTTCAATAACATTAACTAATTAGAAATTGACTCCATCAATTTGTCAAGAGATATATACACCATGAAGGCCTTGGATACAAGACTCATCATATCTGTTAGTATACTTCACACTTTTCTTTTGCTATGTAATTTTGATAGGTAATCAATCTATTGGTATTCTGTTTCTATTTGTTCTCTGTATGTAAGCTTAAGGGAAATAACGACAATTACCATATCTAGATAAATATTCAAATAAATAAAGAGTTTTATTATAAAAAAAAGTTTCTAAAAGAATCTAAACAAAAATATGAGGATAGAAGCCACCTATTACTTCATAATTTCTAGAGCAATCGTATCAGAATGAGTGATATGGATCACAAATTTTGACTCTTGTGCTATTTTTTTTGTAACAACTTATTTGTTTTACAATATATGTATTGTTGTATTAACAGAATTTTTATTGCCTTAAGCTTGGTTGGAGGGCAATTCGTGAATGTTGATCTGGCTTGAATTCTTAACCCATCCGACCATCCTCAAATAATAGGCTTTTATAATTTCCAATCCTACCAACACAGTGATCAGTAGGCCTACAATTAAGAAAAAATGGATTGGATCACAAAACAATAACAAAGCACCATATACTCACTCTATCTAGGAAATTTTCCACCAAGAAGCAAATCTCACATGAAAGATAGTCTATAATTGAAAAATTTGTATGTGTACTAAGCTATAACAAGAACCTGGGCTTTCATAATAGTATAAATTTCATTCCTACCTAGACAACGAACGACGGGCCTACAATTGTTTAAAAACAAAATTGATCACACACCACAACAAAAAAGCACTATAAGCTGACTTTAACTTCAAAATTTCTAACCAAGAAAAGAAAATCTCATGACAGTCTATGATACAAAACTCAAAACTAGTACCCAATTATACAAGAATCTGGGCTCTCACATCAAGACATCCAGATTTGTTATTTCTCATACAAGAATTAGAGATGCCATTCAAATTTCTTATGCAAAGCACATGATCAAAATATTCAACACAAGTGATACAGTTTTAGTGATATGAAATGACAATCGGTCGTATTTTTACAATATCTCCCAATCCACAAGCTAGGTTGGGCTGAAATTTTAACATGAGTTAGATGACATAAAATAAAAAAAGCCCAATAAATTTCAAGTGAATCAGCATAGTATTTCTCGAGATACAAAATTTTGTGTGCAGAATTTATTATTAAGTGTGTTTGAATCAATTTTTTTGAGAATCTCACAGCAAAATACAAAGGAAAATTTTAGAATTCAACTTACAATTTTAACAGAACCTTCAAGCATCCAAAGCAGAATCTATGTAACTAGCAACCTCTATAAACTATGGATACATACATTGCTCTCGATGTTTAATTCATTTTCTCAAAATAAGGATCCCATGATAAGGAGACTAACCCAAATTAAAAATGTCAATAACAGCAGCAAGAATGACAAGAAAAATGAATTCAAAATGTCAATAACAACAAGAAGAATGAAAAGAACATAGCATATTTGAAAGAACATGGCATTAGACAAAGCCAAATATATTTAGGTTATAGTAGATTAAATGCTTCCATGAGCAATTTCAAATAGTAAAAAACAACATATATGCTACCAAAGCTAATGACATGGACTTACCTCACCTCAAAGAGCTCCCGCGTGCAGTGCACATGTAGACAAACCCTCCTTCAACCGACGGAAAAATGACAACTTCTTTTTTCTTTTTTTTGTTATGTGAACCCCAGTTGGTCAAAATTTCAACCAACTTGAGCATAAAAATGGGAAAAAAAAAATCATCAAGCATTTTAAGAGCTAGGTCAAAAATAAAGGTCGAAATTTCATCTAAAATGTACTAGTGCAAACTTTCCTTGTAACCATTTTTTGGTGCTTTCATATAGTGGGTATGCACTATGTAAAATCTCTCTCCCACCCCCCCCCCCCTCTCTCTCTCTCTCTCTCTCTCTCTCTCTCTCTCTCCCTCCCACCCTCTCTCTCTCTCATCCTCTTCCTCTCTCTCTCTCTCCCTATCATACCCTCTCCCATCCCCTACTCTCTCTCTCTCTCTCTCTCTCTCTCTCTCTCTCTCTCTCTCCCTATCATACCCTCTCCCATCCCCTACTCTCTCTCTCTCTCTCTCTCTCTCTCTCTCTTTCTCTCTCTCTCATATCATACCCTCTCCCATCCCCTATTCTCTCTCTCTCTCTCTCTCTCTCTCTCTCTCCCACCCTCTCTCTCTCTCTCTCTCCCACCCTCTCCCATCCCCTACTCTCTCCCCATCCTCTACTCTCTCTCATTCTCTACCCTCTCTCCTTCCCTCTCTCCCTATCCATCATCTCTATTAAAATAAAAGGCTTACAAAGTGTGTATGCACTATAACACATATGTGATATAGTGTGTGTGCGCACTATGTAAGCATTGGATTCTACCAAGCCTAAGGCTTTGATTTTCCTTGGGGATCCAACTCAAAGGTTTGGAGTCACTAAACTGGTCTTAGATGTGTTTTGTGACAAGCATACAAAAAATGATTGATTTTTCTTCTATGCTCTCCTTCAAGTTTCCTCATGGTTGAGCATAGATGAAATCAAGTTACATGATATTGTAGATCTCTATGTTATCTATATAACCATATAATTTGAAATCATTCTATTTCAAGCCTTTCAACTCTAATTTCTTTTGAATTTTTGTCTATTTTATCTAAAAAACCAACATGTACTAATTGGGGTGTAGATTTTATCTTGTTCATCAAATTTCACAACAACTTAGTTTTTTTTAAAAACTAGACTCCATTGTACACACTTTGAAAAAAAGAAATTTTGATTTTAGATTAGTTTTCAATCATTTTTGAGTGGAACACATAGATATTTCAAATTTTTGGGATGTGTCCAATTACAAAATTCATTAAAAAATACACATAAAATTATCCAAAAAATCTTGGATAAACTACATGGTGTTAGGTAACTTTTGACTAGAGCAATTAAATAATTTCAAAAGAAGTTAAAATTTTACAAGGCCCACATTATACACTATGTTATATTTTTTCTAAAAAAACCATACCACTTCTTGTGGCCCCCTTTTTGAGAACCCACAACTAAACCATTTTGAAAAAAAAATTAGTAGTTTAGAAACTAGATTCAAAGGACTACTATTTTTTTTCATATCTTAAAATTTTGAGAATAACTATTTTCAAATTCTTGTAAAATTTCAAAAATTGTTGATTTTACAAAAAAAAAAAAAGAAAAGAAAAGAAGTGGCCACTTATATCCGCCTTTTGGCACAACAACTTTTTGCACTTACACACATAATAGGTGGAAAGGGGTCATTCTCTCTCTCTCTCTCTCTCTCTCTCTCTCTCTCTCTCTCTCTCTCTCTCTCTCTCCCCTCCCCCACAACCTCATCTTCATCTTCCATGCATCTTTCCCAAGACCCCTTCTTTCCCCTGAATAGTAATGTTTTATATGGATCGTAATAAAAGTTTTAAAAGTCAACTTTTTCCCACTTTTACTATTTCATTTTTCTCCCAAATTATTGAATGGGGATTTGGTAGAAATTCCCCTTTTGGGGATCTAGGAGAAAACCACCCATAGGGTGAAGGGGTAGTTCCTCTCCTATGATCAATGGGTAGTTCCCCTTTTGGGGCCAAGGGGAAGCTCCCCCAAGAAGGTTTGAAAATAACACCCTAGGTTCAACCAATTTCACACCTTGAGAACCGCAAAAACCTCTATGAAATGCACCAATTTATCAATGAAATGTATTTTTACATTTGGCACACACCAAATATGGTGTATAACCTATAGGTCATGAACATTATTTAAAAGGTTTATTGCATTTTTCTAGTGCTAAATATTGTACATTCCAAAAGGGTGCACAACCTATATGGAATGCACCATGTTTAGTGCATGCCAAATTGGTCTGGTATGGCAAAATTGATACTTGGAATGCTATACCTATTAGCATGAATGTTGATGATACTACTTTGGGGGAGTACCCTAAGCATTGGAGAGTATTGACATGTTGCAGTCATGGTCGTGTTTGTCATTGATGTCAACATAGTATGGTTTCTGTAAAGACTGGTTGAGTAACTGATAGAGATATTGGTCGTATAGATAATGGTTTGATTGTCTGGTGATGTAGAGTCATGGACATGTTCAGTTCAATGTCTTGATGATGAGGTTTAGTGCACAAAGTCTAAGTCAAATACATACGGAAGTTCTACCTAATTTACAGAGTGCAATTTAGAGTCAGAGCATTTGGAAAGTAGTTCCTGATGTTTTTTTTCTATCCTATATCTAAAATGTAATGAAAAAATGTGCAGCTAGGCAGTGATAGAGGATAGTCAGTTGGTGACATCAGTAAGTGCACAAGCCCTAATGTCACACATGTAAATTTTTGTATAGACTGTGAGACGATAGTGCTATTGTAATTGCAATTAATTAATTATCTTATTATAATTAATTAGGAAACTCTCAAGGCTGACTCAAGGAATTATTTTGAAGATGTAGTATAAAGGAAAGTTTTTTCCTTGATTGTAATATGTGGAGATCATTGTATGAAGTGAAAAGTGCGAAAAGGAGCAAAGTGTTTGGTAAATGTGTGTAAGCAATCCAAGGGATCATTGGATGTGAGATTTGTGATTTGGTTACAAGATCAAAAGGAGGATAGGTCTAGTTGATAGGAAAAAGATAGAGGAAGGAACTAAATTTCATTTCTATTAATCTGCAAGGAATAATGTAGAGATCATTTGGACAGTGGGTTCATTGATCTTATCCTTGAAGTTATTTGGGTAGTGGGTCTAGCTGTCTTCCAAAACTCCTAACAAGGTTGGCACAACTCCTAACAGGGATAAAAAGTCTCCTAACATGGACTTATATGTACTTAATGTATTCACAGACTCCTAACAGGGTCCATCCTCTAACAAGGAACATTTATATTAGTACATCATCTTGTGGGTACCATCCCCACCATGGTTTTCCCTAGTTAACATATCGGGTGTTATTGTGTATGAGTATCTTATTGTGGTTTTTGATTATAGTGCTCATATAGTTAAAGTTTAATAAGGTTGATAATTTTGACATCAATTGGATAATTGATTCACCTCACCCCGCCCTTCCCCCCTCTTAGTTATATTGGTGGACTGTATATTCTAACAATACCATATTATGTATATTGTATAGGGTGTATTACCCATAGGATGTGCATTTCATATTGCTTTTGAGGGACCAAAAAATAGTTTGGAATCCTTTTGGTCCCCCATCTTTGGGAAACTACCTAGTTACATTGTGTTTTAAGAAATAAGAGTTTGTCACTCACTTGATTACTATGGTCGAATATATTGTGGTAGTGTCTTGTTGAACTCATGTTTTTTTGGATGACTCATCCTCTAAATGAAATCTTGGACTTGTTTGAAATCAATGAATTCTATAATTAAGTACTATATCTCTTTTGTTTAATTTTGGCTTGAATGGGTCAGAAAATCCTATGCATAACTATTGACTAGCAATTTTTTGGCAATTGTCCTTAAATTGTTAACTTTGAAAAATCACATACTTAATAGGTTTTGTGGTTGTGAATTGTATACAACCTTTTGATAGTTATATTACATTCACAAGTTTAAAATTTTGATGAGAGTTTGAAGAAAAATATCAACCCTAAAAAGTCCATTGATAGACATTTATATCATTTGAAGCATTCTTGGACTATAAATTGGAACCTCTAATAACTCCATTAATAAAACAAGAGCTATGAAAGAGCTAGAGTCCCTGTCTTGTTGAGTTTTATTTCTCTATTTAAAGTGTAGTGACTGAATGCAAGAAAAATGATTTGTATTACTAGTCTTAATATAAGAATAAATTTTCTATTATTACTAGTCAAATGAAAAAATTAGTATAGATACAAAATTAACTACTATAATTATTGGTAATTTAAAATATATAGTATTATGCAAAAAGTATTTTCTTAATGTGATTTATTTTAAAATCATTTAAGATTAATTTTTTAAAGTTCTATGAAATGAAAAGAATAAATATTTGAATGAGATATTTTAGGCTACATTTTCATTGAATTATTATATGATATTTTTTTTAGGATTCCAATGGAACCACATATAGTAATTATAATTTTTGTATGGTAACTATGCAAAATGAAACCCAAATACAATGTTATGTCCAATGATTCCACCGGTTGAATAATTTTAAAAATGTATGATATGAGTGCAAATAATCTACTATAGGAAGATGTTCTATAGAGTATTTACAGTATATTTGGATTTCATAGGGGATTAATTTTCATTTATTCACAAGATTATTCATTTTTTTCATTATCTCACATCCAAGCATTGTACCACTTGCCCAATCTTTTCAAAAACAATAAATTATATTTGGTCTTGTTACTTTTTGAAAATGAAGAGATGGAGTTTTAAAAGCCCTTTAGACTCCAAACATATTTTTGGAACTAGATAGAAATTCTTACTTTTATTTCAATTTTTTTAACGATGATTGCAGATAAAGTAGTGTTAGATTTTATCAGAGTTCCCACAACCATATTAGATATGGATATGATTGTGAAACGACTATATTGTTTGACAAGATTTTTACGAGAAGAACCCATGTTGGAATCTAGCTCGATAATTTATTTTGTACTCTTTTTTGGGAGCAATCACACTGCCCTCATTATTGTAAATCATTCCTCAAAAATGTTTGGAATTGGTAAGAACTTTCTAAACCATCTTTGGTGAGGCCCATTTTGTTGTCGATCAAGGGAAGAAGTGTCGCCCATGGTGTTGAAATTATTTTATATTAAAAAAATAGTTTTTAATTGTACTAGGTTAATTAATTTTACTATAGTGCTTTAATTGTTATTTACAAAGAAGAAAATAAATTGATAATTAAAAACATCACTATACCAAAATACGTTGACAAACTTAAGTTCATTAAACATTCTCTTTTTTAAATATCTAATCAAAACTTTTTAATTTCAAAATATTTGTGACATGACCTGTATTTTAAGAAGCAATGTAAAACATTCTTAATATCAAATTTTCAAGTATTAAACATTTATCAATATTTAATAATGTCGTGATTATAATTTAAACAATTGAAATAAATTATTCATTTTTCTAATTTTTATTTATAGACTTTCTTTACAACAAAAATAAGAATTTATCAAAAATTAAAAAATATTTGCTATATTAAATATCTTCAAATATCAAGTGGTAAATAATTTCATTTATATAATACAACAATCATGCGCTCAAAATCAGGCTACAAATATTTTAATTCATATTAGTAATATTTCCAAAATAAAAATAATAGCTTCCATATTGGGGTGGTTGGCAAGTTTAGAAACTATGATGATAAAGTAAATTCTAGAAGGTGTTAAAATAAAATGTAGTTGAAACATTGACAACATGATTGGAAATAATAAAGATGTGAACACCATGATCATTTGGTATATTAAAAAAACAAAGTTGTGCATATTGTTTTTGAATTATTAGCCAAATGTGTTGTCTCAGTATGTAGAGAAGACCAGAAACATATGGAGTTGGGTTGGAATAGGGTTTTCAAGCAGTGGTAATCACTTGTTCTACAGAGCCCAACTTGTTAAAACATCTAGGGTTCAAATCTTCAAAAAATTAAGCTTCAAGCTCTGTGACTCTTTCTCCATGGAATTTGTCTATTCAAACAATGAGGCTTGATGTAATTTGTCTATTCAGACAACGGGACTTGGAATTGCATGCAACCAACTAATAAGATTGGACTCTAGATTTATCTATTGAGCATGGCGTAGAAAATTGATATTGAATTTGCAGTTGATTTTAACAATTTCTTGGAGAATTTGAGAAAATAGGTTTACAAATTTTATGCATAGATTTTCTATAGTTCAAAAAAAAAATCTGGTAGAAATTTCTAGAAATTATTTTTATGTTCAATTTTTTTGTGGAAGGAAATCATTTTTACCCCTGGTAAAATTAATATTAGCCAATCAGGAAATAGGAATTTTTTTAAAAAAATAATTTAAAAATAAACTTGGTTTTCAACTTTAGGAAATGTCTAGTTTTGGCCCTAAATATTAATTGTGATCATCATCGAAAACATTAGTTCCCTACCTATACATAGGCAAGGACTGATAGTGTTTTCCTCAACCTCTGGTAAGGCATCATTTATGGAAGGAATGATCCACATCCCAAAATTGTCATTTGTATACACAAGAAGCACATTTCTCTACCTACAATTTGGTATCAAGTTTTCTACTACCCCTATTTTAGTTTTATAGTAGGCACTATATGAATGATCTAAGGATATCAATGCACGGATACAAAATATTTCATTGAACTAAATGTTAAAATTAGAACACATGCCAAAATGCCCATATGGATTACACATCCTTTCATGATCATGTCAAACACTAAAATTATCGTTACAAGGGAAACCCATTGATATTTTGTTTTATTCATTTTGGGGATCTATTTAGCCATTTGGTTGTACTCTCAAAATTTTGAAAGATTATATACATATAATTTTTTTGAAAAGATTCTAAAATGAGATATGGCCTTAACATTCAAAGGGAAATAATGGTTTTTTGAAAGAGAAAGTTTACTATTGAATTGAAGCCTTTCTCACTGTATAAAGATCAACTTGTCCAAAAAGAATGAAAATGTCTAGTTTCTATTGGAATATTCAGTCAAAAAATATCTTCTTAATGTTTAGATAAGGATTATTTATTAGTAGTAAAAAATAAATGAAAACTCTTTTTGAATGACTACTTGTTTATTGACAACAAAAATCCTTATTTTTCTCTTTAAAAAAAATAAATTTACATGCTTATAATATAGAAAACAATGTAAGAATAACTCTACATTACTTGATCTGGTTGTCTCAAATATACTCACTACCCTATATCCAATCTATTTCAACTTGCATTTACAAAACTTTAATCATCTCATGTTGTCCATTATAAACTTCTTTACTATCAACGTAACTCTCATATTCTCATCTTAAAAACTTAAACATGGTCACAATAAAACAAGAGTCCTCCTAAAAGACTTAATCTATCTATCCTAGATATACTCGCGACCCTATATGTAATCTATTTCAATGATAATTTACACAACTCTTCTCTTCTCCTTTCCTCCATTAAAGGAATAGTCATACTATATAACAACAATCTCAATGTGTAAATGTATGGATATCATTTCTATACAACACAATAAACACTAAATAAAATTAGATAAAATAGGTAAATAAAAGAAAGAAAAGTGACTTTCTCTTGCAACTCCAACAATTTTATCAATGATTATCTTTTATTCTACCAAGTTACCAACACATTGAAATAGAATCAATTGTTTTCGTTGCTTTGGCAATAAATATTGTTGCACTTATGATCATTGCTCACCATCTACAAATTGATGTGGCATTTGATAATTCTCTCTAAATAGACCTGAGAGGTATAATCTTTGTAGTTGCACTTATTTGTGAAACTCAACCACTAAATTGTTATGAATTTATCATACCCCTCCCTTCCAAAAATAAAGAAGCAATTTTTTCAACACAACAAGAGTATAAAGAAACATTCTAGATATACTAAAAAAATCATATATTGTTGTAAAAACTAAATTGAGTTATGACATTACAAAGGTGTTAGTATACATCATAAAGGAAGCAACAACCATGAATAAAATGGAGGTGGTATTGAAATATTGAATCACATTAAACACATTCCTCTCCTCAATTCATTCTCTAGGTTTAATATCATTTTCATGTTTTCCCCTTAAATATCCAAGATGTCATCAATGTCAATCTCCTTTACCATTCTTCATAGTCACAATATATAGATTTCTACCTCCAAATTAAAAAAGTCTTGAGAAATGTAGTTAGAAAAATTCTCAAAATTGTGGCGACACTCACCATGCTACCAATACAAAATATCTTCTTAAAAATAATCATACAAAATTTACAAGTTGTACGAATTTAATGAAACTCCAACAAATTGGCTATAATAAAATTGAGAAAATTTGCCAATGTTATATCCAAAAGAAAAGATTCAAGTATATGACATGAGTTGAGATAGTATAAATAAACTTTTAGTATTCCTTTTGCATTGAAAACCCAAAATTATAGATATAAAATAGAACAATTAGTGGTTCACAAATTTTTCATACATAGCAAAAAAAAATATTATAACCTCAACCATGATAAGAATCTACGAAAACAATGCAGCAGATAAAGCAAATTTTGGTCACTGCCACTACTATCAACAGCACATTAGCATTTAATTCTAACTAATTTCCCAACTAAAAATCTAGTTGCTCCTATTATAGATGGAACCAGTAATTTTTTTTCTCTAGGTTTAGGCTTTTTAAGTATAAGTAAACCACCTCACTCCAACAAGTCATCTCTGTCATTCTTCATTCAATCCATAAAAATCATCAACTCTAGAAACTGAATGCCCACTAGAAGATGCACAAAAAGTAACTTTTCCAAAAATACAAGAAAATATTAAAATATGATTCTAAGTATAAGAATAGATCAATACCCAAAAGCCACATATAACTAGAAGTTAAATAAGTGTGATGTTCAAAAAGTAGAGAAGATATAAAATAATTTGCCATATTATTCCTTCTTATAGTATCTGATAGATAGATTCCACGGAGGCCCACAAATTTTGCACAACAATCTCTTATTCCTTACATTCATTCAATTTCAATTGTGTTTCTTTGTTTTCACTTTATAATCTATGATGGGCCCTTCATTGGTGTAAGAAACTAAGTATTGTTTGCTTCTATAAGGTTGGTCCCAAAATCATTCTTCAATTCTACTAGACAACGTAGTGTAGCAAAAACTTAAAGACAAATATATTACTCACTTTTTAGCCTTATACAAAAATCAAAAATTAGAATTTCAACATTTTCTTTGAAATGCATATGGATTTCCTCTTACAATTATACCAACAATCAATCTTTTCCATCATCGTTTATCACCATCAATTTATTGTTGGCATTAGGGTGGTTTATAAACTTCACACTTTTTGGCATAAATATAGACCACATGAATAGTCACTATGTAAAGTTCAGATGCCTAAATGTAAAAATATCCACATTTAAGCTTTCTCAAGTGACACATGCAATGGTAGTTTACTCAACCTTTGCCACCATTCTCCATATTACTTAATCCTCATGGCAACATCCTTCACATCATAAGTAATATCTATAATATATAAGTTTATTCTATTTTATTTTTATTTTGTATAGATTAATTCATAACTTACATGTAAAGAAAATTATAACCTACAGTTTGCTTTACTTCTTATTATTGTTATATTTGACAAAATTATTTTATTTAACCTAAAAATTAATTTAAATTTGTAATATATAATTTTATATAGTGAAAAAACTTCTAACATTAAAATTTTTAAATAATTATAATAATAATGTAATTTGCTAATTTACAAAATCAAATTTTTTTTAATAAAAAAATCTAGAAAGAATTATTGCTACAATTCAAATTATACATTGATTTGTTTAGAAAAATAAAAATAAAATATAATATAATTAATAAAATTAGATTACGCATATAAGGCACATTGCGTCTCTTGTTGTTCATGTGCGATTTGATAGAAACAAATCATCCAACTATACAATGAAAAGCTGCCGAGATATTCGAAACAGAGATACTGAAATCCAACGGCAGAAAAGTTTTATATCATTTTTGCGCACTTTTAAGACACTGTGAACTGTAGATCTGTGGAGTCGGATCGCGCATTTCAAATCTAAAGATTCCTTCAGCTCTGTAAGATCGAGTCTTGATGATTTAGCTGATTATGGATTTGGTAACAAAAATCTACAATTTAGCCCCTCTCTATAATTTAGCTGATTATGTATTTGGTAACATTTTTTTCTTTAATTTGGCCCCTCCTTATAAATTTAGCCCATTATTCTATAATCCAATAACGACATTCTCTGTGAAAAATATTGGTGAAAATGGAGGTCTTCCTGGTGATGGCGGCCATGGCTATAATCTTGTTCTGTAGCATTATATACTGCCAATCAAGGGCCAAAATTACTGATTGTATGGTGAGATTGAGTTACTGGTGCTGTGCAAGGGCCAAAATTAGGCGTTTTGCGAGAATTCACATGGGCGTAGTGCAGTTCAATATACTGCCAATCAAGGACGCAACCAAGAATTTCAGTTGCGCCATTATAATCGATCAGGGCAATTTCGACAGAATAGTGTGTAACGAAAGACTCGCTGAAACTCATGAGATGATTGCTGTGAAGAAAATGGATTACTCTTTCCATGAAAACCTTGGCCCAATGCGATTCAACGTGCGGCAATTGGAGGAGGCAACGAACAATTTCAGTTGCACCAATTTAATCAGACGGGAGCTTTCGAATTGTGTACAAGGGAAAACTTGCCGACGAACAGATGATTGCCATGAAGAGAATGAAGAAGTGCCTTGTCGACGATTTTTGGAACAAGGTGGAGATGATGAGCAGCTTTCACCACCAGAATTTGTTGGCTCTCCGTGGTTTCGGCATTGCCGGTGACGGCAAACAGGGCTGCCATGAGCGATTTCTCATTTGCGACTATCTAACTAATGGCAGCCTGGATCAATACATTTTTGGAGGGAAAATTAGAAATGGGAGAGCATTTTTATGGGAGCAGAGGAAGAATATTATAATCGACGTCGCAAAGGGGTTATGTTATCTGCATTGTGGCGTTCGACTGATGATGTATCACAGAGACAATATTCTGCTGGATGACAACATGAATCCCTATATTGCGGATTTTAGGCTTGTAACAAGGGAAGGGCAATCTCATTTTGGGTATTTGGCGCCGGAGTATTCTCTAACTGGACTGCTGACAGATCGTTGTGGTGTCTACAGCTTTTGGGTTGTGTTGCTAGAAATCATGAGCGGCAGAAGGGCCGTGGATATAACTTGCCAATGCCATATTACCGATTGGGTATGGAAGCTTCTCAAGGCATCCAATAAAAACAATGGAGAGATTTGTAATAGTTGGAGGGAGAGGCTGTAGTTCCCGCAATGCCAGAAAAACCCCAACCTATAGTAAATCATAGAGCGGAGGCTAACGGGACAGATTGTCTCAGATTTTTAAACCCTTCTTTCAACTAGTCCGTCCAGACAAAATAGGCGGCGGCCATATTAATATCATTCTCCTGTAGTGGGAAAATATTGAACTCAAGAAAACTGTGTATTAATATCATTCTTTCATATACGATATCTTCTTTTGGTTTTAAGTATTTGAATTTTAAGGATTTGTAAAGGCAGAATTCAATAAAAAATAGAGTTCATATTGTTAGCTTTTAAAATAATATTTAAATAAAATTTATTGAGAAGTGTCAAATTATTGAGAAATGATTGACACCTGACAAAAAAATCAGGTTTGTAAGAAAATTTCTAAAAGTTAGGAACTCTTATTTTCCAACAAATTTTTTTAAATAATCTTGTGTTCAAAAAATAAAATTCTCATAAGACTTTTACTTCTCAAAAACATAATTTAAATACCTTGCATGGCTTTGCCAATAATGTCATGCTAGCATATTTTTATTGGATAATAATGTCAAAAATAGATTTGTAGTGTTTTAGAAGGTTTTGAGCATGTTGATTATTTATAAATAACATCTTCTGTATTTTTAAGATTCATTGCTTTAAAATTAAATCTTGCATAGATAAAAATTTCTATGTTTTAAAAAAAAAATCATTGGATAATAATGTCAAGAATGGAGTTGAAGTGTTTTAGGAAGTTATTTTAAATTTAATTTTTGCATAGTTAAATATATTCATGTTTTAAAAAGTTTTGATCACTTTAGAAGCTATATATGGAAATATACACATTCTTCTTTTTGTCAATTTTGCATGTAATTGATTGAGTGGTGTAATTATTTTGATTTATTAAAAAAAAAATTATTTGAATGTAGAATAAAATTACACATGCTTTTTGAAAATTTGTATACCCTCTTTTTGACATCAAAGGTTTAGAATTTAAGAGAAAGATGCAATATTATATATTGAAAAGAGGGGTAATTAAATTATTCAAAATTAATCAAGACATACAAAGAAAAACCTAAGAGCAACACAATCAAATTGAAAGAGGTCACAACTAGTCAACATTATGGAATCCATAATTAACTTGTCCACATCCTCTTTATATTTTATTTCTGGATTCGATTGTGTCATTATTTTTTAATCATTGTTTTGGATCACATTCTGTGATCCATCATCAGGATGAGAGAAATAAAGTGTCATGAGAGAAATATAGTGTCACTTTCTCTTAACCTGATGATGGATCACAAAGTGTGGTCTAAAATGTTGATGCAAAAATAATTACAAAATCAAATCCAGGAACATATTATAAAATTAGATAGTTTCATATGGATTGTGGAAATATTTTTGTTCTTATCCCCTTTATAATCAACCTCAAGAGGCTTCATAGTCCATACCCTACCTGCCTCGGTTCTCAGAAGCCCACTTACTAAGAAAGCTACTAATTGTTCTACTTCCTCAAAGTATGACAAAAAGAAATATAATTCATCCAGGACTATCAATTAAGGATTTATCTTACTAGTACAAATACTTACCAATTAGCTTCCTCCAGATGTTTATTATTTGACATATTGAGTGTAACTTGAGTGACAAAAAAATCTAATTTTAAATCAAAGGAGAACACTTTTCTATAGCGCAAAGAATGGATATAGAAGGAAAAGAGGAACACATTTCGTTCCAGAGACCGATTCATTTTAACTTTTAAAAATCCCTCAAATGGATGAACCAGCTTCCTTATTTAATATTTTTATGTTTGACCTACCTTAATTTCCTTCTTGCTAAGGGCCTAGCCCTGCAATCAACAATATCTAGATTCCATATCACAACTAGATCACTAGGATACATAGGTTCACTAACAAGTTACATTTTGAAAGAATCATTGCATGAATTATCTAAATAATAATTCTTCATAGAAGAGCACTTATAATTTCCAAATCTTGAAAGATCCAATTTATTTCTAGCCACAAGTTCCACATGAAAAAGAACCTTCAATTTATTTCTAGTCACAAAATAGTCAATGCTCCCCTTTAGATTTGTGACAAGGAACTAACTACCTCCTATGAATTATATAAGTTTAATAATTTTATCAGGCATTGACAGGTTGATCTATTGATGCAATGATAACCACCACTCTAACAATGATAACCCATCATATTCTAATAGATCACATGTAAAAATAGCAAAGCTATCAAACATTTATATCACCTAACCATTATGGACCATGTCCACAAACATCCAACCAAGGCAAAAGAGCCATACAAAGTTCACAAAGCATACTAAAATATAGGAATCTAAGCTTGGTTATGAGAAGATTTCACACTGAAATTGTTGAGTAGAACTTATGTAAGAAAAACAAAAACCTAAAAGTTACACTGATAACTTCTAAAATAGCCTTAGTCCTTCAAGCCTTGCAAATAATCTATTTGTTGCTCCTGATTTCAAATTGTGTTACTTTTTCTAAAATTGTGAAGCCCAAAATTCAATCTCTCCCCCCCTCCCCCCTCATGATCCTCCTGCCAAGAGTCTTTCATGCTATATAAATAGCATTTAGACTTAAATTTATTTATGTTTGACCACCTCTATAAGGATCCACTAGCATTTCATATTTCAAAATATGACTTTGTTTATTTTTAAATTTTATAATTGGCTAAATATGTTTTGTTTACTCCATTAATATAGTAAGAATTAAACATTGCATGTTAGATAGTTTAACTATTTTCTACTTTGACTTAGATAATTGTCTTGGAAAAGTTACTAATTCCATTATGAAATTTTAAGAAAAAAATGGGGTTATGACATTTTGTCTTTTTTATATAACTATATTAAATTATATTATATATTAAAGCATCTAAGAAAGCAATTAAAAAGAGTGAAATTCTTTTCTGTTGAGTCATGTTTATATGATGTTATTATGTGATCATTAGTTCTTTCTCAATCTTGCAGCATCTTTTCTTAAGAAAACTATGTTTGAAGTCTAAGTAAAGGGAGCGTTATAGTAGCCTTAGGTTATGAAATATGTCAAAACGCTTAATCTATAATGGCACTACAACATGCATTCAACTCAATCATCTAAATACAAAGAAATCTAGAAGCATATTCTCTCATGCAACTGAACATTCACTAAAATATTAAAGTAATTGTGCAATGCAATACTAGAAACATAGAGCAAGATCATGGTGCAAGATAAGTTGTTGGTGGTTGTTGTCATGGAGGACATAAATCAATTTTTGAGAAGGGATTTTATTTCATATAAAAAATTATGGAAAATGAGGTTTCTTGGAGTTGTGTTGTTGTCCTTGTTTCATGTTGAAACACTATAATTATATCATATAAGAAATCTATCCTCCAATTATTATTAAGAAAAAAATCTTGATGCTAAAAAGTTCCTATTGTTAAAATTATACCTAAACATTTTAAAGGATAAAATTAGAAATCATTGTTAGAAAATATACTAACTCATATGATCATTTTAAAACCTTTTTTCATTTATTGACACCTAAATCTTTATTCCTAAATTTCAAGTACATAGTCAATTTAAACTCATATAGACACATTCTACATTAAAATAAATATTTCATATTTGTAGGATCTTTGGTTTGTTTCATAAGGCTAATTCAAGTAAAAATTGTAGATCAGATAAATTTAGTAAAATGCATGTATAGTTCACAATTCTTAATTTTTGAACACAAAATTTTTAGCATAATACTATTCGAGTTCTAGTTCCAAATCAGTAAAAATTCTTTATGAATGGAGACCGTGGCAAGAAAAATTTAAAAAAAGGGCTCTGGAGAGCTTTAGGGATTGCCTTATGCAAGAAAAGATAGAGTGCAAATAAAACATATATCAACTATAATAACAAAACATTTATTGAAATTGGATAGTAGATTGTATCATTGCACAAAGTAATTTTTCCTATATTATTGAATGCTAAGAGTTGAGATCAAGAGGTGTCACATGAAAGAAGGAAGTTGTCCTACAACTTGTATAAAAGATGACAATAAATTTAAAAGAAAATTAATTACTTTTTTTAATTATGTCATCCACCAAATATAAAACTTCCAAAGATGCAATATATAATAGGTGGAGTTGACATCTAACTCCAACTAATTGTTTGGAATGGATAACCTTTACTCATTGGTTCTTACTAAAAGAGGTATCAAGTAAAATTTATACTTCCTATACTAAGGAATTGAAATAATTAATTTTATTAAATTTATAATAGAAAATAAATTCCATACTATTTACATTCTAAGAAATATTGATTAAATATTGTTAGTTATCCAATGAGTCACCATATTTAAAAATCTTTCCTTAAAATATTGCCCATCCAGTTGTCGAAGTACTTCATTCATCATTCCATGTATTCACAATCATTTGAAGTGTTGTAAAAAGTTTCCCCAACACTCCCCATCATTGTTTCTTCATTTGAATCACTTTGTATCACTTTGAACTTTGGTTCAAAGCAGTTCAAAGTAGTTCAATCAAAGGATTTTGCACTAATAATTTTCTTGCAGGAAATGTGCACCAAAATAGCGGGGTATTCTTTTGAACCACTTTGAATCACTTTGAACCTCAGTTCAAAGTAGTTCAAAGCTATTCTACAATAAAGACTTTTTAGTGAGATTGGATCATGTTGTACAAATGGGCCACCATTTCACAAGGCATTAATTGTTGTGTCAGAGGATAATTAAAAAGGTGCTTTAATTCTAAATATGAAGAATCATCATTATGACCAAAAGTGGAATCTCTTTCACCGAAAATAGGATTGGATGTCATTATGAGGCTAATAATTATTGATACAACTGCAAAGGGAGTTATTAAATAAGAGAGTCATGTCACAAGGCCTTCGAATGTGTAAACCTTGTCGTGAGTTATTTGTCATGAATGCCTCATAATGAGGTTGTACTTTTGCATGTAAGTACTCTTTCCTTTTAAAATGAGTTCGGCTTTCCCTTTTGTTTACTATGAGAAAAATCAAGAATTTGAAGGAGAAGTTGTTAAGGAGAAAAGAAAGGAAAACCAGTTTTTCTCGGCAAGTCACTGGTGAGAACATAGAAGTCCTTCTTTTTGTTTTGCACTCTGTGTGTTTTCCAAGATAAATCAATTCAAAGCCTTGCATTATTTGTTTAAGGATGAAATTTGTGTTACATTTCTTTGGCAACATTTCAAGTTTGGAATGCAAAAGGCCTGTCATATGCGATACCAACTTAGAAGGTGTTAAATTCGAGAAATTGCAAACAAACTTCCTTGAGCATGTTGATGAGTCAAATGGGTGTATGGAAATTTTCACCAGTGGTCTAGTCGAAGCCGCAACTTTTTCCCCTACCCTTTTAAGTCCTGAATTGCTTCAAATTTGCATTGATCATTATGATGTAAGGAGGAAAAGTATCATAAACAAGGATGGGGAACCAGTGCTATCAATTTCAAGGGAAACCATTGCCTCTGTACTATGTCTACCAGAAAATACATTTACCACATTTTTTCCCATTCAATCCCTCGCTGAATACTAAGAAACTTCAAGAAAATACGACAATATTGTAGCTAGGAAATGGACTAAAACTAACTATGGTGGAGGTTCTAGGTTACCTAAGATAGTCACCAAGGATCATCTTAAGCCTCATATTCATGACCTTGTAGTATTGTTACATCAAGTCAAGGGTTTAGCTGATGTTTTCCTCTTCGAGGATTGGATGTATTGTTATATAGAAATCATTTTAAAAGGAGAACAATGGATGTACTAGGCTAAACTTATTGCTAGTTCATTGAGGATGTAACTAAAGCATGCCAAAGAATCTAGGGAAAGTTTCTACATGGCCTCATACTTGACATACTGCATTTCCTACGTTATTGATCTTACTCCTCTACCTCATGAAGTCTAGAATGAAGAAATAACAGTTTAACAATATTGCCCCCTACTGAAAAAAGACAAGGTGCTGGAGAATTTTGGGAAGGTTCATGAT
Source organism: Cupressus sempervirens (assembly GCA_028749045.1). NCBI lineage: Eukaryota > Viridiplantae > Streptophyta > Pinopsida > Cupressales > Cupressaceae > Cupressus > Cupressus sempervirens. The sequence continues at coordinate 234,697,496 of CM053787.1, read as the reverse complement.
GTATTGATAGAAAATGTGCATGTATCTTTGAAGAAAGCACCCATGCCTAGATTGTCTTTTGAAGTTCAGAAATTGGTTCAACAATACAGAAGCTATTTCATACAATTTCCCAAGTTCACCTATTTGAGAATAGGTGGCTTTGAAGATAAACCAATAAAACTTCCATGATATGCATTGGATTGCTTTATTTTAGATGAAAATTGCAAGTAGTTATTTTCTGTTATTAAAGATAACTTACATAGGAGAATTGAGAGACATTATTCCTTGTTAAATTTGGTTCTTTGATTTTTAATAGTACGATCAATGCCTCTATTATAGGAAGTAATTTTCTCAAATTTAGTTTTGGTTATTACCAAAGCAAAAGAAATTTTGGTAGTAAAGGCTTTGCGGTTCAAGTCCTTGGTCTCAAAGCTCATTTAACAACAACTCCACAATTAGAAGATTTATAGTATGATTGTAAAGATGAAGAAGAAGTTTTGAGGATAGATCATTCAAGAATGACATTGCAACAAATAAATTCCCTAAAACTGAAATTTCAAATAGAGGGGATAATTGAAGACAGTTTAGACATTGTTGAACAAAACTGGGAAGAGCCCAATGAATTAAAATCACTGGAAGTAGATTAGACCTAGGACAAAGAAGAGGATATAAATCTAGGGGCTAGATTTATACTCACTTATATAGATGATTGGCTAAAGAAATAGAACATGAAAGTTGTCAATGAACCCTCTCCAAGTGTGGTTTCTTTTTCTGAACCATTGACCTATGACACCTAACTTTCATCTCCTATTGCAGGTAGTGTGTTGGCTCCAGGTAAGCAGAAAAGGATACCTATTCATATAAAGAATATGACTCCTAGGACTAGGTCTAAAGCTAAATCTGAGGCCCTTAAGTAGTAGGAAATTCAAAAAGAAAAGATGTTGACTCAAGGACAAGATTCAAATGATGGCCTCAACTTCTCAGAGTGTCGATGGTGATGTGTAGTTTATCGAAGCCCCTAAAGTGGATTGACCTAGGTCCATGACTCCCACCAGGGATACTCATGCAATCTTCGATAGCCCTATTGTCTCATCCTTGTTATTGAATTCAATTAGTAAGAAAAGAAATCTGCAACCAATTTCAACACCTATAAAAGATATTGTAACCAAGTATGTTGCTCGAGGTTCAAAGCCAAAGAAATTGAAAACTAATGCTGATTTGACTAAGGACCGAGTGACTAGGAAAATAACAGCTGAGGTAGCCACGTATAAGCAAAAAATAGAGTCAGGAGAGATCGACAGTGAAGCTTTCAAAGTCACTTCAGTCAAACTGGGAACTATTAATAGGAGCATGGGTAATCACTTTTTCAAATTTTTTGCCGATCATATGTTAACCTAATCTGAAAAAGATAGCAGGGAGAAAAAGGAGCTCAAGGGTTTAATGATGAAAATGGCTTCTTATATTGATTCTTTGATGAATCTTAGAGCCTTACTGGTTATTCAAGCTCCTCAATCCTTTGACCCAAATTCTGTAGACAACCAACAACTGGTAAAGAAAATGCAAAGGGGGAAGCTGCTATCAGATGCAATGCAAGATTGGGTGAATGCTATTATCAAGGAAGGTAGCAAATTTATCCTAGAATTAACCATTGTATATGTCAAAGGAGAAACACTCTTGGGAGATATTCAAACTATGATTCTAGGATGGGAAACTGAACAAATCTGGTGTTAGACAGTTGTATTCTAGGTAAATGAAGTTCAAAATTTTAGACTGCTTGAGTTTCTAAATGAAAATTTGATGAAGAATGTAGACCCTTGTATGTTATTCATCATGAAAAATAACATGGATTGGAAAGAATCAGTTTATAAAGAAGCAATCAAAGAGATGTAGGCCATTGAGAGAAAAATTGTTGGGATGCATGAGGAACTTCTCAAAGACATGAATATAGTAAACCCTATAGGGATTCTATAGTTTGATGATGGAAACATGGATTCTGAAACATTGACTAAAAGTTTTAATGACATTGTTGAGAAGATTAGAGATAATAAAATGCCTACTGCTAGTGATTTCACTACGCTGGCAAATATCGAATCCATGCTATGTCTTAACAAAAACCTCATGCCACATTAGAGCTTGAAAATCAAGGAGTTTAAATGGCAAAAGGATGTGTGTAGGGCTAGGTTGTTGAGTTTGAAAAATCTTCATTCGCATGCAATGCAAGAGTTCATGAACACCTTTAGAAGCTAGAAATTGGTGCAAAAAATTGTGGGTGAGGAAGAAAAGACTGACGACCAAGCTTAAACAAGATAGTTATTTTCAATCATGTTTTGGCCACCATTTTTATAACTATTTTTATTCATATCTTAACTGTTTGAATCGAAATGGCTGGGTTTTGATGGAGGCCTTTCAGATTTGTAATGAAACTATAAATGTTGGGGCATTGAACTAATTAAGGCTATGAAGAGATAGCTAGAAAGCAATTTTGATAAATAGATACTTTAAACAGTAATCGACTAATAGCATATATATATTTGCTTTTGAATGACTATGTGCATGAAGGAGATTTTATATATATAGAATCGTGGATTTTGCTTTGAAACTTGGAGTTCGAAGTGTTTAAATCATCATTACTTTGTGAGCTCTGATTTATTGATTCAAGATATCTGTTTTTGTTTCTACTATAAGTTCATTTTAATTAAAATTCTTGAGTGATTAATATTAACTTGTGGTATTATTCATTCTTTTGAATAGGTGTTTTTTGAAAGAAGATTATGGTGAATTTTCTCTATATTGTTTGAACGAATTCTCACCTCACTACCTAAGAGTATGTGAGAGAACCTTATGCGCTTTCTGGTAAAAGTGTGAAGTTGATCTTTTGAATTCATCAAAAATTTTATAAGGAAGTTGTACTTTTAAAATACAGAGAGAAAACCAACTAATATTAAGTTTTCTCAACTGTTGTGAACATTTTTGTGTTTTTTAACACTTTAGGCATAGAGTAAATTTATTGTATTATTGAAAAGACAATTTGTTCACTAACAAATATATAATATTCCAAGAAAACAATTTAATTCATTTCATAAATTGTAACTATTAATTGTGAAGGTAAAAAAATTAAATTATATGTAATATATATATCAAAGTAATACTTTTCTTTGAATATTTTTTAAATATATAAGTATTTAAAAAAATTAATTTATAAATATTTATTTTTATTTTAAAAATAGGACCTTTAATTTGTTTAACAACAATTTTATACATCATATTGACTAAAAATATTAAATAATTATGTTATTATTAACTAACATATTTGAATTAGTATTAGAAATATAACCTTTTTAGCGAATATCAAATACAAATTCATTTCATTCCTACATGCACCGTGAATAAAACTAGACAGTACATCTGCTGGAGGCAAGCTGCCGAACAATACACATACCTTGTTTGTGGATATCAAAGTAAGTTGTAAGCCTTTTAAAGATTGTTAAAGCAATGAAGGATAGAGTGTTTTCTTGTCTGCACTTTTTATATTCTATTGATTTCATTTCTAGTATGGGTTGTACTTTTCTTTGAAACATGAATATCGGTTGTACTTATGTACTATATATTGATTTGACATTTTTACCAAATTTCTGAATAGAAAAATTAATAAAAAATTGAGCGAAATTTCTAAAACCCAATCACAAAAAAGTTCTCCTAGAAAAATGAAATAAAAAATAAATGGCGACACAAACATTAGAAATACTATGAAAACAAAAATTATAAAATGCAAACTAATGTAAAAAGTGCAATTGAAAACATCAGTTCCCACCTATTATAGGTGGGACTAATAAAGAATACTGCATTTCTTAGCAGCTTACTTCTCTCTTAGAAACACCAAGGATATTGGCATCTCCGCTGAGATGTTTCCATAAAAAACATAACCGCCAAGGAATAAACAATTCATGTTATGAGCATCACCTATCTTCCAATGACAGACGAGTTGAAGAAAGGATAATTCTCTATAACACTGAGAAATGCCTTTCCATTGTTCGTCGCTCTGTGATTTGCTACTGGCAAAGGCTTTTCTGGTATTGCGGGAATGACAGCCTCTCCCTCCAACATCTTCAATGGCTCTACCATGCTCGGCCTTAAAGCCAGATTAACATGAGTACACAAAATACCCACCTTAGCAAATCTCTCCATTACTTTCACCTCTTCATTCCCGTGCATTCCCCAATCTATCAATTCAACTACTCTACTCATTTCTAGGAGCTTCCATGCCCAATCAGTAATAAGGTGTTAAGTCGAGCATTCCACAGAGATATCCAGAGCCCTTCTGCCTCTCCTAATTTCCAACAACACAACTCCAAAGCTATACACATCACTCTGATCTGTAAGAATTCGATACAAAGCATACTCCGGCACCAAATACCCACGTGTCCCGCTTATTTTTGACACTAGATACGATTGCCCTTCACTTGCCATCCTCGCTAGCCCAAAATCAGCAACACAGGCATTCTTGTCCTCATCCAGCAGAATGTTATAGGCCTTTATATCTCTGTGATAAATCGCTGGCCGAACGCAGTAATGCAGATGACATAACCCCTTTGCAATCTTGATTATAATCTTCTTCCTCTGCTCCCATGTCAGCGTTCTCCCAGTGGCATTTCTAAAAATGTGTTGATCGAGGCTGCCATTGGCGAGGTAATCGTAAACGAGAAACTGCTGGAACCCCTCTTTGTCGTCACCGCCAACGCCAAAACCTCGTAGAGCCACCAAATTCTGGTGGCAAAAACTGCTCTGAATCTCCACCTCGTTCCAGAAATCCAAATCTTCTTCAGCAGAGCACTTCTTCATTCTCTTCACGGCAATCATCCGACCGTTGGGAAGTTTTGCCTTGTACACCATTCCAAAACTCCCCTGCCCGGTTAAATTCGCGCAACTAAAATCATTCGTGGCTTTCTTGATTTCCCCTTCATTGAACCACACTATGCCCATCTTGGGCTTCACGATGTTGATCAGAAGGCTTTTCTTCAATAATCTCTTAAAACACCTCTGTTTCATCCTCGCCCTCCACCAGTAACTAACAATTCATATAATTCTCATAGCCATGGCGGTGCCTACATCACCATGATCTTGCAATGGTCAAGAATATAGCTGGCTTAATGATGGGTAAAATAGCCTGTACCAACATCACCATGAACGCCTCCATTTTCATCGACATTTTGCACTGAGAATATTGTCGCTATATTATAGAAGGTAGCTATATAAAGTTGCTACAACTCTTAATCGAGTCCAAAAATGCCCTTTCATGTTTGTAGTTTCGTCTTGGATGCTCAGAATTATCCCCGATTTTGTTCCGAGTGGAGCATCGTGATTAAATAGGACAAGGTATCGTAGCAATATATTGGAATGTTGGGCTTCTACGGACAAGTGTTCTTCGCTTTTCAAGATTGATCAACAATCATGTTGACCATATTAATGGATGGTAGCCACCGATTCTATAGAGACAGAATCTGTTGGCATTGAAATGGCATTTGGAGTATTATACAGAAAAGGGAAGCTTACGTATTTTCTGTTGACCGAGGTTGGAAGATTTGTTGAATTGTAAACCAGCCACACCTCCCTCTAGAAAGGACATACATGGAATCAATATTTTATTTTAGATTGGAAGAAATAAAAAGGAGGCAAAACACAATTACTTTGGATTCATGCTTGAGATATAAATCTATTCAATTAATTGGATATGAAAAAAGGAGTAAGTGAATAAAATGCAAATGTAGGATTTGATTTGGACATTTGTGACTAAAAAATGAGGTGAGTTGGTGACTACGTTTCATGAATTCAAAATTTATATGTGAATATGATTCACTAAGACTTCTTTACTCAGCTTTTAAGTTTTTCTAATGTGGATTTGATTTTAACTATTTGTGATTTTTTTTCCATCTTTTTAATGTATAATTAATTTTTATAAAATTTCAATTAGTATATATAACTGAGTGTGAGTTTTTTCAATTGTTTTAGTTTGTCTATTCAAAAATATACAATGTTCTTATTGTCTATTGTTAATTAAATAAACGTCTAATTTTTCTTAATTAGTAGTTGCACACTTTTGTACTTTTACAATGATAAGGAGAGAGGTGCTTGTTAAAAAAAATTATAGGTAGGTATTTGATAACTTCAAAATATAACCTCATGTACTAAATCAATTATAAATAATTTTTAATTAAAAAATGTATTTAACAAAATATTTTAAATAGAGGAAAAATATTAGTTATTTATATTCAATTTATAACATATGAATATAATTATATTTTTTTTAATCTCCACTAAAACAAATATGTTATGAAAATCAATTGGAGAAATAAAAATAAAAACATTTAAAAAATTAGCAACCCAATTACATCCTCCCAAAAATATCCTATTGCCTAGATGAATTATCAAAACTAAAAATCAATATTTAATAATAATAAATAGCAATTGTCATCAAACGCAATGGTGAGTTCGAAGGGGTCAATGGAAGGGCAACATGACGATGCTGGTTCGAATGTGAAATTACCAATTGGGAAAAATGGTGATGGTGAGCACGATGCTAGATGTCCAGAGGAATTTGCAAGCGTGTCTTACCTTGCTACAAGCTTTATTACTAATAGTATTATGTTCCTAGAATCTCTGCGTGTTTCTTCTGAATCTTCCTTGAAGCATGGTATTGCGGTGACTCCACCTGGAATGTCTGAGATTGCAGTCCCACTTTCCTCATGTGTTGCTTCTAGTTCTAGCAAGGGGAGTCCTGTGGAGCATTTGAATGTGGGCTATGGGGGCCCTGTGAATGGGACATTCAAGTGGGAATGAAAAGATTGGAAGAGATCATTTGGGGCCACCTTGAATAAAATACCTTGATGTCTGGTCCAACCTATCAAAGTGGGATGCTAGAATAGGGAGTTCTTGATTTTTATTCGATACCCTCTTTTAGATTCATCTATTTCAACTTTAGAGTTGATGCTCATATGTAAGTTTCTTCAATCTAGTCTCAATATTGAGGAAGTTCATTCCCATGTTAAAAAGATGGTATCTAAAAGGCCAAAGATTGTAGCTCTTCCCAAGGGCTTCTTGTTCTTTAAATCCTCTAATAAAGAGGATTGTAATCAAATTTTTTGTCAAGGTCCTTAGTTGATTGGAAAAATGGCCCTATCTTTTCAAAAATGGGCTCCTAAATGGATCTTTGAGGATAATTTTTTGCCTATGTCCTAGTTTGGGTCAGACTCCCTGGGTTACCATTGGATTTTTGAAATGAAGCAATTTTTAAAGGCATCACTGCTTGTTTGGGTCAACTATTAGTTCTTGATCAGTGTACAATAGCTAGATCTAGGTTGGTCTTTGTTTGTATTTATGTTAATGTTTATAGACTAGAAAACTTGTCGTCCAGTATAACAATTAACTAAAAGTAGGGGCTTCTCAAATAGGAGGTCAAATTTGAAACCCTTCCCTTTTTTTTTTAAATTTGCAATAAGATAAGTCACTAAGCTAAAAATTATCCTAAAAAATGAAAAAGGCTCCTCAACATCATCTTCCCCCTAGACAAAAAATGAATGGATCCATAAGTAGGGTCCTCTCCCCAAGAAGTACTCTGAGGTGGAGGTTTTGAGTCAGGTGAATCAAAGTATTCTTGTCTCTCTAAAGGTAATGTGTGTGGAGGATTCTCTTGTGGATCCCAATCTCGCTAGTGAAATGTTGCCTCAAAGACCTCTAGAAGCAGGTAACCTCTCCTCTGAGGTTGTGGCTAACACTTTTGATACTAAGTTGCAATTAGAGTTGATGCATTCTTAGAGGGCAAATATTTTGGAGGACAGGGTTCTTCTTGAAGATGGTTTGATGGATGGTGAATCTAAGGAAGAAGTTGGTGGGCAATGACAAGATTATTTAGGCCCAAAAGAGTTAGTTGAGGGTGTTTTGGTGGGTTCCCCTTCTTCTAATGGGCTCATTAAAAATTTCTAAGAGGTGCTACCTTGACCTTTTGTCAAGTGTAAAGGTGGTTGTGAACTTTCTAGAGCTTGAGGTTCAACCCTAGAAGCTCTCTGACTCAATTGAGATCCTTTTGAAGGTCCTAGATACTTATTTCTCTCTAGAGGGCTACTCGTCAAAAGCATCAGTTAAGATGAACTCTTTGCTTTCCTCTTCTGAGAAACCTTGGCAATTTGTGAATAATAAGAGAAAAATTAAGTAGTTAATGCCTTCTTTTATCAATAAAGTGGCCATTAATCTTATCAAACTGGATGTGGGAGGCAAAAAATCAAGTCCTGGCAAAAAGAATAAAATAGAAGCTCATGAATCACCCAGTAAATAAGATATTACAGATGGGAAATAGAGAACAACCTAGGAGATCTGCTTCACTAATTCTAAATGGAGATTATGTCTTGGAATATTAGGGGATTGAATGCCCCTCATAAGCATGATATACCAAGGAATGTGATTCAGGATCATGAATTAGATCTATTGTTAATCCAAGAAGCTGATATGACTAAAGAAAAAGTTGAGTTCCTATCTGTCTTTAAGAATGGAAAAGTTGTTGGGTGTGATTTTGAAGGAGCCTCAGGAGGTGTGGCTATCTTCTAGAATTATTTCCTTCTTCAAGGTGAGGTCCTTTTAGCTAAAAACAATATCATTTGTATTAATTTTTCTCATATTAAAGATAATTTATCATAGATTCTCTCTAATGTCTATGCTCCCAATTACAAAAATGTGAGGTTGGCCTTCTTGGAAAGGTTGTGAACTTTTAGAAAATCTATCATTGAAATCCCATGGTTGGTTATGGGTGATTTTAACTCTCCCTTGAACAATAATGATAAATTGGGAGCCATTTCTACCCAAGCTCATCTGGATGAAAGGTTGGATATTATGCACTTCATCCATCTACATGATTTTCTAAATGTAGATCTCCAAGGTTGCTCCTACATGCAGTCCAATCATCAAAATGGTAAGCACCTCATTTAGGTAATTCTTGATAGAGCTCTTATTTTGGGTGATTGGTTTAATAGATTCCACTATTCTCTTTCTTCTATCACTAAGATAGGGTCTGACCATTTCTTGATTTCTATATTGGCTTACCCCTTGGTTGTCAAGCATAATTTTCACTTTAGGTTTGAAAGGATGTGGATAGAACAACCCAATGTTTATAATTTTATTTAGGATTATTGGAATATGAAGGTTAAAGGGTTATCCATGCTCAAGATATCTAAAAAACTTAGTCAGGTGGAAAAAAAGTCAAATATTGGAACAAGGAGACCTTTGGGGATATTTTCTCCAAAAAATGTTATTAAAAATGGTCTAGATGAAACTCAAAGGTCTATTCAGGATGAATTGGATTCTCATGATTATATAGACTTGGAAAAGGAGTTGCTAGTGAAGTATCATGATATTATTACCAAAGAGGAGATTTATTGGAGACAAAGGTCAAGATCCCTCTAGATGAAGGCTAGAGATCAGAAAACTAGGTTTTTTCATCTCATTGTGTCTAAACATAGAGGTTTTAAAAGAATTTTGAATATATCCTCAAAGAAAGGAGATGTGAATTCAGATGGGGAAATATCTTAGTCTTTTCTGAATTTCTTTTATAAAATATTCAAAAAAGATAATAAGCTTTGCACCAATAGTTAGAACCAGCTTCTAGCGGCTATTCCTTCTTTGTTGGTTGACATTAATAACCTAAATTTGGTTTCTATTCCATTTTTGGTAAAATTCATAAAGTGGTGTTTTCTTTTGAAGGAGAGAAGTCCTTGGGGCTCAATGGATTTCCTATGCTCTTCTTTCAACACTTCTAGAAGTCAAATTGGTCAAAAGTATGTGTGGCAGTTAAAGAATTTTTTGGGTCCAGGAAATTGCTTAAGTAACTCATTTCTACCTTCATTATTTTGATCCCTAAAAAAGAGGGTATTACAATGGTGGAAGCTTTTAGACTAATAACTTTATGTAACTATATTCAGAAGGTGTTTTCTAAAGTCCTTACCTCTAGATTGTCATTTATTTTTCCTTCTACTATTTTGCCTCAATAGAATGATTTTGTTTCAGGCAAGAAAATTTTGGATTCCATTATTAAAGTCCATGTGGTGATTCATTCTACTAATAGTTAAAATTCTCAAGGTTTTCTTCTCAGGCTATATTTATCCAAGGCTTAGGATAGAGTTTTTGTGATGTGAAGCCTAATCAAACTCAGAGGTTTATCCAATGTGGTTTCCCTCCAGATTATTTCTATGGGGGTTTGAAGGCAACACCTCCAAGATAGGGTCAAGGGGTACCACCCTTGCGGAGTCCTGGGCTAATGCCACAAGTGCACTCCTCATTGCAATACAGGGTGGGGTCGAGGGGTAACGGCCCCACAGGGGTTTTCGAGGGCAGCACCCCTAAAGCCAAAACTAACATTAGTATTGTAAAGGGTGACAACTGCTATTTTTCTATTGGACAACTTATTCTAGCATTTCATAATGTATGGTGATATTGTAGCTTCGGGTAGCGGTATTGGGCTATAAGGGATTTCAAATTGTAATCACTAGATAATAATAATATTGGACTTGATGTTGGTGGACGTAGCCCATGGATTGGGTGAACGATGTTAAATATTTGTGTCTTGTGTTCTCTTGTGTGTGATTTATAATTTTTTGATATTGGTTATATTTGTTTGTTACTATTATGTTTGTTTGTGGTTAATCTTAAAAAGAGTTGACCCAGATTTTATGTTCAAAGTTTTGAAGAATTTTGGTTTTGGGGATCATTTTATCTAGCTTGATTCCCAGCTGGTTGGGACTTCCTCATCTACAATTATTATTAATGCGTCCTCTTCTAATTTCTTGAAACCTTTTAGAGGATTGAGACAATGAGATCCTCTATCTCTCATTCTTTTTGCAATCATGGTGGAGACCCTTGGTAGATCAGTTAGTGATCATGTACCTAAAGGGTCGATAGTTGATCTCAAACCATCTTCTAATGACCTTACTTGCTCTCATGAGTAGTTTTTCAATGACACGATTATGATGGGAAAAGCAACAATAAAAGAAAATAGAAGCTTTAAAGAATTCCTTTAGGTGTACAGAATGGCATCGGGTTAGTTAATCAATTGGGATAAAAGCTCTATCTTTTTTTATTAGTTGATAACTTGCCTACCTCCTATTTGGGGCTTCCTTTAGGGTTAAAACCTCTGGAGGCCCTCTTAGCTAAGCTAGTTAATAGATTCAATGCAAATTTGGTAGGTTGGAAAGGGGCCCTACCTAACCAAGCAGGAAAACTTTAACTTCTGAAGTCAACTTTACAAAATTTACTATTCTACGATTTCAAACTATTCAAAATATCATTTTGTCATTTAAAGGGGAAAAGATGTATCATTTAATGAAGATCTTGCATGGCATTCTACAAGTTTCTAAGAAATCTTGGAATTAAGTCTTACTCAAATCAAATTATTGATGTCACCCCAAAAACAAATTTGTACAAGCTCTTTAAGGGATAGTCTCAACAACTTCTACAATATCCACAAACTTCCTTTAGCACTTTATGTTTCTTGTTACACACAAATGGTATTGGCTTTAGTAAATTTTAAACAACAATATCCTTGAGGTAACTCCCTTGCAATCATATCCTTGATTTCCTTAGCTCCAAATACTATCTTACACAACAAAATAACATGCATCCTTCCTTACTTGTGGCTCAGATAGCATGACAATAATTACAAACACATAACAAGTAAATTACTACAAATTGGAGCACTAAAATTCTAGCTAGCGCAAGAATTCTATTTATAAGAAAGTATATCATAAATATATAAGCATAGTTAGATGTAAAATTTGTTAAATTCATTTCCTATTTAAAGTTTTGAGGTGTTTTAGCTTTGGCAATCTCTTCGTCCAATTAGTTAAGTAGCTTATTAGTAATTCTTTTTAATGTTGTTATTATTAATGGATCTTCCTCTATTTTTTTCAAACCTACAAGAGGGATAAGGAAAGGAGACCCAATTTTCTCCCATTCAATTTGTTATTATGGAGGAGACACTTGGTTGTTTTATGCATACTAGAGTTGAAACTAGGAAGAGAGTGATGATCAAACCATCTTTGTCCAATTTGATCTACTCTTGTGAATAATTTTTTGATGATACAATGAGGATGGGTGAGTCCTCTCTCAAGGAAGCTAAGACTTTCAAAGATATTCTCTAGATCTATACTAAGGCCTCTAGTTAGCTGGTCAATTGGGGAAGAAGTTATTTGATCTTTATCAATACTTTGGTCCCTAGTCAACTGAAGATTTTGAATATCTTGGGGTGTAAGATTAATAATATCCTAATATTCTACCTTGGTCTTCCAATAGGTCTCAATCCTCCAGATTATTTTTGGTCTTCTTTATTTGATATTTTTAATTAAAAACTTGTTGGCTAGAAAGGTGCTTTGTTGAGTCAAGGTGGAAAAATTTAGCTAATTAAGTCAAGTTTGAAAATCTCCCTATTTATGCCCTCAATTTGCTTAAGATGTCAAGTAAGTTTATGGAGTTGGGAAGCAAATGGGGTCACTAACATATTAAAAAATGTGTTGGTTAGTAACATATCTATCACCTATTGAAATGATGGAGCATAGGTGGTAATAAAAATTTAAAATCCCTCTTAAATCATGATAAGATCCATAGTAAAGTTATTGACTTATCAAATATTTCTATCAATGAAGAGAAAGTATCAAAACACTAAATTTAATGATGATGATACTTTGGCAAGTAAAAGTCCAAGAAAAGGTTTAGTTGCCTCACTTTGTGGGTGATTATTTTTCAGTCATGTATAATCATTCTTCCTAAATTTCTAAGAATGTTGCATTGAGAGTGAATTTGAAGAGTTTTGTCTCTAAGTTTGGTATAATGGGAGGCAAACTAAAAATAAGGGAGTTGAGGAATTGTAAGAAATGGATAAAAGAAAAAATGGTCTAGGAGAAAATTAAAAATGGTGGTATTGTCTAATATTTGAATAGGATGAAAGACTCCTTGAAGCCAAAGATAATAGAAAAATTCATCAATAGTTGGGGCTCTAGAATGATCATGATGGTCAAAAGGAAATCATAGCTGAACCTTGAGGTCATGGTGAACATTGTGTGGTTAAATACCAAAGGTGTGCATTTTTATCGTAACAAGGAAATTTTTGATGTTTCTATTAGAGTGTTTATGAAAGAAGATGTTAGGAACTGGTAAAGGGAAAAAGGGAGGTCTATGTTGTTTCTTCGATTAAGCTTATGTAGAAAAAGGTGTTAAAAGTTATTATGGAGTAAATAGAATTTGATAGGAACTATGATAGATCTCATATCTACCATTTCATTATGCCAAATCAATTTAGGTATAAGAGGAGGGTCAACTTTCACTCTTACTTTCTTTGTTCATTAAGACAGGGTATCAATGCCTTTATGACAAGAAGCCCAACAAGCCTAACTTGTATAAAGGGCTTATGCATTTGATTTTTTAGTATATGTTAAAAAATAACAAGGAATATTTAGTTTCATCTATTCTAGAAATTAAAGGAAACCTTTTGAGCCTTAGTAGTAGTAAAGGTAAGGGAAAATAGATAATGACAAATCTAGAAGATGTTTCTCTAGAGATGACCAAAAGAAAGAAGTAAATAGTTAACTATAAAGCGATGGAAATTTCCCTATCAAAGGGGGAATGTTTTGAAGAAGAGCTTAAGGACACTTTTTTTTAATCAGGTTTTGACTATTATGGAGACAATTGAGGAAGGGAAGAGTGAGGATTCTTATGGGTCCATTGAAATTCTTTACAAGCCCTCTAGTACTACTCAATCTCATGTGTCTTCCCAATCTATATAGAAGTAAGATCCATCCCTTGCTAAGAAGAGTGATGGGAAGAAAGACAAATTTTTGGATGAGAATGAAGAGGATATTAAAAAGGAGGCCCTCCACCTAGTGGATTGTGGGGAATCTATTGAGCATGATTTCTAGATTTATCCTCAACCCTCTGCAGAGAAATTAAATAAAAGATGAGAACAAAAGGAAGGTGAGAAGGGCTAGGACAAAAATGAGAGAAACTATTTGATGCTAAAATGGTGGACCCATGTGAGGTTAATGTAAAATTGTTGGAGGATGATTTGAGGGATGTTAAAGTCAACTGTCCCTTTGGGGTTTTACAAATAGTGAAATCTATTTCTCTTTATAATTTTTGGATGGATAAATGGACTTTGAACTACTTTAAGATACTAAACCTAAAATAGAGAGCTATTTAGGATAAGATGGAAGAGATCCAAAGTATAGTGGTGGATGGGAGTGAGAAGGTTAAGGCGGGGGATAAGTGTAATAAAGATTAAGCATTTGAGGACATCAAGGAAAGAATTAAAAAAATGGAAAATTTGGTTAATTGTGTTACCACTAGTTGTCAAGGGGTAATGGAGGTGACTATGGATTTCTTGAATAAGTTGGTGGGGAAGGTGGACCAAAATTAGATAGTAAGTTATTGGTTCGTGATCTAGAGGCATGTAAAGAAAATGGGGATACAACAAGTCTAGGAAAATATACCAGAATGAAAATGAGAAAGAACAAGTCGACTAGCATTATTGCTAATAAAGAATCTACATTAAGGAAGCCATTAGAAGAGGGTAAGTGCACAAAGATGGAAAACCAAAAAGGGGGTATAAGTTGCCACTTTTTTCTAAAATTAGACAAATCTAAAATCTAGCAAGAAATTGAAGATAGTTGGACTCAATAAATTTAAAGATATGATAAAAACAAAAGTTGTCCCTTTGAATCTAGTTTCTAAAACTGCTAATGTTTTTGATAAATGGTGGAGTTTACGACCCTCAAAAAGGGGGAGCACACAAAGTTGTCTTGTTTTTTGAGTGAATTTATAACATAGTGTTAAATGTGCTCCCCCTAAAATCTTTTTTAAAAATTAAATTTTTTTAATAATTCTAGTGAGGAGATAGCTAACACTACATAGTTTATCCCAAATTTATTTGGTAATTTTTTTACTCTATAATTGATTTATTATGAATTTTTAAAGTGAAATCATCTCAAAAGAAAGAAATTTTGTTGTGACACCCCTAAAAATCATTGAAGACTAATAAATAAATAAATATTTTAACTGTGTAGAATGGATTCTATTTTCTAAAAATATAACTTATTGCAAGAAAGGATGAAAGCACGAGAATCTATCCCCAAAATACTACAAGTTGGTTTAGGACAAAAATTAGACATGCATTGAAAACAAATTACTATTGAAAGGCTTAACATACTCTGAATTCAAAAAAAAGGTATATAGTTAGATAGCTAATAAGGAGATAAATAATCTTGTGTAACTTGATTCTCTCATTATAAAACCACAAGAAAACTTGATGGATGCCACATAACCAAATCTACATTTTTTTGTGTATACTTGTTGGAAATCACATCTAAGACCTATTTTAGATGTCCAAGCCTTTGGGCTCGATATCTAAGGCAAATTAAACCCTTAGGATTGGCAATCTTCAATGAAGAGCATAGTGTGTATGCGCTATAGTGCATTCAGTGCATACGCATTATTTAAATTTAAAATTTGGCAACTTGTTTCTATTTTTTGATTGCGCATACATGCTATTTACATTTGGAAAATTGGTACTTTTTTTCTATTTTTAAATAGCATGTACGTGTTATAGTGTGTACACGAACTATGTTTTGCCTTGTCTGAGCCTATGGTTCGAGAAATAGAAAGCATAGTGCATATGAACTATGTCTCAGATTGGGGAAAAACAAAAAGTGGCAAATTTTTTGTCCCCCATATTTCTATACATACCCTAGAATTAAAGAGCTCATGGAGGACCTAATCAAGGAATTGGCATGAATTCAAGCACACTAATAGTTCTTGTCTTTTGGTTTCTTGTGTTTTTTTTAAATTTTATTAACAAGTTTTTGTTGCATGCTTGTAGGATTTTTCTTGTTGGTTTTGTAGTGGGTGTACTGGTTCTTTTAGGTACTATTTTATTTTTGGATTCAATTGTTGGATCTAATGTTTTAACTCTTGGAGTTTCGGGTCCCTTAAAAAAAACCAACTTTAACTCTTAGTCAAAAACATTTATTAAATGCAATTAGATGTAGATGGTGGTTGTTGGTTGTGTATAGATGGGAAAAACTACACATGTATTTCATAAGTTTCTAGTATCTTCTTCTTTGTTTGTGTTAACCAATTGGTTGTAGTAATTAATTATTTTTATAATATAATCATCCCCATTCTAGAAATTAAATTGTTGGATTGTAGTTAACAATAAATCTTCACTAATTATCCAGTGAGAAACACATATAGGAACCAAATTCTTAACATCAGACTAAGATTGAATTAAATCAAGTGAGTTTGATATGAAATTTGAAACAAGTTGATGATAAATAATGATTTATCATGTCATACGGGAAATGAAATCTTCTCAAATAATGCAACAAGAAATCACTATCCAACAACCTTTCCCTGTGCATAGGAAGCAAGAGAACATATTGAATGAAAGGTCGATACACCATATGGCTTCTCTAACAAACTTGGCAATCCTAACACTAAGTAACATCATCTTACTTGATCTATCATGAGTCCAAACTGCTCATTGTACAAACTTTATAACCCATAGAATGTGTAAAGTAAAACTGAAATTATAAAAATACATATTAAAATTTTAATTTTAATTATATAATTTAGTTTATTATAAAATTTATTTAAAATTTACTTTTGATTTATTATCCATGTATTCCTTGGATTTATTATAGATGCATGTGCTAGTCAAATCAAAAAATATTTGATTATTGGAAGAGGCATTTTACAATCTAAAAAGATACTAATAAAAATAAAAAATGACTATCAACCATTTTTTTAAATTGAAACAATATTTTCCAAAGCTTATTTCTCTCTACCATGTATTATAAATTATAAAGATGGAAATGTTAATCATGAGATGGCCATGAATGCCTCCTAGACAAAATAAAATGAAAGACATACAAAGGATTATCTCTATCCATAACATAGCATTATAACTCTAAGAAATATAGAAAAATATACAATACTTTTAATGAAACTTGAACCTTTTTATTATTCAAAATAAATAACAATAATTTTGTTGTATTTCTTTTTATAACTTTTAGAAACATGAAAAATAACTTTTAAAGAAAATAAAAGTTTTTAAAATATAGAAATTCCTATCTATAAAAATCAAAATTAGTTTACAAAGAAACTAAGAATATTAAAAAGCATGAAAATTGCCATCTATAAAAACATACTAAAATGTGAAAAAATCTAATTTAAAATATCTTCCTTATATATCAAAAAATATGTTAACATATGACATTGTTGACCCTTTCCAATTACTTAAAACTAAAATTCTAATCAACAAATTTGACATAATGGGACACCAAAAAATAAAAACCTTATAATAATTCAAACAAATTGTTTGTTACCTTTAAGGTTCTCTCCAAAAATAGTAAGAAATAAGAAGAAAGGTTCTATATAAAATAATAGATAAAAAGATAAATAGACAAGACTAGAAAAGATGTAGGGAACGTTTGATAAAAATAGAGCACAAAGAAGACTAGTAGAAAAATAGGGCAAAAAATTTGGCAACAGAATTAGAATAAAATGAACATATATGCACACTATAAATTGAAACTTTATTAACATAGCACACTCTAGTTTTTTTGCATACACTTAGTAGTGAGTGATAAGATTCATACATCACCTAAATTTTAATATAGATGCTTCAAAATTTCTCATACTTTGAGTCTGCTTCTCTCATTATGAAATTCTAGAAAAACCTCCTCTAAAAGTGAGCTTGATTAGAGTTGATGCCTTCTTGTCCCTTCTATCCCAATTATCTTGATCCTTTCCTAGATTTGTAGGCCTTTGTTCAGTACCAGTCACAATTTTATAACAATTTTGAAGAGTTAGAGTGATTTCAATATGAGATACCAATCATAATAAATTTTTTCCATTAAATATAATTATAGGCAAAGTCACACCAAGTGATTCCATTGTAAAATTCTCTACTTTTTGGATGAGAATGAAAGATATTTCAAAAGAAATTCAAATTGAGATTAGAGTTTTCTCACCAAATTGTTAAGAAAACTTTTATCTTGCTGCTATATTCTTTTTTTGCTCATAAGAAACAATGTTGATGTTGCTCACTCCCAGCCTACAAGTATAAATATTCATAACAAAAATAGCATATATTCACAACCCCAAAAACTAAAAGTTCTCTGATACCATGATGAACTATTTAATAAAAATAGAGAATAGAGAATAGCAGCAGAGAAATAGGGCAAAAAATTTGGCAGCAACGTCAAAATAAAATGAACAGATATGCACATTATAAATTGAAGCTTTATTATCATAGCACACTCCAATTTTTCTGCATACACTTGTGAGGGGAGGCTTCGATATTTATAGAATTTTTTGCAACTTCTAGAAGATTCTAGAGTCAGCTACAATGGAGAAAACAAAGAAAATCTAGAGTCTTCATTTCTATTTGTTCAAGAGTTTTTGGAAGGCATAATAAATGTCCAACTACCACAGTTGTACTTAAACATTATTCTAACACATTGTTTGAGTTTTATATACTAAGTATGCATTGAAATATGTTCCATGCAAGGTTGGCACATCTTTATATTTTAGCATCCATGTTCATTACTAGAATGATATTAATGATAAGTTACCTGCTATTGAATTTCTTTATCATTTTAGTAGTTCTAGCTTCACATACAAAGCTTGGAAGTTTTGAGAGGTTGGAACTAGCTGAAATGACAAGTTATATATTTTATACAAGTATATCGAAAGATTAAAAAAACAATCAGAAGAAATAAAACATTTGCAAACAAGGCAAAAATAAAACCAGTTTCATTTGACAAATACTAAATTACTTCAATTGTTTTGTACATTAACCTAATTTCATGAACTTAATTTTACCAAACCAAAAGGGTAAAAGGGTGTTTTATTAACGACAGGTTAATCTTCAAACAAAATGCATTAAAGACAAAACAAAGTCAAATTTTATTTTTTTCCTGATTCATGAAAACGAAATTATTTTTAGGCAAAAGCCTACAATGCAATGGTAACTTGCGAGCCTCTCATGTGGGAGGTCTTGGGTTCGAATCTACCTCTACTTAACATATAATAATAATTAATCTAGGCTTCGGCCATTTATCAATCCAAAAAAGAAAACGAAATTATTTTTTTCCAAATTATTTGTTGTTTTTGACTACAAACTATGGAAATCATGAAGATCAAATGCTGAAATTTTCAAAAAAAATCTATGATGTTTTCAATTTTTTGAAGATTCACGAAAATGTAGTGATTTTTTTTCCAATTTTTTTGTTATTTTCGACTACAAACTATTCAAATCATGAAAATCAAATGCTGAAAATTTCAGAAAAATCTTTAATATGATATTTTCAATTTTTTGAAAATTGGTCAACTTCGGTTTGTAGGGAGGATAGCGACGTCCCTTTTATTATGCCCTGCAACCAAATTCAAGGTTTCCAAATAATAATATCCAAAATCATTTCCAAAAAATGTGCAGTGGATAAATGTGCCATTGATTTAGTCTATTCTAAAATATTATGTGTCCTACATCATAAATTTAGCATCTCATTGCAAGTGTAAATGCAGGGAAGAAATACTAACATCAAAGAACCATTTTTCTATACACTTTTTTTGGAGCTAGTATAAAATATTTTCACAGGGAGTTCAGGCCACAGAATAGTAGCTACAAGGGAACACATTAGATGCAAATATAATACATACACGGCAGCCTATTTTGACCTGATGGATGATTTGAAGGAAGGATATAAAAATTTGAGAAAATCCATCTTGTCGGCCTCTGCTTTGTGATTTTCTATTGGCAAAGGGTTTTATGGCATTGCGGGAATGGTAGCCTCTCCCTCCGAAATTTTCAAAGCTTCTGCCATTGTTGGCCTTAATTCCACATTAACATGAGCACACAAAATACCTTCCAAAACAAATCTCTCCATTGTTTTCATTGCTAATTCCCTCTGTGCATTCTCCAATCTATCACTAGATCGATTTTATTCGATTCTGTTGTAGATCTCAATCTTGCTAGTGGAATGTTTCCTCAAAGACCTTTGGAAATGGGTAACCTATCCTCTGATGTTGTGGCTAACACTTTTGATACTGAGTTGCAATCAAAGTTGATGCCTTCTCGGATGGCAGATATTTTGGAGGACAAGGTTCTTCTTGAAGATGGTTTGATGGATGGTGAATCTAAGGAAGAAGTTGGTGGGGAATGGTAAGATTTTTTAGAGGTCCCAAAGAGTTGGTTGAGGGTGTTGTGGTGGGTTCCCCTTCTTCTAATGGGGTCATCCAAAATTTCCAAGTGGTGTTACATGGACCTTTTGTCTTTATTGTAAAGGTAGTCGTGAACTTTGTGGAGCTTGAGGTTTGGCCATCAAAGCTCTTTGCCTCAACTGAGATGTTTTGAGGTCTTTAGTTTTGAAAATCTCTCCATCTAATAAGTTAACCTCAGGGCTCAAATAATCTTTTCCTGGTTTTGTTTGCTCTCATGAATAATTTTTTGATGATACAATGAGGATGGGTGAGTTCTCTCAAGGAAACCAAGGCTTTCAAAGATATCCTCTAGATCTATACTAAGGTCTTTGATTAGCTGATTGATTTTGGAAAAGGTTATTTGATCTTTATCAATACTTTGGTTCCTAGACAAGTGAAGATTGTGAATATCTTGGGGTGTAATTTTAATAATCTCCTCACATTCTACCTTGGTCTTCCACTAGGGCTCAAGCCTCCAAATTATTTTTGGTCTTCTTTAGTTGATATTTTTAATAAAAAAACTTGTTGGCTAGAAAGGTGCTTTGTTGAATCAAGCTGAAAAAGCTTTAGCTACTCAAGCCAACTTTCAAAATCTTCCTATTTATGCACTCAATTTGTTGAAGATGTCAAGTAAGTTTATGGAGTTGAGAATAAAATGGGGTCACTGATGTATTAAAAAATGGGTGGGTTAGTAACATATCTATCACTTCTTGAAGTGATGGAGCACGGTTGGTAATGAAAATTTAAAATCCCGCATAAATCATGATAAGATGCAAAGTAAAGTTATTGACTTATCAAATCTCTCTAACAATGAAGGGGAAGTATTGGAACACTAAATTTAATAATGATGATACTTTGGCAAGCAAAAATCCCAAGAAAAGGTATAGTTGCCTCACTTTGTGTGTGCTTAGTTTTTTATTGTGCGTAATCATTCTTCCTCCATTTCTTAGAATGTTGCATTGAGAGTGAATTTGAAGAGTTTTGTCTCTGAGTTTGGTATAATGGGAGGCAAAATCAAAATAAGGGACTCGAGGAATTGTAAGAAATGGATAAAAGAAAAAATGGTCTAGGAGAAACTAAAAAATGGTGGTATTGTCTGATATTTGAATTGGACCAAAGACTCCAAGTCAAAGATAGCTAAACAATTCATCAATGGCTAGGGTTGTGGAATGATCATGATGGCCACAAGGAAATCATAGTTGAACATTGAGGTCATAGTGAATATTATGGGGTTGAATACCAAAGGTATGCATTTTTATCATAACAAGGAAATTATTGATGTTTCTATTAGAATGTTTTTGAAAAAGGATGTCAAGAACAGGTAAAGGAAAAAAGGAGGTATATATTGTTTCTTTGATTAAGCTTATGTAGAAAAAGGTGTTAAAAATTATTGTGGAGTATATAACACTTGGCAAGCACTATGATACATCCCATACCTAACATTTCATTATGTTGAATCAATTTAGGTATAAGAGGAGGGTTGACTTTAACTTTTACTGGCTTGGTTCATTAATATAGAGGATTAAAGTCTTTATGGAGAAGCCCAATAAGCCTAACTTGTATAAAAGGCTTATGCATTTGATATTTTAGTTAATGTTAAAAAAATAACAAGGAATATTTAGTGTCACCTATTATGGAAATTAAAGGAAACCCTTTGAGCCTTGGTAGTAGTAAAGGTAAGGGGAAACAATGAATGGTAAATCTAGAAGATGTTGCTCTGGAGATGACCAAAAGAAAGAAGAAGATAATTAACTATAAGGAAATGGAGACAGAGTTGAAGGGGGAAAGTTTTGATGAAGAGCGTATGGAAACTTTTTTTTATTAGGGTTTGAATATTATGTAGACAATTGAGGAAGGGAAGAGTGAAGATTCTTATGGGTCCATTGAAAGGCTTTACAAGCCCTCTAGTACTATTCAGTCTCATGTGTCCTCCCAGTCTCTATAGAAGGAAGATCCCTCCCCTATTAAGAAGAGTGATGGGAAGAAAGACAAATTTGTGGATGACAATGAAGAGGATATTAAAAAAGAGGCCCTTCACCTAGTGGATTATGGAGAATCTATTGAGCATGATGTCTAGATTTATCCTCAAGCCTCTACAAAGAAATTAAATAAAAGATTAAAATAGAAGAAAGGTGAGGAGGGTGATGTGGGTAAGAAATAGGACAACAATGAGAGAAACTATTTGATGCTCAAAATGGTGGACCCAAATGAGATTAATGTTAAATTGGTGGATGATGATTTGAGGGATGTTAAGGTCAACCGTGCCTTTGGGGTTTCACAAATAGTGAAATCTATTTCAGTTTATATGTTTTGGATGGATAAATGGACTTTGAACTCCTTTAAGACATTAAACCTGAAATAGAGAGTTATTTAGGATAAGATGGAAGAGATCCAAAGTATAATGATGGATGGGAGTGAGAAGGTTAAGGCTAGGGATAAGGTTAATAAAGATAAAGGGTTTGAGGGCCTACAGGAAAGAATCAACAAAATGGAAATTTTGGTAAATTGTGTTACCAATAGTTGTCAGGGGGTAATGGAGGTGACTATGGATTGCCTTAATATGTTGGTGGGGAAGGTGGATCTGAATTATAGTAAGTTATTGGTTCATGATCTAGAGGCATCTAAAGAAAATGGGGATACAACAAGTCCAGGGAAATGTACTAGAATGAGCACAAGAAAGAAGAAGTATACTAGCCCTATTCCTTATCAAGAATCTACATTAAAGAAGTCATCTATAGAATTAAAGAGGTCAATGAGGAGCTAGTCAAGGAATTCGCATGATTTCAGTCGCGTTGGTAGTTCTTGTCTTTTCTTTTATTTTTTTTTATGCCATTAACTAGTTTAATTTGCCTAGTTGTAGGCTTTTTCTTGTTGCTATTGTAGTGGGTGTACTAGTTCTTTTAGGTACTATTTTATTTTTGAACTAAATTGTTGAACCTGAGGTTTTAACTCTTGGGGTTTTGGATCCTCTATTAAAAAACCTACTTTAACTCTTAATCAAAAATATTTATTAAATGTAATTAGATGTAGATGGTAGTTTTTAGTTGTGGACGGATTGAAAAAACCACACATATAATTCATAAGTTTGCATTATCTTGTTCTTGGTTTGTGTCAACCAATTGGTTGTATTAATTAATTATTTTGATAATATACTCATCAACATTCTAGAAATTAAATTGTAGGATTGTAGTTAATAATAAATCTTCACTAATTACCCAGTGACAAACACATATAGGAACTAAATTCTTAACATCAAGCTAAGATTGAATTAAATCAAGTGAGTTTGATATGAAATTTGAAACAAGTTGATGATAAAATACGATTTATCATGCCATAGGAGAGATGAACTCTTCTCAAATGATGCAAGAAAAAAAATCACTATCCAACAACTTTTCCCTATGTATAGGAAGCAAGACAACATACTAAATGAATGATTGGTGCACCATATGCCTTCTCTAACAAACTTGGCAATCTTAACTCTCAATAATATCACCTTACTTGATCTATCATGAGTCCAAACTACTCATTGTACAAACTTTATAACCCACAAAGTGTGTAAAGAAAAACTACAATCATAAAAATTTATTATTAAAACACATATAAAATTTTAATTATTATATAATTTTGTATATGATTAAAATTTATTTAAATTTTACCTTTGATTTATTATCCATGTATTCCTTGGATTTCTTATAGATATGTGCTAGTTAAATCAATAAATATCTAATGATTGGAGGAGACATTCTACAATCTAAAAAGATACTAATAAAAACCAAAAATGACTATCAACCATTTTGAAAAAATTGACATTATATTTTCATATGTTTACTCATCTCTGTCATGTATTATAAATTACAAAGCTTGAAATATTAATCATGAGATGGCCATGAATGTCTCCTACACAAAATCAAATGAAAGACATACAAAGAATCCTCTATCCATTATAACCTAAGAAATATAGAAAAACTCTACTTTTCATGAAACTTGTGCTTTTTTATTATTCAAAATAAATTACAATACGTTCAGTTACATTTCTTTTTATAACTTTTAGAAACATGAAAAATAACTTTTAAAGAAAATAAAAGTGTTAAAAATATAGAAACTCCTCTCTATTAAAAAAATAGTAATTAGTTTACAAAGAAACTAAAAATATTAAAAAGCATGAATGTTGTCATCTATAAATACATACTAAAATGTTTAAAATCTAATTCAAAATATCTTCTTAAAAATTGCATTGGCATCCCGCTTGGCATCATTATATCAAAAAATATGTTAACATATGACACTATTGACCCTTTCCAATTACTTAAAACTAAAATTTTAATACCTTATAATAATTCAAACAATTTTTTTGTTATCTTTGAGGTTGTTTCCCAAAATAGTAAGAAATAAAAAAGGAAGGTTTTCTATTAAAAAAGGGGCGCATTCGCCAAAGTTCCTACCTTCATGTTTTTATGGTTGACTGAAGTAGTATTTCATGAAAGGGAAATTAAATTAGTTATAATTTTTACCATAATGGAATGACATGCACAAGAGTGCAAGAATCATGTAGAAGAAATTTGCAGTTGAGATTGAATATAGATTTAATTAGCTTTGTATCAATCTTAGATTTAATATGCCATTACTAGCTAGGCTTGGAGAGAATAACACAAAAGGTTCCCAAGGCCATTACCAGCTACGCCCAAGGACATGGAACATCCAACCAAAAAAACTTGACCCCTTGGGCTACAAGTAGCTGGAACATTCAACTAAGAAAATTTCATCCAATTTGTGACAAGTAAATTTTGACATTAAACTAAATAAATTAAAACTTTGATAATTTATTGTAGATGGAAAACGGAATTTTTTATGTCATTTTAAGAAATACTTAAATAATAAATGTCTTTTGACTTAAATCATATAAATCTAAGATCAACAAACCAAAGAAAAATAATAATAATCATAATAACATAATAATAATTTTAGCTTATAAGAATAATGTAATAGTATTGGCATGATTGATTTACTAATGACTAAATTATAGATCATTATTCAATTTTAAGTTGTCTCATATGTAAAAAACCGAGTCTTGTAATTATTACTTTAATAGTGCTAGAATATTGAACATCTAATAATAATAATGTCATTTCAATAATAATTATGTTATCACATAGTATTTCATTAACATCTATTATAGAATTCAGTATCTCTTGGTAACCTTGCAAGGTGGTCATTATCTATGTTATGTTTATATCGATTTCTAACCATGTAAAAGCTTCAGAGCTTGATATATGTTTTTCAAAGTTAAATAGCAATGATATCTAAATTCCATATAATATATGTTTCAAAATTATAAAATAATATTAAAATCAAAATATATAAGTATTTTTAAAAAAATTACCTTATTATTCAAATTCCTTATAGTGATGGCACTGTCTTAGACAAACTTAAAGCTAAGAACATATACAAGTTCATTGATCATAATGAAGACATTATTGCTCATATTCACAAAATCTAGTATTGTTCTTTTGATAATAAAGCTTGGAATAAGTTGCTAGATTATATTTGGAAATGTCTCGTTGAGCCAAAAATGTAATGTTTTAAATGTGGCTAATGTTAATTGATAGACTTATGCTTAAAAGATATAATCAACACTCTGATATATGTAATATTTGTAGGTTGCATGATACGAGTAGACATATTTTATTTGATTACCTTTCTGCTAAAGAAATATGATTTTTTTTTTGGTATTTACTATCCATTTAATGTGAATATTATTGAAATTGTTATGGGTCACATTAAAGGGCTTAGTAAATATGCTAATTTTTTCTAGAATATGTTGTCTTCTAACATTCTTTGGTAGATCTGAAAATGCAGGAATGAGGAAAAGTACTAAGGTAAGCCAAGGGTTCTTACTGAGTTTTATCATAGACTCGCATATTTTAAAATATTCTTGCAGGTTCAAACTACCATGATTATTGAAAAGGATAAATTACGAAGGTTTCTCAACCATAGCCAGGCTACGTTCTTCTTTTATGAGCTTAATTATGGGTATCAATGGAGGAGGACTCTTGATAATTTGCAGATGTTTGAGCACACGTGTTGGAAACTGAACCAAGCTATTAAGAGGAATCATAATGCCAGAAAGGAGGAGATCGTTATGCTGTCCCAGATCCAAGAGCGAAAGAGAATCGTTTGGATGGAAGGCCCACTTGGTTAGACTACATGGGTGGATACCTACTTTGATATTCTGCACTAGTTCTGGTGTTTTTTTTTTAATGTTGGGCTCTTGTTGTATATGGTCTATCCTAGTTGTATTATTGCCACTTTGGCATCGAAGTAAGGCTATGCCTCTTTTTTGACTCTCGGTGAACTATATACTTTTTGATCTCTCTATAGTTAATACTAAAAAAAAAAAAAAAAAAAAAAAAACTCTATATTTGAACTTGGTAAGGAAAATAGATAGGGATAATGAATATTGATTAGATATTCATTTGTGAGGTGGAAGATAAAAATGATTAGTTTTTTTTTTAATTAATCCACTTGTCACAAATTTGGAAAAGATAAAGTTATAATTAATGCATTCATTAACAGAGTTGTTAGAAAATATTTGTATTTTTGTTGGAGAAAATATATTTTTTTCATTGCCAAAAATAGAATGGTCCAATAGAATGAATGAAAAATGTGATTTACAAAATAATAAAAAATTAGAAAAAGATATAAACATTTGAAGTTTCTTTTAATCTTTGAAATCCTATGAATTGATTGGTCAGTTAAATTGAAAAATTGAATTGAATTAAAACAATAGTATCCCGCCAAAGGCAAGAACTAATAATAGATAAATAGACAAGAGTAAAAAATATGTAGGGAAGATGAAGGGTTGTATGGGACCGTTTGAGTTTTATATACTAAGTATGCATTGAAATATATTAATTTCCATGCAAGGTTGGAAATTACTAGAATGATATTAATGGTAAGATACTTCTATTGAATTTATTTATCATTTTAGTAGTTCTAGCTTCACATATAAAGCTCGACATTAGCTTTTTCTTTCGCACTTTTGTCATATATGACTAGGCTGAAAAATTGTTGGACCCTATTGATTGGCAACTTATTTTTTATAAAAGTGTCAATATGATACTTAAGTACATAAAGTTATGAGATGCAAAATTAAAAAAATAAAACATTGTTAAAGTTGACATATATTGCTAATTTATGATTATTTTGCAGAAATTTATATTATTTTAGAAATTTTGATATATGAGAATTTTGTAATTATTACTAATTTATATAAAAAATGAAAATCAATATTTATCTTTAAACATAAAATGAAAGGTATTAACACAATCAAACTGTCATAAAAAAAAATTCCAAGCCTAGTTGGAAGAAATGGCTAATGTGTATGCCGACATCAAAACAACAATTTTTTGTTTTTAATAATTAAATTTAAATTTAATTTAGAACTGTATGTTAAATTTAAATTTAATTTAAAAATACCATTTTGATGCCACCATAGACATCCTCGTGGAAATGACATGTCTTATATTTTATATTTTATACTAATATATCGAAAGATTTAGAAAAACAATCAGAAGAAATAAAACATTAACAGACATTTTTATTTGCAGACAATAAAACTAGTTTTATTTGTAGACAAAGGCTAAATCACTTGAAGTGATTTGTACATTAACCTAATTCCTTGAACTGAATTTCACCTCCCACAAAGAGGAAAACATGTTTGTTTAACTATTCCATGCAACGGACTTCAAGATTTTAAAAAATTTATATCAAAAATCATGTCAGAAAAATGTACAGTGGATAAATGTGCCAGTATCCATAGATACAGTGGATAAATGTGCGATTATCCATAGATACAGTGGATAAATTTAAGCATTTGGTGTTTCATTGCAAGTGTAGACGTAGAGAAGAAATACTACATCAAATAATCATTTTTCTACACACTTTGTTTTTGGGAGGTTGTATAAAATATTTTCGCCAGAGAACAGTAGCTACAGGTGAACGCATTACATGTGGACAAAATGCATACACGGCAGCCTATTCCTATTTTACTGTGATAGAAGATTTGAAAGAAGGATTTAAAAACCTGAGAAAATCCATCCCGTCGGCCTCTACTTTGTGATTTTCTATAGGCAAAGGCTTTTCTGGCATTGCGGGAATGGCAGCCTCTTCCTCCAACATCTTCAAAGCTTCTGCCATGCTCGGCCTCAATGCCACATTAGCATGAGCACACAAAATGCCCACCTTAACAAATCTCTCCATTGCTTTCACTTCTAATTCCCTCTCGCGCATTCTCTAATCTATCACCAGATCGATTTTATTTGAGACCTCGAGAAGCTTCCATACCCAATCGGTTATATGGCATTCACAAGTTATATCCACGGCCTTTCTACCGCTCATTATTTCAAGCAACACAACGCAAAAGCTGTAGACATCACAACGATCTGTGAGCAATCTAGTCAGACAATACTCCAGCACCAAATACCCATTCGTGCCTGCTACTCTTGACCCAATCAGAGACTGCCCTTCCCTTATGGCTAGCCCAAAATCCGCAATGCAGGGATTCATGTTGTCATCCAGTAGAATATTGTCGGCCTTGATGTCTTTTTGATATATTGTTGGCAGAACACTGGAATGCAGGTAACACAACCCCTTTGTGATGCCCATTATAATCTTCTTCCTCTGCTCCCAAGTCAGTCTTGATGTCCCATCTCTAATTTTTTGTCCAAAGATGTGCTGATCCAGGCTGCCATTAGTGAGGTAGTCATAAATGAGAAACCTCTCATGGCAGCCCTGTTTGCCGTCATCAACAATGCCGAAGCCACGCAGAGCCAACAAATTATGGTGGCGAAAGCTGCCCATCATCTCCACCTCATTCCATAAATCATTGATAGAGCACTTTTTCAGTCTCTTCACGGAAATCATCTTACCATGGGAAAGTACGCCCTTGTACACAATGCAAAAACTCCCCTGCCCGATTAAATTGGTGCTACTGAAATTGTTCGTTGCCTCCTCTATTTGTCATGCTTTGATTAACCGCAATGGGCCTGGGTTTTTATGGAAAGAACACTTCATTTTCTTCACAACAACCATCCCATGATCTTAGGAAAGTCTTCCCTTACACACCATTCCAAAATTGCCCTACTCTATTAAATTGGCACAGCTAAAATTCTTGGTTGTGTCCTTGATTGGCAGTATATCCAACCGCGCTAAGCCCATGTGAATCCTTAGAAGGCTTCTGTGAATTCCCACAAAACGCCTAATTTTCCCACTAACCCACCACCAGTAACTGATTCCTATAGTGTAGAGCAAGATGATAGCCATGGCGGCACCCACACAGCCGTATAAAACCATCTCCAAACAAACTCTCCACTTGTTGGGATTAAAGGGAAGGCCCAGAATATAGCTTGTGCCTTTTTGGCTCATGGGTCCAAATTCATTGGTTACGCCAACAACATACAGAAGTACGAGAGAGTTGTTATGCAGATTAGTTTCAGCTATGGCATTTTTTATTCTCCCCACCAATCTCTTCAATACCACCTGTCTATTGTTATGGCATACGCTGTAGGCAGTGGAAATAGAGAGATCTCCTCTGCAAGCTGCATCCATTAATGGAGTCGGCCCTAGCTTATCCATCCAGTCCCTTTTGCTTTTTATACCACCACAAAGAAGAGGGCTTGATACAAACTTTGATATATCGCTGAAATAGAGAGAAACCATATTTAATGGAAGACCCATAGAGCTCATCCGTTTCTGAAGTTGTGTGAGGCATGCAATGGCGGAGGCATTTGTGAAAAATTTAACTGTTGCAATCACTGATTATTAATCTCCTATCATAAATTATTTTTAAACTGCTGAAAATAAATTCCCATCTAATATCGAAAATAACACAATTGCAACTTCACTTATAAAATATGGAAAGAAATGCGCAACACAATGAACACAATATTTTCGAACAAATTGTCCCTAGAAAAACCCCTAAGGGAAAACCAGTTCTACATATGAGAAATTATATTAAACTTTAGCAAATCAAGAGCTACAAAATTCCTTGCCTCTTACTGGCAGAATTTCAACAACCTCCTAATTTATCCCGTTGATATTCTCCACTGCTATTCCCACACTAACACTGGACCCTTGCTAACACTGCAAACGTTTCTCCAAACTTCATTGTCCTCCAAATGCCCCCCTGACCTCCTTTTATACTACTCCTGTTGGTAAACCAACAGTCAAGATTGATTTGCAATCAACGGTTGAGATTAAAACAACTTAACAACCCTAACCAAGTCAGTTTCTAGTTGTTTCCAAAAGTGGTCAATTAATTAACAAATATTTGTTTCTAATCTAACCAATTAGTTAGCAAAAAAATTACTTGCTAAATAATAGCAAATGGACAAACAGCTGTCCAAAGCTAACAAAACTAACACTCCCTCTTAGCGAGGAAGCTATTCTGCAGGACACCTAATTTATCTCTGAAGAAGATAAATTTTGCCTTCCCCAATGCCTTAGTCAAAATGTCTGCTACCTGCTCCTCTGTAGGTATGTACTGTAGCTAAACAACTCCCCTTTGTACACAATCTCTAATGAAGTGATATCTGATATCTATATGTTTAGACCTATCATGAAACACTGGATTCTCAGACAACTTAATGCAACTTTGATTATCACAATGTATCACAGTAGTCTCAACCTTCTGACCAAACAAGGCTACTAACAACTTCTGAAGCCATATAGCTTCACATGTCACCATGCTAGCTACTATGTATTTTGCTTCTACTGAACTCAAAGCCACAAACTTTTTCTTCCTGCTGAACCAAGATACAACTCCTGATCCCAAGCTGAAACAACACCCTGAAGTGCTCCTTTTGTCTGTTGTACTTCCTACCCAATCTACATCAGTATAGCCTATCAACTTGATACCTTCACTTCAAACATATCTGATCCCATACTCAACTGTACCACGCAAGTAACGTAGCACATGCTTAGCCGCTATCCAATGCATTCTCTTTGGTTCAACCATGAACTAACTAAGAGAGTTAACTACAAATGCTATATCTGGCCTAGTGTTGACCAAATACATAAGTGAACCAATCAACTGTCTATATAAAGTGGGATCTACATTTTTCTCCTTAGTTGTATCTACCTTCCTCCAAATTGTGATCATGGGTGTAGACATGGCTTTGCAATCCTCCATCCCAAATTTCTTCAAGATTTCAATGCAATATTTCCCTTGACCAAGGAAAATCTCCCCATCTGTCTGCCACACTTCCATGCCTAGAAAGTAGTGCATAAGTCCTAAATCCTTCATTTCGAACTCTTCTACAAGGTTCCTCTTGCAATCCACTATGAGCCCTAGTGAACATGTAAGAAACAGGTCATCCACATAAAGAACAAGAATGAGAATCTCACCCCCAACCATCAAGTAGTAGAGGTTAGCATTTGATTCACTCTTCACAAAGACCATTTTCTTCAAGTATGTATCAATGCGCTCATACCACAGTCTAGGAGCCTGCTTGAGTCCGTACAATGCTTTCTTCAATCTGCATATGTGGGTCTCTTTGCTGTGTGCTACAAAGCCTTTTGGTTTTTCTATGTATACCTCCTCCTTCAAATCACCATTAAGGAATGCTATCTTGACATCCATTTGATGGACTTGCCATCCCATCTATGCTGCAAGTGAGATTACAACTCGTATAGAAGTATACCTGGCAATAGGAACAAATGTCTCCTCATAGTCTATTCCCTCCTTCTGAGAGAAACCCTTTGCCACAAACCTCGCCTTGTATTTCTCGATGCTACCATCTGCACCATGCTTTATCTTATAGATCCAGCATGATCCAACTATAACCCTGTCTGTTGGTCTAGGTACTATCTCCCACACATCATTATGCATTATTGAAGAATATTTCTCAACCATAGCATCTCGTCGTACCTGATGTTCTGCAGCTTCTTGATAGCTAGAAGGCTCATAATCTACCAACTGACTAACTAATGCCACATAGCCATTGAACTTGGCTGGTTGTCATCGCTATCTAGTACTCTTCCTAGGAGCTCCCACAAACTCCTGAGTATCCCTTTGTGTATCTGGAACAACTTGGTTCCTACTGCCAACTATAGAGGATGAAATGTCAACCTCTAAGTCTTCTAGATGTATTTCTTGTTGCACCTGTTGCTCCATACTCTGTGAATCTTCACTAACTGAGTCTACACTCATACTGATAATTGTACTTGAGCTTTGTTGCCCTTGAATTGGTCTTGGAGCTTCTGTTAGCTGCTCACTTTGATCATCTGCTAGCAAATCTCTGGATCTCCTGAAAGCCTTGTCCTCCATGAACTTGACATCCCGTCTAACTATAATTCTTTTAGTTTCCAGAATGAAAATCCTATATGCCTTTGAGGTCTCGCTGTACCCAACAAAGTACCCCCTCTCTGTAGTTTGATCTAACTTTGTACATGTATCTCCAAGAATATGGCAATATGCCAAACTCTCGAGTATCTTGAAGTGACTAACATCTGGCTTCTTCCCTGTGAAAGCCTCCTTTGGTGTCATCTTCCCTAGCACCTTGAGTGGAACTCTATTCTAAATGTAGACTACTGTATTACATGTCTCTGCCCATAAGTAATGGGGCATGTCCTAGTCATGTAGCATAGCTCTTGCTGCCTCCGATATCAAACGGTTCTTCCTCTCAGCAACTCCATTCTACTGTGGATTGTAACGAACAGTCCATTCTCTCTTGATTCCTTCTCTAGTACAGAACTCTTAGAAGAAATTTGCTTTGTACTCGCCTCCATTGTCTGACCAAAGAACCTTTATCTTCTTTCCTGTCGAGTTCTCCACAAGAGCCTTGAACTCTTGGAATTGACTAAAAACCTCATCCTTAGTCTTCAAGAAGTATATCCAAGTCTTTCTAGAGAAATCATCAATAAAAGTAACATAGTACTCATATCCTCTAAGATATTTCGTCGACATCGGTCCACAAACATCTGAACATACTAGACCAAGAGCACCCTTAGATCTGGTGTCACTCCTTGGAAAAGATGCTTTCGCAAACTTCCCCAACACACATCCCTTACATACATCGTCATGCTCTATGCTCAGCTCTAGAACACCTGTCACTATCTCATGAAGCAATCTAAGTGCTCCATGATGAATATGGCCCATCCTCCTATGTCATAGCTCTCCAAGATCTCTAAGATTACTATTGCTCATGAGTGCCTTAGGAGTATCAAACTGCAATCTATAAAGGCGACCACTCCTAACTCCAATAGTTATGGGTGATTTCGAATCCTTGTGCTTAATCAACACATTTGTCCCTCTAAAGAGTACATTATACCCCCTATCGTGAAGAACAGATATAGAAATCAAATTCATACCTAATCCTAGCACATATAACACATCATGAAGTGGGATTATCTTTCCATTCTCCCTCTAATACTGAACAGTCCCTTTCCCAGCAGGGTTGAGTTTGGACAAGTTTCCCATAGAAATCTGGATGTTGGTGTCCTTCTCCTTATAACTGGAGAAGTACTCTCTAACTCCTGTCATATGAAATGATGCCCCACTATCTATATACCAAACACACTATGAGGTTGAGCTAACTAAACAAGCTATGAGTGCAAACTCATCTTCCATTCTACTAGAGAGTTCTTCCACACTTGCTGAAGCTACCACCTGCTTCTTACCCTTCTTCCTCTCTGGGAAATCACTGACATAGTGGCCAAACTCGTGACATCCAAAGCACTTGACCTTAGAAAGGTCCTTCTTCTTCTTCTCACTTTGCGAATTTGATCCTTTGCTAGATCCCTTCTTTTCTTTCCCTTTACCCGCTAGGGCAATGTTCTCTTGTTCCACCTCATTTTTCTAACTCTTGTTGGCCCCATTGACAAGACTTAGTCTAAACTCCTCTTAAGTTAAAGCAGTCCATAGTCAATCCCAACTCAGTAAAGTATCTCGTCCACTGACAACTTGAACAAAGACACTTCATTTTTTAGTAAACCCATTTAGGGCTACTCTCACTAGCTCGTCATCACTAGGGCTATCTCCAACATGTGCTAACTCATCCTTGACAAGTCTGAGCCTGGTGAGGTAACTTGTGACGTCTTCTCCCTGATTCATCCAGGTATTCTTTAGCTTCTCTCTGAGAATCAACTTCCTATTGGTCGTAGCATTATGGTATAGATTCAGAATGGCATCCCACATCTTCTTTGCCGTATCTAGCTCTACAATATGTGGAACAATATGATCCTTGACACCATCAAGGATTATCCTCCTCCCCTTGGCATTGTCCTTCCTATATGTTGCAAGTTGTGTTGCATCCGTTGGTATAGGTACAACACTTGTAGCATAATCCTTGATACCATTCTCTTCCAACAATAAAGAAATTCTAGCCTTCTAGACACCAAAATTTGAGGCACCATCCAATCTATCCTAATATCTCAAACCAGCTGAAGCCATCTCAAGGGTTTAAAGCAATAATAAATATAAAGAGATCAAAATTTCTTTCCTAGGGTAAAACTCTTCTACACTTAACAATGCTCTAATACCATGTGAAAAATTTAATTGCTGCAATCATTGATTATTAATCTCCTATCATAAATGATTATTAAACTGCTGAAAATAAATTCCCAGCTAATATCAAAAAATAACACAACTGCAACTTCACTTATAAAATATGGAAAGAAATGCGCAACACAATGAACACAATATTTTTGGACAAATTGTCCCTAGAAAAACCCCTAAGGGAAAACCAGTTCTACAGATGAGAAATTATATTAAACTTTAGCAAATCAAGAGATACAAAATTCCTTACCTCTTACTGGCAGAATTTCGACAACCTCCTCATTTATCCCGTTGATATTCCCCATTGCTATTCCCATGCTAACATTGCGCCCTTGCTAACACTACAAATGTTTCTCCAAACTTTATTGTCCTCCAAATGCCCCCCTAACCTCCTTTTATACTACTCTTGTTGGTAAACCAACGGCCGAGATTGATTTAGAATCGACGGTTGAGATTAAAACAACTTAACAACCCTAACATAGTCGATTTTTAGTTGTTTCCAAAAGTGGTCAATTAATTAACAAATATTTGTTTCTAATCTAACCAATTAGCTAGCAAAACAATTACTTGCTAAATAATAGCAAATGGACAAGCAGTTGTCCAAAGCTAACAAAACTAACAGCATTGTTGGGGAGATAAAAAATAGATTCATACTGAAGTAGCTGAGCAAAACCAACTCCCAACAAACTTCTCAATGTGTCACTACACATTTCAAGGTCTTTGGAGGTTTGAATTGAATGATAAGTTGATGGGTTCCATTGAATTCTAGTAATGTAGTCGAGATTTATTGGGCATTTTGGTTTAGCATTAACTGCCAGAATTGGAACCAGTAACAACATCACCATGAACACCTCCATTTTCAGCGGTGCTTTCCATAGAGAAAGTTGTTACTTGATTACAGAAGAAATCAATATCCAGTTGCTGTAACTCTTATAGAACCAGTGAATAATGGGCTAAATTTATACGGAGGGGCCAAATTACAGGTATTAGTTTTCAAATACACAA
This sequence comes from Cupressus sempervirens, assembly GCA_028749045.1. Taxonomy (NCBI): domain Eukaryota; kingdom Viridiplantae; phylum Streptophyta; class Pinopsida; order Cupressales; family Cupressaceae; genus Cupressus; species Cupressus sempervirens. The sequence continues at coordinate 234,661,672 of CM053787.1, read as the reverse complement.
CTAAATTATAAAGAGGAGATGAATTATAGACTTCTGTTATCCAATCCATAATCAGCTCAATTATAGAGCTGAAGGAATTTTTAAATTTGAAATACACGATCTGACGTCGTAGATCTATGGTCCGCAGTGTCTAAAAATGATCTAAAACTTGTCTGCCATTGGATTTCGGCATCCCTGTTGGCATTTCTCGGCAGGGTCTCATTTTAGAATGTGATGTTTCCATTCTCTATTATATTTTTCCCTAAACATGAGAGGCTACAAATGGAATGACATGTTTGTATCAAACCATAGTAGCTCTAACCTCGCCGCTAAATTTGAAATAGACTCTAGTCATTTCTTGTAGCATGTGTTTCGAAAATTTAGAATCTTTATTTCTATCCAATCACTCTGTCTTTTCTATCTCTCTCTCTCTCTTTTAAGCTCCCTTTCATTTTTAAGGATCGGGTTAATTTTTGAACTGTACAAAAGACAAAACAAAGTTAAACTTGTTTTTTTCCCAGACTCAGGAAGTAGCATTTTTTTGTCAAATTTTTTGTTGTTTTTGACTACAAACTATCAAGATCATGAAGATCAAATGTTTTTTATTTTTTCAAAATTGTTCAAATGTTTGTCTAGAGGATAGTCGCAGCTACTTAGCTTATTTTTGCTAGCAACAACTACTCATTGTTTTGTGGCACAATTTGTGGAGCTTGTGGCCCTATAGATCAAAATATTTGTTGCATAATTTTAAGCATGTTCTAAAAATTATTTTTAAATCATTTTTTAATCATTTTTCTTGCAAATAATTCTGAAAAGTAAAATATAGGCAAATAAAAAGAGGATGAAAAAATTGTGGTGAAGACATGTGTCATTTTTTTCAATAAGTAGTCACTGCTGATTTCCAGGCCCCCTCTTTTCTCATAATTATTTTCATTTGCTAAAAAATAGTCACTCCACAAAACTAGGAAAAGATTCTAAATTTTACTTTCCTTCAATTTTTATTTTGCATGGGAACACATTACTACTTAAAATTAAGCTAAAAATTGATTTAAGCGACAGAATGAGAACATGGTGTAATTGTATCTTTTTTTCCTCCCTCCATTTCAAAATGTGTCATGTTGCTTTTTTATTTCCATTAGCATAGAGGGAGTCATTTCCATTTCAAACATACAAATAACATTTTAATTATTAATTAATTGAATGTATGTATATATATATATATATATGAAATAATTTCCACTATAATTGATTTAGTTGTAGTTATTATTAGAATTAAGGGAATTTTCAATAGACAATTTATGAATGTAAATATTTTCAACATATTTTTAAAAATTCTTTTAATTTCTATTATATTTATGCTATAACATTTTTATAATATATTTATCTATTATATTCAATAGAACATTGGTTGAAGTAATCTCCAAAATAACACAAATAAATTTCTTGACGCTAAAATCTAATATGAATTTGTTATTTGTGTGCCCATATATTTATTATATGTTAGAACAAGGCTTCAAAATAAATAAGCTTACCTAAAAAAAATTGCGATTGATATTAAGCTAGTGTATATCTACTTTATAGCAATTATGTATTCTCTAGTTATCTAACAATATTCTTTCAACCACCATATTTTGCACATTTACAAAAAAAAATTATTTCTATTTTAAAAATATATATAATCATAATTAAAATAAGATACTAATAGAAGAATAAAATAAAAATCTATGTATCAATGTTTCTATTATTTCTAACTAATTTCTAGAAATGTTTTAAAAATATGATAAAATATAATTCTACAATAAAATAAAAATATTACAATTATTCTACAATTTTATAATTGGATATATTTATTTTTTTAACATTTTTTCCTCTCTACCAACCAAACTATTAATAATAATTTAAAAGTTAAGAATACCTAATAATTGATTTAGTAAATATTTAACTAAAAATGAAATTATTTTTTGATTTATTTCAATGCAAATCTTAGTCACATATATTCTAAAAAATTGTAATTAATATTTAAGAATATTTAGTGTTAAAAAATTTATTGCCATCCAAAAAAGTGATATGTAATTACATAATAATGTAAATTATTTGATATTATATAATTATATAATTATTTTATACTATCTATTAATATTATATAATTATATAATTAGTTTATATTATCTACTACATTTATGAAAGAAATTATATAATTGAAGTTAAATTCAATGTTTATTATCATTTAAATCTATACAATATTAAATCATATTATATTTAAATTTTCTAATCTTTATTTTATATAGTTTTTAATTTCACTCATATATTATATTTAATTAATTATAACATAATTAAATATTCTAAATTTAAGTATATTAAAATAAAATTTATATTACTTACATTTATGAACGTTTAAGACTAGTGAAAGTAAATGCATATCAATAATTGATGAACTTTTATATTTGGCTTCTATCATATTTGATATCATGCATATTTTTGTCCTATAGAAATATTTCAATATGAATCTAGTGAAGCTTTGGACTCTGATACCCCAAAAAATAATACTTTACATTGATCGCTTATGCATATGTTGACTGGATAGATGTATTAGAGAAAGGAGGAGAGCAAGTGGAGGTATATTTTTTCCTTAAACCTAGGTTGATTTCTTGGTCATGTAAGAAATAGAATATTGTGTCTATGTGTACTATTAAAGTTAATTTTTTTTTTTTAAAATTATTATTATCAATATAAAAATTGGTAAACGGCCAAGGCCCTGATTAATTTGATTAATTTAATAAAAAAGATACAATAGCTTCACTCTGTTCAAATGGGCACTGGTAGGAAAGAACGGAGAAGAAAACCTCAAGTCTAGTCCGGGATAGACATCCTATATTATGACATTTTTAAAGGGACATACCCTAGTCAAATACTGCTAATCAATACAAATTTAAGTTTTGAACATATATAGGGGCATTCCCCTAATGATCACATAAGATTTGATTACATTTTACATCGCAAATATCTTTATCCATCTGAACAAGAATTCGAAGCACATTTAATGTTGGCATATTCCTGCCTCAAACAATCATGCCTCCTCCTAAACTTAGTCAAACACAAGGTTAGAAAACATAATAAATGTGAACTTGAAAAAGGTAGCCATAAAGAGATTCAATGAAGTTTGATTTCCAGTCTTCGTTAATATAGTGGTCAACCTCATAAAATTGAAAAAAACTACTTTCAAATTAAATAACCAAGAAAGGCCACCCTTTACTTAACCTATAAAGTAGAAAAGAAACATAATAAAATAGTCATAGATACTACTAGGATCTAAAACACATAAACTGCAACCCAATCAATTGAACATTATGAATAAATATGTCCCATCACATATTACCATTATCAAACAATACCATTATAATAATCAAGTCATATCACAACTCCAAAATGATATCAATACAATAGATAGTTGTGAAATCTAAGCAAGGAGATAAAAGAAGAGAATTACAAAATCAACCCAGATAACCCCACCATAAGCCCTAATTTCTTTCTTTACTCAAAGTCATGACCCGGCCTTTTATTTCAACCATTACTACAGATAGTTAACTATTTGAAAGGATACTCCATCAGCTCATTTATTGGCTAGCCAATCTGCTTTTTGGTTTCCTTCTCAAATAATATGACAGATTTGAGTATCTTCGATACAATCAAAGAGCATAAGGACTTCTTTTAATTTGGAATTCATAACCCAATTAGGAGTTACTTGCTTCTTGACTGCATTAAGGATATTCTGAGTGTCACCTTCAATGATGACCTTAGACAATCCTAGGCTAATACATAATTGCAATCCTTTATCTAGTGCTTCTAATTTTGCTAGATTATTAGAGGTAGGAGGAATGGGTGAAGCTATCTTAGCAACCCACTTACCAATGTCATCATGAATTATGCAACTGATACCTGCCACCCTCGGATTACCTCTTGCAGCTCCATCAAAATTGAGTTTAAACCATCCAAAAGGGCGTGGTTCCCATTTGCACCTAGCCCTCGCCTCCTTGCTTTTCTTCAAATATACAAGAGGTGGATTAGTAAGATTAGGCCAATTATTTTTCATAAGACCATCCCAGATAGAGAAGGATCCCTCTTCTTTAGTGGATTTCCTAAGGTGAGAGTTCAACACCTCCACAATAGATGCTTCTATTTTTAAAAGTAATCCTTCCATACTCAATTCCAAATCTCAAAAGATGCGATGATTCCTTTCCTTCCATATCTCCCATACTACAATCGAAGGACAAATACTCCAAAGCTTATTATAAACACTGTGAACCATGTTAGTAGGCCAAGTTAAAAGGAAATCTTGAAAAGATTTTGGCAAAGGTGAAGACCACATAAGATGGAACTTGAGCCAATCCCAACAGGCATGTGCATACGGAAAACTATACAAGAGATGATCCAGATCTTCATTATTATGCTTACATAATATACACCAAGAAGGGCCTATAATACCAAGTCTAGCTAATCTATCAGCAGTTAGAATTCTATTTTGGAGGGCAAGCCACAAAAAGAATCCTACCTTAGGGAGACAAGCCACATCCCACCATAGTTTGAGAGGCATCTCCACTAGATTCCAACTTTCAGAATGGACCAAGGCTTTATAAACATTTTTCACACTATATTTACCATCCTTAGAGCCAACCCAAATGAGGTCATCATACCTTTTTGATTGTATAATCTTCCTATCTGATAAACTCTTCTCATAAGCCTTAACTAAATCAGGATCTAACCCTAACTCATCCAACAGTCACCAAATCCATTGCTCAGACCCTTCTGAAAATGTCTTAATCTTATAGTCCTTGACTTTATCACCCCATAGAGATATCGACCTATTTTTGAGATTAACAGGAATGGGGTAAGAAGAGATCTGTGGAGAACCATCCCAGGAGTCCTCCAAAAATAAGGCTTTATCCCCCAACCCAACATCCCAAGTCAAGAAATTACAAATTAATTTTTGACATCTAGACATAAAATTCTAGCGCTCTGACCCTCTTGGAATGTTTTTCATCCTGAATAAAGAAAGTGGATCATCTAGATCAAGATATTTGTTATAAAATATCTTGGCCCATTTATGATCTCTTTCATTGTATAAACGCCAAATAAGTTTCGCTCCTAATGCTTCATTTTGCCATTGCAAATTCTTTATCCCTAAACCCCCATGATCCTTAGGTTTACATAAATCATCCCATTTAATGAGAGCTATTTTTTTTTCATTTTCACAATCTTTCCAAAGAAAATTCCTAAGTTTTGATATAAAATTTGAAAGAATATTCTTAGAAAGGGGAAGGAAAGAGAGAGGAAAAATAGGAGTGGTTGATAATACTGATCTAATTTGGGTAGTTTTGTCAGCCTTTGAGAGCCACTTGTCTTTCCAACTATCTATCCTCTTATCCAGCTTTTCAAGCATATCTCGCCAGACTTTGTTGGAATTTGACCCCTTCTCAAGAGAAATACCTAAATACTTACATGGAAATTTCCCCTTATTATAACCCATAATACTACAAATCCAATTTTCCATTTCAAAAGGAGTATTCAAAAAATAAATCTCTAATTTTCCATCATTCACCTTCTAACCTGAGGCATCCATATAGGACTTAATGATATCTCTAACAACCAAAGCCTTAGAAATTGTACTCTTACTAGGCAGAATTGTGTCATCTGCATATTGTTGATGAGTGATAATGGGCATATTCCTAGTAACAGTGATGCCAATAATTTTTTTTTTTTGGTAGGCATCTGAAACTGCTCTTCCAAATGCTTCTGCCATTATGATGAAGAAGGAAGGAGATAATGGATCTCCTTGTCAAATTCCTCTTGAAATTTCAAAAAAAATTTCTGGGCATTCCATTAATAAGAATAGAAATCTTAGGGGTAGAAATAAATTTGAAAATAAGATTTATCCATTGATGAGAAAATCCAAATGCTTCAAGAACCTTACAAAGAGAATGTCATTCAACCATGTCATAAGCCTTTTGTATATCTAATTTCATAAACATACAAGCCTCCTTATTTTTTGACATTGAGTAGATTATTTCTTGAATAGTAAGGATACCATCTAGAATAGATCTACCCAGGAAAAAACCTGATTGCTCTTCAGAAATAAGATTAGGTAGGAAACCTTTAAGCCTACTTGCTTAGAATTTTAGAGAAGATTTTATAAATTGTTTTGAATAAAGCAATAGGACAATAATCTCCTGGATTTTTTGGCCCATTCTTCTTAGGAATCAGGGTGAGAAATGAGTAATTTATTTTAGCCAGCAAAGCTCCTCCATTTCTATATGCTTCAATGGCTTTCCATAGATCCTCCCCCACAATATCCCAACATTTCTGAAAGAAAAAGGCCTGAAAATTGTTGGGTCCAAGAGATTTCTCTGGATTCATACTAAAAAAAATAGATCTTACTTCATCCAAAGTGATTGGTTTATTTAACTTCTTATTATCCTCAGATGAGACTATTTTTGGAATAAATTTAAGCATTTTCAATTGAGCCAGTCTATTAGATCCTTCATAATTATTTAATATCCCCTGAAAATGTGATACAAACATATCCATAATTTCTTGTGGTCTATCAATACGAAATGGTGGAGTTATGGAAAAATTTTGTGCTCCATTCACCCTCATCTAGCCATTTATCTCATGATTTCTATCTCCAAAATATTTATTCTTTGGAGAGGATATCTTCTTGCTTAGTGAGGAGTTCTTTTTCTAATGCATAAGTTTCATTGTTCATACCATGCTTAATAATTTCTAAGTTGATCTTTTTTAATTTGTCTTCAATTTTCGTCATTTCTTTGAAGATATTATTAAAATTCTCTCTATTCTATCTTAGGATCTTTTCTTTTAACCATTTTAGTTTAGAAACAAAGATGAACATCTTAGAACCTTCAAATCTAGCTTGTTTCCACCAATCTCTAATATTATCAATAAAATTGGGGTCTTCAAACCACATCTTTTTGCTTTTAAAAGGGTTCCTAACTGGTTTTGACCGTTCACTAAGCTCAAAACAAACAGGGTAATGATCAGAACTTGCTATTGGCAAGATGGAGGAATAAAAATTTAAATTATAATCTTTGAAATTACCTATTATAAAAAACCTATCTAATTTTTCAGCAATATATGCAAGGCCCTTCCTTCTATTGTTCCATGTGAAGATACCATTATTCATTGAAACATCTATCATGTTATGTTTTCCACTCCAAGTTTTAAACTCTAAAGATGAGTGAGAGAGATGCTGGGAAACTCCTACCTTTTCTTCTAAGTTTAAAATAGTATTAAAATCACCACCTACCAAAATGGGACTGTCATTATAATTATAGAAAATATAGATTAATTCATCCCAAACAATTTTCTTCCCTAAATGATTAATTGGACCATAAATATTAATTAAAATAAAATTTAGATCTATTTTAAGACTGCACTATGGTGCTTATCCAATTATTACTTAATTGTAAGCATTGTATGTCTACCCTCCTAGGATTCTAAATCAAACCTAGACCCCCTGATGCACATGCAGACTGTAGAAAGAAAGACTCCCAAAAACCTAAGATCTTATTAAGTTTTAAACATTCAATATTATTCAATTTGGTTTCCTAAATTAATATGATTTTAGAATTAGAAGATTTAAGATTTTTTTTTAATAACCTTTTTTTACTAGGCCATTTAAACCCCTAGCGCTCCATGTTGTGATCCTCATGATGCCTTAGGAAGGCACTTCCCCTTCCCAATATTTAGCAATTCATCTATCTTCTATTGTTCTCTGCATAGTCTATCTACCTCTCTTAGTTCCTTCAAAGATTTCCTACCTCTTTTACCTTTTGATCTACCAAATCTTAGTGAATTCAAACCTTCCTAATTCATATGGATCCCAAGAATCTATGAATTTACCAGACTATGATCAGGCAATATTTTGAAGTCATTTTATTTATCCAATTCTTTATTTTCAATTTCATTAATGATTTGACTAACTATTCTCGATTGCTCTACATCTGCACTCTTAATCTCTTCGAAAATAATTTTTCCAACTCTCTTAGCTTCTTGGTCTATCTGTGATATGCTACCACAATTCTGAGTCTATCTTAATAGGTTATCTCCCATCTCTATCTTTAATAAACCCCTTCTAAGATCTTCAGCTGTATAATCTTTGCCTCCTAATTTGAGGATCCTTTGGAGTAAAGCCTCCTTCTGGGAATCTGTGCTGAAGCTAATAATATCAATGTTGAATACCTGAATTAGCTCCTCAACTAACTGATCCAAATCTTGATCTTCTGGATTTAAAATTTCTACCTCTAAGTTCATATCCACATCTTTGTTTAAAAAGTTTTGTAGTTCTCTTGAAATGGATATGTCTTCCCTTTTTTCTTTATCAATCTTATCTGACTAAGTATTCTTTGGAGTAAATGGAGACCTTGTATATGTACCCAGAGTTTGCCAAAACTTTGAAGACATGTTGATACCTTTAATGGTTGGAGTCACAGATTTAACCTATATAGCTTATGTCTGTTGCTGCACCATTTGCTTCTCTAACTTCGATAGACTATTTCTTTTTGCTCTATCTGTTTTTGGATCAAATAGTAAAGAATTTTCCAACTCGACTATATCACCTTTCCTTGGGGCCCCTATTACCATATTTTGTACTATGATTGGATCTTTTATGTCAGATTATCCCCCTCTTGAAAGGCTTAACATATTACATGACTCTCTCCTGCATGAATCATTACGAGTCATCTGGTCCAAAATTGAAGGACAAACTTCTTTAACTCCTTTTACATTGCTTGCTCTCAGATTTTGATGCATATCCACCTTTACCTCTTTATTAGTCACATTCTCCTCCCCAACTAGATTTGACCCCTATCTCAAACTTCTCTTCAAAACTTTCTTATTTTTCTTAGCTCTATACTTCTTTTTTTCCTTATTCTTTTGAATCAATTCTGAAGAATTTATATGATCAGTGACAATAATAGATTTAATCTTTGTAGCAAGTGTGTGATTGACCTTATCCTCCTCTTGATTCATTAATTATGTATATTGCATATCATCCTGATGCCCATCCTTACTTTTTGATTGTAAAGAGGAGTTCAGATCTGAGAATCTATAACCCATCTTCTCTCTCAGATTGTAAATCGTAGGAAACAAACTCTAAAAATCTAAGATAAGAGGTATATTTTGAAACCCCATTCCATTATTGTCTTCAATCTTTATTATTTCTAAAATTTCTCCTTTGAATGAGTATAGATTTAAATCATAAGTTGTCTTATTGGTTATTATTGTTTTATGAAAATGTAAAGAATGATTGAATTTAGTTTTGATTAGTAATTTCACATTATTATAATTCTAAAACTATGCATCAATCCCTATGAACTCACCACAAGTAGACCCTATTGATTTAATGGTTTCAATCTGATTCAATTCCAGTGGTAGGGCCTGAATGTTGAACTAAATTGGGCATTTAAAATCTAAATCTTCTAATTTAAAGTTTGGACACCATTCAACAAACTTGACAATATGACCATTAGAAAAACACCTAGAGACAGTTGCAAATTCCTTTTTAACCAGTTCATCTAAAAAGTTTAAATATAGGACTTTGTCAGAAAAGAAGGATATACTTACCTGGTCACTGTAGTTTTCTTTAAGCAAGTTGGAGACAAAGAACATTTCTTCACTAGGCCCATTCCAAACTACAAAAATTACCAAGATGTTGGCATTCCCAACATGCCGCTTTAGATTCATCATTTTGGATCAAGATGGGACTGTCTTTGTCACCTAGATTTGCATTATGAACTAAAATTCTATTAGGTTTTTCCATGTTCCTGATAGCCCTCTTTGCGGATCATCGATACAGGGAAATATAGGGTTTTGGAGATGCAACACTAGTCATATTCGTATTGGGGAAGTTGACATGTCCTGGGAACTGTAATGAAACCCTATCTAATATTTTTGGATATGGAGATACTTTGCGCAGGTTTGAAGATGCATATTTGGTCATACTAAAACCCCTAATTTGATGATCTAGACTTTCTAAAGTAAAATACAGGTATGGATGGATGTAACCAACTAAATCTAAAGATTTGTGAGAATAGTTTGAATGGAAACTCCCTGGGGCTGATTTCCTTCCATGCTTCTCCTCATGCTACAGATTTGACTTGTCAGGATTTGGAATAGTATGATTGTCCAAGTTTTCCAATATGGAAAATTTCTTATCAGTATCCATTGCAAAGAATGCCTAAGAATAATCCTAGAAATTTGCAAAGATCTGTGAATGTTCATGATTAGTACGCTCAAAATTATTTTGAGAAATGAATGCCTTGTTCGGATACTTGTTGAAATTTGAAGTTCTACCTTTTTTCACGATTTTGATCTAGTCAATAAAAGTATTAAGTTAAATATATTGTTGTTTCTTTATGTGAGACTCAAATATTATTGATAACAAACATTAAAGTAAATTCAAATATTGTTTGATGAAACTATTTCTCTTTTATGTGAAAATACCAATGTTTTTTATCAACCCTAAAATAGGTTTTTTATAACAAACCAAAAACCCCACTTATTTTACATAAAGATATAAAATTCAAGTCCCAAATTGAAACAAAATCCTAACCAATAGACACACTGACATCCATAGCTAGCAAAACCAAGCAACAACCAGTACCAAAACTAGCAATACTAAAAAATGGACAACCCAACTAAATCGCAAAAGCAATAAGGTAGAAAAAGCTAGGATAATTCTTCCACCTTATCTTTCAATTCTTGCTGCATTATTTTTATCTTCTCTATAACCTCTTTGATGTATTTTTTATTAGTTTGGTTCCCATTCTTCTACTTCTTCTTTGTGTTGGAATGGGTAAATTTACCAGGTCTAGCCTCAACATCTTCCTTCGCGGCATCATCAAGGTCAAGCACAACCTTCACCTCCTTATCCTAATCTATGTGGCTTAGTACCATGTTTGTACACTTGATCATAGTAGCCAAAAAATCCTAGAATTTGTTTAGTATATCTTTAGTCACTTTTTCCATTTTTGCGATCTTCTTGCTCATGTCTTCTATTAGCTCCATATTCTCCTTTTACTCACCCATGTTCTCTTTCTACCCTTTCTCATCCATTTTCTCTGCATCTCCTCAAATTTCCCTACTAATTCTCTATACTTCAAATTTAGCATTTTGAGAGAGTGCAAGTCCATTTGTCGAATCTTAGCAAATAAAGATAAATCGCTTTAGCAATTTGTAGAACACCATGGAGAGGATCGACAACCAAGTTTTTCATGTCATCCTCATTCAAATTAACATTGATCTCCTCCTCATCCATCACTTGAAACATAGGAATTCTCACCCTCCTCTTGTCTTTTTCCTCCCAAAAGGCTTTATCCATTTTCTCAAACTGGTTCATGCTAGGAGATAGGCCTTCATTCTCTTTCCCTTCAATATCTCTCAGAGAGATATACACACCATGATCAATCAATTCTTCATAATAAACAAGCCTAATTGCTTCTCTAGGTTCTTCATCATCCTCTTTATTCTAAGGGGACACGTTTTCTTTAATTTTAGGAGTTGAACAGGGGTACTCAACTCATCTTGAGTAACCCAAATATCTTTATTTTTGTTAGAGGAGATGTTATCCCATTTTGAGTAGAACACAAAGAGGGAGGAGATCTTAGGAAATTTCCACCTCCAAACAATCTTTCCAAAAACTCAAAACTTTCAACTTCTTCTGAGTTATCAATTTTCATCTCCTCTTTCTCGTGTCCTTCAATCTCTTCTTTCTGTACTTCATATTCACTATCTTCTTCATTTTCATAAACACGTTCAACATAATTAACCTTAGTCTTCATGATTTTGTTGGAACTAGGGGATTCTAACCGTAATTCCCCTAAAATCCTTTTACCATTCCCAATTCTTCCCCTGGCCCTAGATTTTTACCACTGTGTTCCACTATGTTCTTCAAAACTAGATCAAGGATAGATTTTTTTAAATCACTATAAATCAATCTTATCAAACCTCATTTGTTATGGGTTTATTGGGATCAGACCTCAAAGCACTACTACTATGAGAAAAAGAACACAATAAGACACCCTTTTTATACCTAAAGTGGTTTAAAAGTACAAAGTAGTAGTATGGACCCTATCATATCTCCCATCAAGAAAAATATACTCCATTACAACAATAATAACATGCCTCCAAAGTATCTTAATAGATACAATAACATTAATACCACCCTCCCCTTTAATCAACTAACCATCTGTTTCTTTGGGGAATTTCTTAATGGTCATTTCATAATACTTAAGATCCTAGAAGAAAAGCTTACCTTTTTCACTGAGCCCTATAATTTCTACCATAATTGTAACATTGATTTGCAATTTTCTCCCTCCCAGGTTGACTTCACCATTATTCCAACCTCTTAACAACAAATCTATGACCTCTAGTTTCACCATTTTCATCTTCACCATACAAGGAGTGAGACCCCCTTCTACCAATTTCTCTCACATTTCCTTCTCTTTCGTCCATTTCTTACAGTCCTAATTTTTTGCCATGTTTAACAAGTTGCAAAGCCAAGTTCTTAGAATATTTTATAATCGATGAAGCCTCACCAAGAAGAAATGAAACTAAAACTATGCATAAAATGTGTGATAAAATTATTATCACATCATTCGAGCTCAAACACTTCCAAAAATTATTACAATAAGAGGTCTATATAGAATAGTGAAAAGGATGTGTTGATGTTAACAACAAGAACACGGTATGTAGACTAGAGAAAGCTTTATATGGTTTAAAGAAAGCCCCAAGAGCATGGTATGAAAGGCTTCACAATTATCTTGTGAAGATTGGATTTGAGAAGACCGATGATAACAACAATTTGTACTTGAAGACAAAAGGAGGTTAAGGTCTTTTACTAGCACAATTATGTAAGGCATTTGCAAATGAAATGAAGAAAGAATTTGAGATGTCTATGTTTGGAGAGATCAAGTTCTTTGTTTCTTTGCAAGTATATTAGATGAAATATGGTATTTACATCACTCGGTCTAAGTATGTGAAGGAAATATTGAAAACATTTGGATTAGAAGATTCCAAACTAATTAGCACACCTATGGTGATAGGACACAAGTTGTCAAAGAATGATGATTCAGCTGATGTGAATCAAACATTATAGAGGTCTATGATTCAAAAATTGTAATATGTATTACATACAAGACCTAACATTGTATTATATGTTAGAGAAAAAGGTAAATTTTATTTCATTAATTAAATTACCTTTTCTCCCTTCTTAAGATTTTGCTTTATGCACCTTTTGCATTCTTTATTTAATAATTAATTAGTAACTATTAAATAGCTTTTACCTTTTAGGTTACCTTTTGTAGGTTTTTAGGTTACCCTTTCAGGTTTTGATCTCCTTTTATAAGGATTGATCTTTCATAATAATTTACATCTTTTCTTTATCTGAGAATGCAATCGCATATTTTCCTAGCAAACCTTTGCCTCTTGTCTTTTTCTTCTCTGTAACAAGTTTTCTACATATAGGTGTTCAAGGACTTCGTGGATTTGATTTGCATATTTGCTCAAATCCTTCATTGTATCAAACCTAGATATGTTGTAGCTTGTTCAGTATTTGGAGAAAAAGGACAATGAGGGTTTGATAGATCAGATCTAGAATTTTTTGAGTAGTTCTTGAGAAAATAGGGGGTCACTAATTTTTAGAGTTGTATGAGGCTAAATGGACTACACAGATGGATCTAGGAGGTGTCAAAATCGCTATTTCCATATAAATTTTGTCCATTTTGGACAACATTGATTCGGGAGGACAAAAAATTTATCCAAAAGGCTTTACAACCTCCTACATGCAGTCCAAGGTGATTTTTTTTAATTTAAAAAAGAGCTCGTAGGCCATTTTTCTAGCCTGCAACCCCCTTTTCCAATTAGGAGAGCCTTTTTCTAACATGAGCATCACTTTATGATGTTGGTGCAGCCTTTCTCGGTCGCCTCCTGACACTACTGTCAAAATCTCCTTCGTCGCTGTCGAAATCTTCTCCATCACCACCGGATGTCTTTCCACCACTACTGACTGAGGCCTACCATCATCACCACTCTTTTTTTGCTATGACGACCAATAGGAAATCAATTTTAAAGTAACAAAATGATGATGTCAGCACTACATGATCACTCCTACTTGCCCTTCAAATCCTCTTTTGACATGCTATTGGTTTTTTGGTCGTATCTTGAGCATACGGATGTATTATTTTTCTCTAAAAGAAGCATTGAGAAGCTGGTTGTGAGATAGAGACAATGCCACATGAATTTTTGGGTTTTGATGCAGTTTGGTTGCCTATTTGGATAGTAAAAGCCAGATTTTTTTTATTTCACTTCGGGGGACATATCTTGAGTATCCCATCTCTATTTTTGAAAATGTTATATTTTTGGAAAGTTGATTTAGTACTCTTTCTATAAATCCTAGTTTGTCTTCCAAATTCTACTCCAAGCTCTTTCTATTATGGTTTTTTCTTTATTGTGATATGGTGGATATCTTGCGTGTTTCAAGTCCAAGGATCATTTTTGTGGTATGGGATTTCTTCTTTTGGGTTGTATTATCTATTATAATAGCTCTTTTCTCTTTTTGATCATTGTTGATATATTTTGTAAGAATTTTTATGAAAACACACTGAGATAATGTGTCACTCCTTGCATTTTCAGGATCTTTCTCATCATTGTGACTTATTGTACTTGCACAACATTATAAAGTGTCATGTGGTGATAGTTTTTTTCCTTTTAGTACCCTCTTCCTTTGTCAAGTGAGTGTTCCTTACATGACATTAGCCCCATGATGTGTCGATGACACATGCTCTTATAGGTGTTTGTACCTCTTCCTCACTCTCGATGTTCTTGGTTCTTTCTATTTTGCAAGAGTTATTGGCCCACTTTCCTAGTTGCTTGTCAGCTCACCCTTGTCTACATTAGGGGGGTTTCTTAGTTTTTTTCTCATGCTTCCTTGGTTTAATGGAGTGAGCTATGTATTTAGTTTTTGTTCCTATGTACTAGCCAGATGTAGTAGCTGGGTACCTATGCATTTCGGTGAGATGGATCATTTAGCATATAGACACTCTTCTTTTCATTCCTACTTTGGTTGCAGCCTTCCATGTTTAATTGATCAACTCTTTAGGCTTTGGTGTTTCATGTGATATGTATCTTCAAGTTTAGTTGTTTTCCTTTATGTGCCTCTTGATTTGATGCAGATTACAATCTTCACTACCTAGTCAGGTTCTATTTTAGTGGAGGTTCTTCATATCAATAATTACTTTTGACAGAGCTTTGCAACTTCTACATGCTTCAATAGTTTTCTTCATAATTTCTCTTTTTTCCTATTTTCTAGACAATCCTCTAGTTGGAGGCTTCTACAATCCTTCACTAGGTTTTTAGCTATCTCTTTTTGGAGTAGAGTTTTTCCCACTGGGTTTTCTCTATTTCTCTATTTCATAGAGATTTGGTTTTGATTGGGTACCTCATCAAGCCTTGTTTTCGAGACCCAAGTTTCCTTTCAACATTTCATTGTAGTTTCCTTGCTCTTTCTACATTGTTTGTAGCTACATTGTTGCTCATCTTAAGAGGGGGTGTTAGAGAGAAAGGTTAATTCAATTTCATTAATTATATTACCTTTTCTCCCTTCTTAAGATTTTTATTTATGCACCTTTTGCATTATGTATTTAATAGTTAATTAGTAATTATTAAACAGCTTTTACCTTGTACATTACCCTTTGTAACTTTTTAGGTTACCCTATTGGGTTTCTATCTCCTTTTATAAGGATTGATTTTGTAATAATTTACATCTTTTCGTTATCTAAGAATACAATTTGCATTTTTTCAAAGCAAACCCTTGCCTCTTATTGTCTTTTTTTTTCCCTCTGAAAAATTTTCTACATGCACATATTCGAGGGCTTCGTGGATTTGATTTGCGTATTTGCTCAAATCCTTCATTATATGTTGGGATTATTGCAAGATTCTTTGCTAATCCTAAGGAGAATCATTTGATGGTTTTTAAAAGAATTATGAGATATCTGAAAGGAACAAAAGACTATGATCTATACTAAAAGAAAAATGAGAAGTTTGATTTAAGAGCCTACTCTAATGTTGATTGAGCTAGAAATATTGATGACAAAAAGAGCACTAGTGGAGGAGCATTTTTCTTAGGAAAGAGGTTGGTCACCTAGACCAACAAGAAACAAAATTGCATATCTCAATCTACTATTGAAGTTCAATATGTGGTTGTTGTAGTAAATTGTGCAAACATTGTATGGATCAAACAGCTACTCAAAGGTATGAAACAAGAAATCACTAAACCTGTGATACTTTATTGTGATGATACAAATTCTATAAATATATGAAAGAACCCTGTGATGCCCACAAAGACTAAGCACATTTCAATCAAGTATCATTACTTGAGAGAGTTAGTTCAAGACAAAGAAGTGAAGATGGAATATGTGAATACAAAAGAGCAGATAGCTGATATCTTCACAAAAGAATTACCTAAGGATGCTTATGAGTATCTAAGAGGTAAACTAGGGGTAATACCCCTATCCGTAGCTACTTAAGAAGCATGAGTAGTACCCTGCATCAACCAAGTTGAATGTTGTATCTTACAACTTGATGTAGTGGATATTACTTTAGGAGCTTCCTAAAATAATCAAAGAGCTTGAACAGAAGATTAGTCACAAATTAGGTGACAGGGGGAGAAACTAAAATTGTTAACATCTGCATGTTGGGATGAGAAGTTTTTAGCATTATTGTCAAAGAGGGATAAATAGAGAATACCAAAAAAAGGAAGAATTACTTTAGAAGGAGAAAGAAATATGAAATACCTACTCAGAGGGAAATAGTGTACTTGATAATTACTATTGAGGGAGAAATAACTAAAAGAAATACATCTACCTAGTAAGAGGGAGACAGTATTGAGGGAGATATAAGAATAGAGTAGACATATCAGAAAGAGGAAGTGATCAAAGAATGTTAGAAGGGGAAACCTTGCAAGATGACAGATGAAGGGAGTCAAAAGGAAGAATTGATTGTCTATTGATCAGAATTGAATTTTGTAGCCTATACCAAAGATGAAAGCTACTGATAGAGCCGGAGATTTAAATACAAGGAATTATTTTCTTTTTGGCACTATTGTTGGTATTGGTTTGCCATCAATGGAACAATCATTGTTTTGTCACTGATGTCAAACCTGCTACTTGTTGGTAAGACAACTGCATAGTTGATTTGAGTGCTATCATTTGTTTGATTGATAAAGAGGATTTGATCAAATGAGATAACAAGAGCACCTAGAGGAAAGTTTGAGTAATGGTATGAAATAGGAGTACAAAGATCAGTTAAGACAGTGATGATATTGTTTATTGTTTATCTACTTAAGGTTGGAAAGGTTGGATACACTAATTAATTCTAGAAGAAAAAGTAAGATGAATTGTGTCTCCCAAGCTTGACCGAGTGCATAGTAGGTGCTAAGCGAAGTTAGTACAAGCTGAGTAGAAAATTAGTTGGAGCTTAGAAAAGTGAAGATTCAATGTATGCTGAGTGAATATAGTATAAACCAAGTAAAGTTTAGTTAATGTCGAGCATTAGTAAACTTTATTGTTTGCCGAGTAAACTAGTGCAAGACAAGTGGAAGAACAGTATGGAAGTTGAGTAATGGCATATTGATGTCAAGTACTAGTATTCATGTTAAAACATAGATTTGATAAATTCGAGCTAACTATTTTGCTTTCTTGAATTATGTGAAGCGTATGGAAGATAACTACAATGAGTTGGTGGCACAAAATTCATGGTAAACCATTTTGTGACAAAATCAAGGTAGATTAAAGAAGAAGTTTCTAGAGGAACCAAATGGAAAAGTGGATGGATTCATTGTATCCTACCTAACCCTAAAGTGGATGATTGTGGTTAAGTGACAAAAGATCTAAAATCTCTATTTATAGAGAGAGATAATCAAAAGAAAAGGTTGTCATGTGTGAGAACCTAAGGAAGACAAGGAGTCTAGGGTATTGCTTCATTTAGTGGCTGAACAAAAGAGACTGCAAATGGAATGCAAAGCAAGAAGGCTTAAGAGTATGAATTCTTGAAGTGTGAACAAGCTATCAAAGCTGAAGTGTGTGGAAGCCAAGCAAAATGGAGGACTGAAATAGCGATTTTTAATCTGCAAGTGAACTATAATTTGTTATCAGATCAAGCCTTACTGTTACTTTCTAATCATTGTATCAGTCTAGGGTAAATCCTTTAGATTAAAGTTGACCTAAAAATCATCTATAAATCCTTTAATCAGGTGACATTCCAAGTGAATGATCTAAATTCCTCTAACAAGTCTCACTCCTAATAGGGTGATTGAAATCATTTAACTAGGTCACATTTAACAATGTGTATTGTAACCTTTAATAGGGTTAGCCTTTCATAGGGCATCACTTCAGAAGAGTGGGAATTAGTAGCATGTTATTGGCAGCTTTTCCCAAATTGGGTTTCCATGTAAAATCCATGGGTCAAATGTGTTATTGATTCTGTTATGTTTCATAATTACATTTTTGCAAAGCTTTTTTGACCTAGGACAGTAACCTAGAAATTTTAAGTCTTGTATGATCTAATGGATGCATGCATATTAAGGTTTTATGGGTATAGTCTACTAAGCATTGACAAGTTTTAATTGTACATTTGGACCTTGGGTAACTGATTCACCTCCAACTCCCCTGCCTCTCACTTATTCTAAAGAATTCCAACAATTATGTTGCATATACATAATAATTTATAGTGCTTATTCATAATCTGAATAAATAAATCTTCACAATTTAGATATTTTAAATTTCACCATAATATTTTATTTACAACTCTTTAAGATAAAATGGATACACTTCACATGTTTCATCTTTATGGTGTCTTTGTGGAAAATGTTCATTTTGTTTTCTTTATAACGAAAATACTTTAAAATATCGTTCGATTGTATAAAAGGGTTTTTGGATGTAGCATTAAGAAAATAAGAGTAACATTATATTAGGATTTTCAAAAGGGAAAATTAGTGTAAGGCATTAGTTTCATGAACTCATTTGATTTTGAGTTAATCTATGAAGAATTTGTAAATTTCATGTTGTAGTTTGAATCTATAGCCCTAATAAGGTCCTAGTGAAATGGCAATAAATTTATTGATTTAAAAATAGATCTAAATAAAGAAACAACATTTTAAAAAAATATTTGATAAGTTGATGTAGTGTTTCATGTTCTCAAAACATGATAATAAAAAAGAGAAAATTGGTTGAAGAAAATAGCCAAAACAATGGATCATTTAACATTTTTTCAATTTAATAAGTGACAATATTTTTGTTGGTATTTTTTTAGTAACATTTCTTTTTCTCTTTATCATTTGTGATTTTAGATACATAATTTTCTTTAATTATTTTTTTATCTTAGTTTTTTCCTAGTCTTTATATATTTTATTGGCTTTTATTTTTATTTTTTGTTATCTTTCTCTCTTTTCTCTAATTGGTTCTCTTATTTCTTTCTTGTATTTTGTTTTTATTGGTTCTCTTGTTTTTCTTTTATATTTAAAATTAAAAAATATAAAGTTTTCCTTTGGTTCCATTTTTTCATTTTATTTTGTCCCCTCTTCCCTTTTTGTCCTTGACTTTTGGCCCTCATTTTCTTTTTCTTCTTTTTAACCCCTCACCCCTACCCTGGTCTGCAAAGTGTGATCCAAAATGTTGATGTAAATACTCCAACACAATCGCTTCAAGAAATTGTTACTAAATACCATAAATATTTTTGAAACACGTCAGCTAGTATTGTCATAGCCCACTACCCCTCTTTGTCTTACAAAACCAAAAGTGAAGAAGGATCTAAAGTTAGGATTGATTATTGTTTGTTGGGAATTGATCCAAGGTCCTTGAATATAAGAAGTGGTTATTATTTAAATGGTTTTTAGAGAAATAAGTTAGAAAATACAGAATAAACCTCTTCTAACAATCAACTACTATTTTGAAGTTCAATCAAGATTAATTTGTATTCATATTTCTAGTAAAAAGGATCACTAAGTACTCTTTCTAGGTCTATCTTAGAGAGGGTCCTTTTTTTAATATTTAGCGTACATTAATATTTTCTAAAATTAAATGTTAAAATAGTTTGATATTATTGATGTGTTCAATGTTATTTCCATAAATTTCAAGAATTATATGTGAACAAGTTCAAATTTCTGTTTTAGTCATAAATATTATAAAATTTTGGAATAAACATTCTCTCAGTTTATGTTTATATATTATTTGATTGTAAAAAAAAGTTTTAATAAATTTTTATAAAAAAAAATAATTTTCTATTTTTAAAATATAAAATTAGGTGTTTAGTTTAATTGGTTGAAGCAATGATTTTTCATTATGGAGATTCTTGATTTAAATCTCAAGAGGGACATTTTGGTTATATTTGTGTGGATTCTAAGTTGTGACTCTTGGTCTTCCAAATGTTATAAGCTTGTAAGTGTCATGTTATTCATAAAAAACACAAGATTTTTAGGTATCTTGTCATTCCCTTCTCTAGGGAGCCTTTTCTTAAAGATATGTGGCTTTGGGTTAAGAAAAAAATCATCATGAAGTTAAATAAATGGCACAATAGATCTTTATCTCTAGCTGGTAGAGTTCATGTCTATCAAAAAATCCTCTCTTCTTACAATATTTATTATGCCTCTAACCGGATGTTCAATAATTACCAGATCCTTGAAACTCAAAAGGCCATCAGGACTACGTCTAGTCGAGTAGGCAAAGGTAAGAAGAAGCTTCATGTTGTTAAATGGGAGTGGTTTCATATTGACAAGCTCCTTGTCGGTTTAGGGTTGAAGAACCTTAAAACTAGTGGCTTAGCTCTTTCCTCCAAATGGATTTGCCATTCCTAGGATAGGGATGATCCTTGGAAAGTTCTTGTCAGAAGTAACATTGAAGGAGGATTCCCCAAGAATGGTAAATTCTGGAAAAACTTAACTTTTGTGACCCTATTTGTGGCAACTTTCCTATTGTGATTCAAGGCTTTGTTGTTTTTAAATGTGTACATTTGGAAATCTTGGAACCATGTCATACCTTACATCATGAATAATAACTTTTGTGATAACAAGCAGATCTATGGTGAAAGATCCATTTGCTGGAATCCACAGCTAGTTGGTAAGCTCCTGGCCCTCTCCCAAGGATGCTCTACCAAGCATTTGTCTACCATTAGGATCACTCAACTTGATGATATCTTTGAAACTGATAGGCTCATTATGTGGGATGAGCTAAAGCACAGATTTAACATCCCCCTGTCTTAAAAGAAGGTATATAATATGCTCATCAAAGCCTGCAAAGACATTCCTTCTCTCTGCCATGTTGACTCTAATAGATTCTTAAACATTAAATGGTCAAATGGAACCATTATAACCAATCCTAAAGTGAAAAACATATACATTGTTATTGATTATAATGATTCCATCATCAGTCATGTTAACAAAGTGTGGTATACTGATCTTGATGTCCCTTCTTGGAAGAAATACTTTGAAAAACTTTGGAAAAGCATGATTGATCCTAAGATTGAATATTTTAAATGGTTGTTAATTCTGGATGCATTATTGTAATATTTGTAGAACCCTAAAAATGAGGAGACATATTTTCTTTGATTGCAAATTTACTAAAGAGGTTTGCCTTGTGTTTGGTATCTCTATGTCTACCAAGTTTAATAATTTTGAAATTATTACTAGTCATATTGATGGGATTAAAAAGGACACTAATATTTTTTGGAACATTCTTTCTTCTAACATTTTATGGAAGATTTGGAAATGCAAAAAGGAGGAAAGATTTCAAAACACTCCCAGGGTTCTTACTAAGTCTTTTCGAAGTCTCACTCATTTTTAAAAAAACTTGTAGGTTCATAATACTATGAAAGTTGATAAAGATAAATTCAAAAGGATACTCAAAACTAGATACACCACCTTCTTCACAACCAAGCTCAAGGATGGTCACATTTGGAGGAGGCATATGGAGAACATCCATCTTTTCAAGCAAACCATCAAGAAGTTTAATAAAGAAATTAGGAGGACCAACAAAGACACTATTGGCAACATGATCGTCCTGCTCAATCAAATTCAAAATCAGAAGAATGTTGTCTGGATGGAAGGTAGTATGTGATGGATGGCATGGGTGGATACTCATTAGGACCTACTTCATTAGTCATTCCTTTACTTTTATATGTTGGATTATTATACTCTTAAATACTCTTAGTTGGAGGCTTCGTCTCTTGTAATTTTTGAAACTCTTTGGTGATATTTTGTTTTTTTATCTCGTTATATTTAATACAAAAGTTTCTCTAAATTAAAACAATCCCTATATAAAATTCCATTTGTATTCCTTCCACAAAAATTAATATGTTATTTAGAAAATAATTAATTAAGAAAGGCAAGGGTTATAGTAGATAT
This sequence comes from Cupressus sempervirens, assembly GCA_028749045.1. Taxonomy (NCBI): domain Eukaryota; kingdom Viridiplantae; phylum Streptophyta; class Pinopsida; order Cupressales; family Cupressaceae; genus Cupressus; species Cupressus sempervirens. The sequence goes on along the minus strand of CM053787.1, from coordinate 234,639,231 downwards.
GAAGAGTTACTTCTCATGTTCATTGAAGGTTTTATATTAATCCATTTTAATTATTAAAGGTTGTTCTGAAACATCAATTGGCTCAACAATTAAAAGATATCTTTTCACAAACAAATCTATGTACATTTCCTTCTTTAAAATATTGTAAAGAGGTATTGGGAATGTGAAGAATTAAGGGGGGCAAATAGAATTTTATTTACTGAAAATCTCCATTAACAAAAGGAAAGGAAAAGCTATAATATAGACTTATAGGTAACTTAATATATTACACAATATTATGATGAGGATACATAGAATACAACTACAAATTCTTCAAAATATATATAATCATAAGCATTTATTGGGAAACTTGTCCTGTAGATGCAATGATGTTCTCTTGAATAGGCCAAAAGGTAGTTGTCTTTCCAGTCTTAGACACGGTTTGCAGAACATATTCAGCCTTCACATTCCCTTTAACTGTGACCTTCTTCTCCTGCAAATCTACATCATATGTCTCAACCCCCGCATTTCAAATATATTGAATCTTTTCAGTATCATAATCTAATACTATATGTATTCAAACAAGTTAGTTATATATATGTTCCACAAGTTAGTTATATATATATCAAAATCTCATCAATTATGACTATTACAAAAAAAAAAAAAAAATTACCAGGTGATTAATAGGATAGGTTGTCCTTGTTTTTTCTAGTCTCACTGATGATAAAACTCATCTATTTTACCTTATTGAATGATTGTTAGAGTTAAGATTCTTTTTGTTTTTTATGATAAAAATAATATAAAAATTATATCATTGAAAAATTACCTATAAAGAATTCTAATGAAATGGTTCTAGTTCAATTTTTTAGAGATCATTTTATTATTGATTTTGTAAAATAATAAATCATAAATACATTCTAATAAAACTGATTTGATTCAGGCAACAATCTACAATATAATGGTAAATTGTGATCCTTTTCATCTAAGAAAGTTTGGATTCAAGTATACTTGAATCTAACAAATAATAATAATTAATCTATCCTATATATAAATATATACAGAAAATAGAAAAATTCTCAGCAATTAATATCTGTAACAATGAAAAGCATATATTATTCTTCCCTTCTTCTTTCCTAAAAATCATTAATTGTCCCTTTTTCCAGTCTAATTAATAATAAAATTCATTGTTTTAATAGAATAACTTTAAGTGTTACCTGTTTTATCTAATCAAAACAACCCCACAAAAGAATTGTGCCATTGAAAAATTACCTTCCATTTTATCAAGAACTCTCTTCACAGCTCCAACGCATCCTTGGCATGACATACCCACCTTTAGAACGACAGTCTGCATCTCAAAAACTAAAATCCATCAGTTACGACATAAATCTAACAGACCAACATAAAAGAACACCAATCTCTAATAGCCAGAATTTTTTTTATAAAGTTCATATTAGCGAGAAAATAAAAGAAACATAAGAACTATGCCTGAGACATGTCAGCAATGAAGAATCTAAGAACTTTATCCCAAAACAAATCAATTCACAACAGACTGATTAACCTGTAAACCAATGTCACATATATATAGAAACCAATGTGATTTTTTTTTTTCCACAAATCCGGCTATAAGAAACCATTGGTTTTGATAATTGATTTACATGGATGCCATTTTCAGCTCTACGTAATTCATGACGAGATATGGAGTAGTAAATAGAAATGTCCATTATTCTGTTACCGAATTACGTCGCTGCATCATACATGAATGGACTGAATTCATTTCATATATAAAGCTGAAATCGGCAGAAAAAGAATAATGGACATTTCTTTGCTTTTCAAACAGAAGAAAAAGAAAGAATCGGCAGAAAGAGGATCAAAGATGCAAGTCTTTGCTTGGGAAGCCAACAGAAACCCAATGGGATTGATTTGGTTTTATGTGGATTAATTAATAACATGAGCAAACCCTTACGCAATGAAAGATCCGCAATGAAAAGGTCAATGGTGCGATTCAATTTAGTCACAAACTATATGTGGACATTTCTTTCACCCCGTGCTTCATGGGCCATCCCACCAAATGCACTGGATGTGACTAAATTATGTACCTGTTTTTAATGTTTTATCCATTTTTTCAATTAGAATTATAATATATAAAATATTTAACTTATTTTTAACATTCAGATATAGGTTTTTCTGGGGAGGTTCTGGAGGAGAAGAAGGTCCTCTCTCTTGTAAATTGGGAGACAGTTTGTTCCCCCAAGGATTAGTGAGGTCTCTATGTCACAGACATCCATCTTCTTAACATTGCTTTGGTAATGAAAATCAAATGGAATATTATGAACTCTAGAGTGGAATTGGTTAAAATTATGAGGGAGAAATATTTACAAAGTTGCAAGGGTTCAATCCTTCCTAAAATCTCCCAATAGATAGGTTCTAATATATGGAACAACCTTCAAAAATTCACCCTGCTCTTAACCTAAGGTTGTTTCTAGCAAATTATGAATGGTAATGATGTGGATTTCTAGTTGGATCCCTAGGTCAACCAACCTCCTCTAGATTTCTACTCGATATTCCCAACATAAAAGAATGTGTTGATTGAGCATCTGAGAAATAAGGTTAGTGATTATTGGGATTCTTCTGTTGTTCCTCTCCAATGGAAGATTAATAATAATTGGGGTGGGAATGGTCTTAAAGGGATTTTTGTTTAGCTCAGTCAAACTCTCTCATCCCTCAAGTTCCATAGATTGGATCAAAAGGAGAACTTGATATGGAAGAATTCAAACTTAGGATTTTACACTATGAAAATGGGTTTTAGTCTTCTTACACCCTAATGGCCTCAAGAGTTTGATTGGGGAAGATTATGGTAGATGAAGGCTCTTCCCAAACTAAATAAAAATTGGTGGGCAATTTTTCATAGGAAAATCATCATGTTGGATAACTTGCAAAAAGAGGTTTCCATTTAGTTAACAAGTACATGTTGTGTGAACAAGAAGGAGAAAATATTTCCCATGTTTTGTTCTCGTGCCCTTTTACTTTGGAGATCAAGCAACACACCTCGAACCTGTGTAATTACCATTGGTGTTGGGATAATAACCCCAAAGAGGTGACCGATTCAAGGATTCCTCCCACCAATCATCATTTTTGCTAAAGAAGTCGAGTGGCATTCTCTTCTATATGGAAGTGTTAGAAATTCTTTAGAATAACTGAGAGGAGGGGGTGAATTAGTTATTCAAGTTCTAAATGTCCAATTAAAACTTTTTCATCAAGTAAAGTGAGCCTATTAAATTGTTCATACATCCAAGCTTAAACTTTCCTACTTAGCAAGTTACTATAAATCAACATGCAAGCATAACACATGAAAGATCAACACATAACATAGTGATTTATATGGAAACCCAATTTGGGAAAAACCACTAGTAACATGCTACTCAATTCTCACTCTTCTAAAGTGACACCCTATAAAAGGTGTACCCTATTAAAGGCTACAACACACTGTTAAATGTGACCTGGTTAAAGGATTTATCCACCCTATTAGAAGTGGGCCTAGTTAGAGGACTTTAGAATATTCTCTTAGAATGCCACCCTATTAAAGGATTTACAAATGGTTGTTAAACCAACCTAAGTCCATAGGATTTTACCCTAGCTTGCACAATTGTTAGAAAGTAACAACAAGGACTTTTGACCTGATTACAATTCACAACTTATCTTGCAAATTTTAGATCTCTATTCAACTCTTCACAATTTGCCTGGCTTTCAGTCTCTGTAGCTCTGATAGTTTGTCCTACTTTCAAGCATTGTCTCCTTGAGACTTCATGCTTGATGTACCAGTGCAATCTCCTATATGACCACTTATTGAAGCAGAGTCTCTGTGCTCTGTTCTTCCTTCTCCTTGATGCCTTCTCCTTGACACCCTTCAACCACTTCACAATTTGGCACACCAACAACTCTAGCTTCTCGGCCTGTGACTCCTTAAATAGAAGTCTGGAATTGTTTTTCGTGCTCGATTCTCCCCTCCTTTAATTCTAGTTCAAATAGATTAGGAATGATTTATTAAATCTAACCCATATCTTGCTTCTTCTAGAAACATCATGAAAAATTCTCTTGAATTTTCTTTAAAATGGTTTACATAAAATTTTGTGCCACCAGCTCATCATCCTTATCTTTCATCTGGTTCACAAAATTCAAGGTAACAAACTTTTTGGGTCAGATCGGACGAATCTTTGTCTTCTCCAATAATACAATAGCTCGGCACTATTGAAATTTTAGTGCTCGACACATACTATGTTACTTGGCATCCACTAAGTTTTACTGATGCTCAACACCTGTTACTTTGCTCGGCACCTAAACATGCTTAGCTCCTTCTATATCACTCAGTACATAGTAGATTTTTCATTTGCTCAGCACTAACTAAAAATCTACTTGGCCCGAACTAGTTTGCTCGACCCTCACTAATGAACTTTAGTTAAGCTTTGCAGGCATCCTTGTTGCAACTTATTCTTCTAGTGTTTCTAAGTGTGGCCAGCACCTATATCTTCAAGTATGTTATCAATACATCATTTTACCACTGTCTTAACTAATCTTTGCACTTCATTACAAAACCATAACTCAACCTTTCCCTTAGGTACTCTTGTTACATCTTATTGATTAAATCCTCTTCATCAATCAACTAAGTGATAGGACTTGGATCTTATAAGAAATTGTCATTCCAGAAAATAGCAGGTTTGACATTAATGAAAAAACATGTGGGGCCCATTTGTCGTTGCACCAAAAGCCATGACTATTAGTGAACATGGAAAACTACATAATTAACCACCTGTGGGCAGCGGAGCGCATCGCATCACCCAAAAATCTCCCCCTCAATGTGCATACCAGGTGCTTACGCGGGTCGGGAAGGCATCGGGGAGATTTGAACCCATGACTAGGCCAAAACCAGGCTCTGATACCAATTGTGGGGCCCATTTGCCATTGCACCAAAAGCCATGACTGTTAGTGAACATGGAACACCACATAATTAACCACCTGTGGGTAGGGGAGCACGTCGCATCACCAACAAAACAATGATTAAAAACATTCTTTAATAACAATCTTCCTTCTTTTTGCAACAATCTCCGTCTTTGATAGTATTCATTTCCAATCAGATTTCTAACAATCTCACTCTTTGGCATTGATGGAAAACCAAACTAATCAACCAATTTATCAAAATGCTAACTAGGTTAAAATAGTAAATCAAATGCCAAAAAGAGAAATGTGTTACCATCAATTTCCACAACTCCCTTTCTGATCTATTATCCTAATTTCTTTGCTTCTGCTTCTCCCTCTTAGTTGTTGTATCTTGTTTTTTCCCTTACTGCTATATCTTCCTGAACATCCTTTTTCTCCCTCTTTTCTTTGGCTTACCACTATTCACTTAGATCTTGTACTACTCTTGACTCCTTCTTACATTATTTCTCCCTTTATCCATTTGATCCTGTAGATAGATTTGATCAATTTCTTGCTATTTCTTCCTCTCTTCAATTGAATGTTCTTTATCAGTTTCTTGCCACTTCTCCCTCTTTGACAACAATGCCAAAGATGTATTGTTTCAGCATTTTAACATGCTAGTGTAGCATTTGCAGGTACCTCCAATTTCTCCCTCTATCACCTTGCTTGTGACTGATTTTGAACTTCAACACTTTGATTACTTCAAGAAAAATCCTAAAGTAAATCTCCTCTGCATCAATTTGTAATATGCCAACAATCAACTCATTTGATTTAGGGCAATCTTGCTTTTTCTCAAACAGTCTTAGATAGGGGTATCACCCCTAATTTACCTCTAAGATACTCAAAAGCATCTTTAGGTAGTTCCTTTATAAAGATGTCAGCAATCTTTTCCTTTGAACTGACATACTCCATCCTTATTTTTTTGTCCTCCACCAATTCTCTTACATAATGATACTTAATTGCAAAATTCTTTATTTTGGCACGCATCACAAGATTCTTTGATATGTTGATGGAACTTGTGTTATCACAATACAATATCACAGGTTCAGTTACTTCTTCCTTCATACCTTGCAACAGATGTTTGATCCATACAATATTAGTGTAGTTGATAGTAACAGCAATATATTTAGCTAGACTATGAGGTACAACTTTGCTTTTTTCTTGTCCAAGTAATCAATCTTTTCCCTAAGAAAAGTGCTCCTTTACTAGTGTTCTTTCTATCATCAATATTACCTCTCCAATCTGCATCATTGTAGACTTTCCAATCAAACTTTTCACTCATCTTGTAGTACAAACCAAACTCATCAGTTCCTTTAGGTACCTTAGTATTCTTTTTACTACCATCAAATTATTTTCTCTTGGGTTAGCAAAAAATCTTGCCACTATTCCAACTACTAATGCAATGTCTACTCTACTATGCACAACATATGGCAATTTTCCAATCATTGATTTATACATTGTCTAATTCACTTTAGCTAACTCATCATTTTTTGATAACTTGTCTTGTTACCATTGGTGTACTAACTGGTTTTGAGTCTTCTAATTCAAACGTCTTGAGTATCTCCTTGATGTATCTTGATTGAGTCACAAATATGCCATGCTTTAGTTGATGTACTTGCAATGCAACAAAGAATTTGATTTCTGCAAACATTGACATCTCAAACTCATGTTTCATTTGATCAGAAAAATATTTGCATATGACATCTTTTCCTCCAAATATTATATCATTAACAAATATTTTAGATATCAAAATGTCTTTACCATTTTTTGCGTTGATGTACAGGTTGTTGTTATCTATTCTCTCAAATCCTATCTTCACAAGGTATTTATGCAGTCTCACATACCATGCTTTAGGTGCTTGCTTTAAACCATAGTGTTTTATGTAGTTTGCAAACCATATCCTTGTTGTTGTCATCAACATATCGCTCTAGTTGTTCTATGTATACTTCCTCTTCTAATATACCATTTAGAAAAGAACACTTTACATCCATTTGGTACACTTTCAAAGCTTTATAAGAAACATATGTAAGTAGTGTTCTTACTCCTTCCATTCTCACAATAGGGGCAAATATTTCTCCATAGTCCAATCCTTCTTCAAATGGATAGCCTTTGCAGACTAGTCTAGCCTTGTTTCTTCTAATCTCACCATTCTCATCAAGTTTGTTCCTAAAGACCCATTTGGTACTAATTACATTCTTATTAGTTGGTCTAGGAACTAGGGTCTAGGTTTTGTTTTTCTTAATCTAATCTATCTCCTCTTCCATAGCTTTATGCCAATTATCATCATGTAGTGCATCCTTCATTGTTTTGGGTTCAATCTTGCTCAGCAAACATGATTCATTCCTTAGTCCATTCCTTATCATTGGTCCAACTTCCTTGCCTCCAATGATTTGTTCTATAGGGTGATGTCTTCTCACATAGCTAGATAGTCTTAGTTATGTCCTTCTTTCCATGTTTGGTCCTTCATCTTCAGAGTCACTTTGCACATCACTATCTAGTATTTCATTATCTCTTCCATGTGTACTATTTTTAGAATCAGAATGTGCATTTTCTTCATTTTGCAACTCAGCTTCTAAATGCAGCTCGACATTCATTGGTTGTGACTCGAATGATACTGAAATTTTTGCTAGTTCCCAACTTGATTTGTAGCATCATCTTCAATAGATATTCCTTCATAGAAGTATACAAAGGATCTATAATCTTTTAGTTTCTTGGATTCATCAACTTGGACTTCTACATTCTCATCAAAATTTATGGTTGCACTCTCTACAATCTTGTTAGTGTTAGTATTCAAAAACTTATATGCCTTACTTCTAGTGGAGTATCCAAGGAATATCCCTTCATCACACTTTGCATCAAACTTTTCATTCTTGGTATCTTTAAGAATATAGCATTTACAACCAAACACTTTGAAATGTTTTACGTTAGGTGAGTGACCATACCATATTTCAAAAGGTGTTGCATTTGTTCCTCTCTTGACTTGTACTCAATTCAGGGTAAGAATAGCAGTACTTACAGCTTCTCTCTAGTACTTAAGAGAAACATTTTTCTCCATCATCAAGGTTTTGGCATAGTCTATCACTGATCTATTCTTCCTTTCCATAATGCCATTGTATGGGGGAGTTTTTGGTACTGATGTTTGTCTCTTGATTCCTTTGTCATTACAAGATGTCTCAAATTCTTTTGATGTAAACTCTCCTCCTCTGTCTGATATCAGGCATTTCAGACTCTTTCCAGTTTCCTTCTCAACCCTAGCCAAATACCACTTAAACATTTTAAATGCATCAAAATTTTTCTTTAAGAACATGGCAATCATCATCCTAGAATAGTCATCCACAAATAGCATTATGTATATGTCTCCTTGGTAGCTTTGCACTTCTATTGGGCCACATAAGTCAATATGGACTAGCTCTAGTATTTATTTGGAAGTATAGGTTTTTCTTTTGAAACTTGACTTGGTCATCTTCCCTAGTTGACATTATTTGCACATTGTGTTTTTAGGCTTCTTCAACTTAGGCAAGCCTCTTACTTTCTTCTTTTTGCTGATGCTAATCAAATTGTCAAAGTTAACATGACATAACCTTTTATGTCATAACCAATCATCAACAAGTCTAACAATAAGATAGGTTGCATCTTCCATATCTAGGTAAAGTAGATTACTCCTAGTTTGTTCACATTTTCCTATCAAATTTCAATCAGTATCATAGATTTTGGCAGTTTTTGTTTCCAAATTCTACCTTGCAACCTATATTGCCTAATTGTGATACACTCAACAAATTGTAGTTTAATCCTTCAACATAGTATGCATTATCACATGAAATTTTTTTCGTCAGTTTAATAGAACCTTTTCCCTTGATTTGGCATGGAGTATCATTTCCAAATCTAACACTATTTCCATCATACTGGGTAAAGGTAATAAATTTACTTTTGTTTCTTGTTATGTAATGTGAGTATCCACTATCTATGATCCACTTGTCATTTTTTTTTATATAGGTTACCAGTACTATTGCTTCATCTTCATCTGATTCATCCTTCATGGCTAGATAGACTATCTCATCATCATTCTCATCAGAATCTTCTTCAACAGTGTAGCATCTTTTACCTTTATCCTTGTAATCTCTGCTATCATCTTCTATTTTGTTCTTGTACTTGTTTCCTTCATTCTAGTTCTTCTTCTATGTACACCTGGCAGCAATATGTCCTACTTTATTGCAATTAAAACAAATGATAGGCATCTTACCATTGAATTTACTTTTGCCTCTATGAAATCTTCTGGCCAATAATGCTTCCAATTGTTCCACATCCTCTTCATCTGTATTGTTGTCACTGGATGCATGTTTTCCTTTCATACTCTTCTTCTTTGATTTCACCTTCTTAGTATCTTTCAATGATAGCTTAGCCTTGAAATAAGATTCAAGATTCTTAGGTTTGTAGTTAACATAATTGGACAACTCAAATGTAGTAAGTCTTCCCACTATTCCTTCAAAGGTTAGTTGATTTCTTGAGACACATCTCAAGTGTTGGATGGCTGAAAATCTAATAGCATAGATGAGGAGCAGGGTTCTTAAGTATTTTTTATTAACAGTATCATATTCCAAATGACCACCTAAACTTCTTATTGCACTTACCACTTCTATCACTCTAGAGGCATATCGAGCAGCATTCTCACCTTCCTCCATTTTCATGTCAGCAAACTTTCCTTTGAGGCTTTCTCTTTTTTCTGTTTGAACATTTTGATATCCTCTATAGATATCTAACAGGGCTTTCCACATTTTGAATGTAGAATCACATCCTTTGATGTCATCAAATTCAACATAGTTGAGTGTAGAGGCAATCTCCAGCATTGCCTGATTGTGCTCCTTCCTCTTGTTCAAATCATCTGCAGAAAGGGGTCCAGGTGGATCTAAATGTTCCACTCCAATTGAGGTTTTTGCATAATCATCTATTAATCCAAGGTTCAATTTCATTAGGCTTTTCCATGCAGCGAAGTTATCTCTATTGAGCTTAAGAACTTCTCTTTTGGACATCTTGATATGTCTTGCTTCTAGTACCTTTAAACTAAGTCAGCAGATGGTTCTGATATCAATTGTTCGAAATGCTTTAAAATAAATATGAGGGGGTGAATTAGTTATTCAAGGTCCAAATGTCCAATTAAAACTTTTTCATCAAGTAAAGTGAGCCTATTAAATTATTCATACATCCAAGCTTAAACTTTCCTAATTAGCAAGTTACTGTAAATCAGCATGCAAGCATAACACATGAACAAAAACACATAACACAGTGATTTACGTGGAAACCCAATTTGGGAAAAACCACCAGTAACATGCTACTAAACTCTCACTCTTCTGAAGTAATGCCCTATAAAAGTCCTACCCTGTTAAAGGCTACAACACACTATTAAATGTGACCTAGTTAAAGGATTTATCCACCCTGTTAGAAGTGGGTCTGGTTGGAGGACTTTAGAACATTCTCTTGGAATGCCACCCTATTAAAGGAATTAAAAATGGTTGTTAAACCAACCTAAGTTCATAGGAGTTTACCATAGCTTGTACAATTGTTAGAAAGTAACAAAAAGGACTTTTGACCTGATTACAATTCATAACTTATCTTGTAGATTTCAGATCTTTGTTTAGCTCTTCACAATTTGCCTAGCTTTTAGTCTCTATAGCTCTAACAACTTGTCCTCCTTTCAAGAATTTTCTCTTTGAGTCTTCATGCTTGATGTACTAGTGCAATCTCCTGTATGACCACTTATCAAAGTAGAGTCTCTATGTTCTATTCTTCCTTCTCCTTGATGCCTTCTCCTTGACACCCTTCAACCACTTTGCAATTTGGCACACCATTAACTCTAGCTCATTGGCCTATGACTCCTTAAATAGAAATCTAGAATTTCTTTTCTCGCTCGATTCTTCCCTCCTTTAATTCTAGTTCGAATGGATTAGGTAGGATTCATTGAATCTAACCCATATCTTGCTTCTTCTAGAAACATTATGAAGAATCCTCTTGAATTTGCTCAAAACAGGTTTACATAACATTCTATACCACCAGCTCATCATCCTTATCGTCCATCTAGTTCAAAAAATTCAAGGTAACAAACTTGTCAGCTCAAATCTGGCAAATCTTTGACTTTTCCAATAATGTAGCAGCTTGGCACTATTGAAATTTTGGTGCTCGGCACATACTATGTTACTTGGCATCCACTAAGTTTTACTGATGCTCGACACCTATTGTGGATTCACTCGACATCCACTAAGTTTTACTGATGCTCGACATCTGTTACTGTGCTCGGCACCTGAACACACTCGGCTCCTTCTATATCACTCGACACACACTAGATTTTTTATTTTCTTGGCACTAACTGAAAATTTGCTCGGCTCAAACTAGCTTGCTCGGTACTCACTAATGAACTTTAGTTAATCTTTGCAAACATCTTTTTTGTAACCTATTCTTCCAGTGTTTCTAAGTGTGGCTAGCCTTTGTATCTTCAATTATGTTATCAATACATCATTTTACCATTGTCTTAACTAATCCTTGCACTTCATTACAAAAGCATAACTCAACCTTTCCCTTCGGTACTCTTGTTACATCTTGTTGATTAAATCCTTTTCATCAATCAACTAAGTGATAGTACTTGGATCTTATAAGCAATTGTAATTCCAACAAATAGTAGGTTTGACATCAATGACAAAATAATGATTGAAACATTCTTTAACAACAATCTTCCTTCTTTTTGCAACAATCTCCCTCTTTGATAGTATTCATTTTCAATCAAATTTCCAATAGGAAGATGGTCTATTTGGAAAGAAAGAAATAATTGTATCATTAAAGATAAAAGAAAATATGTTAATTCTATGATCCATGCCTTTTTTCACAACATCAAGGAAAATATGAGGACTATTCATCCCTCAGGGTATGGTACCCTTTGGGTTCGTGGGATTGAGATATTGCAAGAAGATTCAATCTTGTAGAATGTTTTAAAAAATTCAAAACTCATACAATTGGGTTAAGCAAAAACATAAAATTGGGCCCCCAGTCCTAGTTGGATCATATTAAACTTCAATAGCTCATTACTTGGTAACCTAGGTTAGGAAGGAAGGGGTGGCCTCATTAGGAATTCTAGAGGGATGTTTATGGTTGTGTATATAGTCATTTTAGGTACTCAAATAGAGAATGTGGTAGAAATGATAGCCCCTTTCCACGGTGTCAATTTAGTGATTGGAAAAGGTTTCAAGAAAGTTAGTGTGAAAGGGGATGCATTGAATGTGATCAAAAGATTGAATAATAAAGTTGATGTGGGATGAATTGTAAAAGACATCATAAATAAGCTAAGTTTTAGTTGCAACGATAGATGAGGTGACATGCCATCACATGTATCGAGAGGTAAATAATGTCACTGATGGGATGGCTTCCCTAGGAAAGTATACCAATCACATAAAAATATAGGAAGACATGCAATCGACTCCCTTAGATGCTCTTGTGGTGATCATACAGGATATTGTCAAATCAAATAAAGATTTCAATGCATTTAATGGGAGTTAATCTTGTCATTTCTTACCTATTTTATTGGCTTTAGGGTTGGCTCATCTTTGATACTTCCTTCTGTGAGCTCTATTTTTTAAAATTATAGTGAAGTGTTCTTCTTTGCAATGTTGAACATTTGATATTTTTTAGTTTGGGTGGTTTTTGGTATTTTGGTCAGGTGTTTCCTATGAAAGATAGTTTCTACAAGGTATGATGAGCAGGGAACTTCATGAAATTGAACCTGATAATTGCAAGGAATTCAAAAATGATTCCAAGGTTTGGAATACTATGGAAAGAGGGAAATAACATCCTATGTGGAGGGCATAAATGGTTACAACCAAGAGATTTCTCATAGGTTTGTGGTGTCACAAGAGGAGGGTAAGGTTTATATTGGTGGAGTTCCATTCATGGTGATGTTGGAAATCATTAGAGCTATGACTAGGATTAGCATGGAGGGCACTAGAATCCCCTTGAAGACCAAAGTGTATTTCAAAGAAGACTACAAGCTATTCTTGAAGCTAGTGGAAAATATCCTAAGACCTCAAGAATGTTCAACTAAAAGAAGTTGCCTAGGGAATGAAAAGAGGTGGCCTCTACCCTTATTAAGTTTATCACTTGTGAAGGTAAGTATTAGCATTTCAATTCCCACCTCTTTCCTATCTTGAATCACTTTAGGAGAAATGTTTAGTTCTACTTCCCATTCTAGATTTTTTCTCTGGTATTTGTGTCCATTGAGGAAGTTAGCATTAAGGGTCCCTCTCTCCATCAAATCCAAATTTATAGGTTGTATGAATTTCACTGGGCTTTGATTCCTCAATCTAGCACTTTCCCTAATCTAACTGTGGAGCTCAATAATATTGTTTTTACCCTTGTGTTGTCCTTAATGACACAGTTTTAGACTCCCCAGAAGCCCCCCTATGTCATATGTCTCGAGTGTTAGGGTTATTCTTGATTGTAAAGTTATAGATAAAAAAGAGGAGGAGCAAGAGCGAGCAAAGGATGATGTGGAAGTATTTGATGATTATGTCTCAACTTCTTCATGGGCCATAGAGTTATCCCAAACCCCTGATTCTTTCACTCACTACTTATTTCCCAACTCTGCCCAACCTCCCTTTCCCCCCTTTTATTAAGAATAAGTTGATATATCCTGAGAACCTTCAAATTCCTCACTATGGTTCTCCTGCTCTTCTTCCCACATCTAATGACAATGATGTCAAATTGGAATTAACTTGTGCTCAAATTTGACGAGTTGTTCATCTATTATAATCATCTCAAAGCAGTCATCAAATTGCTATTATACTAATTACATATTGCAAGTAGAAAAATCAACAAGCATAAAGCCCTTGCTAAGGTAGAAAAAAGTTTGAGAACTAGACAAAAGGGGAAAAAAAAAAAGATGAGGCCTTGTGGGATGTGCGGAGAGACTTCGATGAGAAAATATAAAATTGGGAGTTGTAGGGGAATCAATTATCAAATATTTACAGCACGGTGCCCTAAAAGGAGGAGAAAAATGAGACTATCATTGCTTTGGTATCTATGAAGTTGTTGTAAAAAAAGTTGGGGGAACAAATTGAAGAACTAGATTCACAATAGAAAGTATCTCAAGCCAAGATAAATATTACCATTGGAGGATTTCAAGTGAAGCTGGAGGAAAGGAAGCTCAAAAGAAAAGGAGAGAGGAAGCTCATGGAAAAGATGAAGGTTTGTAAGTTGTTTCCAAACAAGATGTTGGTCAACGAAAAAATCTCAAGCAAATGAGGAAGTAGTTGTGTTCTTTTGTTGTCGGTCATTGTGTTGGTTACTGTTGGTGGGTCTCGTGTTGTTGTGTTGGTTTCTAATTTTTTGCTATTTTTTGGTTTTTTTTTATTCCATTATGATTCTATAAATGTTTTTTTTTTTTTAATTTTTTCTTTTTGATTTTATTCTTGTTATATTTAGTAAGGTGTCACTATTTGTGAATATTTTTTTTTTCATTTGCTAAACTTGGTGTTAAGAGTTTGTTTGGGGTTCAAGCCTTGCCTTGCTTTACTTCATTGAAAAATATAGATATAAATAAATTCTTAAATTACTAGGAAAAACATCATTTTTATTAGACAGAAACATAAATTAGTTGTCCAAAGTATTTGTAAAGAAGATACGGATATATTGGTAATGGCAAAATTTTAATATATTGTCATTTTAAATTATTTTTGGATTTTTTGTAGAGTGGTTTATAATAATTTATATATTGATAAATGATATAATTTTGTGGAATGTTGGCCTTATTCTTTTATCCATAACCATTATATCTCTACTTTTCAAATTTAGATTTCTCTTATTCGTGGTTATCTCTATTACAAGTTGACTTGCTAAATATTTTACATAATTTATCCATACACAAAGACATTATTTATAAAATTCAAAGTATGTTTGTGCATTAGATTATCACATCAAGAAAAAATTACTATCATTCCTACTTCTAGGAGAGATAACTCTAAGAATATTTTATTTTGTAGTAGTAAAAGGAACCTAGTCCTACATCATTATTTTAAAGAATATCATAGTTTTATTATATTTATTCATTTCCATGACTTTAGAGTTAGTCTAATTGAGTTAAGAGAAAATGAACATTTTTATCTAATTATCTTTTCTAATGTATGTTTGAATATAGGCAGTCCTTAACAATCAATACAAAGAAATAAATTTAAGAAAAATCAAAAGTAAATGAATAATATTGCACAAATAAAATCTCTATGTCACATGAAATGTCTACAACTACACTTGCTTTTATCCAATTGTAACATTAGTTGAATTTAGGACCGCCAAACCAATATTGGATGTATCAAATTAAACTTTTATGGTTCATTACTTGGAAACTTGGGGTGGGCAAGAGGGGATGACCTCTTTAGGAAATGCAGAGGCATTTTTTTGATAATGCATGCAATTAATTTGGGTACCCAAGTTGGCATATGTGGCAAAAATGTTACTCGTTTTCCATGGTGTCAAAATTGCATTAAAAAAAGGTTTCCAGAAAAGTATAGTGGAAGGAAATGCTCTCAATGTGATTATTATTTTTGTGGATGTAAATAAGTATTTAACATTTAAAATTTACTTAATTTTACTTAGGATAATGCATTTTTATATTAATTGTCATGTAGATGCCTAGGAATTTGCATATTTGTATGAGTTGTCATGTAGAGAACATAGTAGTTTGTACTCCAATTGAGCACATGTTGTAAACTACATCTCTTTATGAGATACACCTTTGTGTTCTTATCCTATCATTATTGCATGTACTTTCATGCATAATAGAGGATAATCCACTCTTGGTGGGTGTGTTCTTAGTTGTTATACTTATCTCTTTGCATGACTCATAGTCATCTTGATTGCCTTTATATACCAGGAACTTCAATGATGTATTCATCTGATTATCAATTATCATTTGATCAACATTGGATCAATTGATCTTCTAGGTCTTGTTATTTTCATTATTTTCCTTAAGAAAATTCTTACATGGTATCAGAGTCAAAGGAGTGTCCATTGCATAGCCATTGGAGAGAAATTTTTATTTGTAGGTCAAGTTTGGAGCTTGTTTTTGCAAATCAAATGTTGGCATTACATTGACAAGGTTAAAAAAACCCATAAATTGACTTTTTTTTCATCTAAAGCATACATCTGAGTGAAATCCAAACTCACTTGAATTTCGAAGGTGTGGTGGTGGTAATTTTTTTTAAAAATTACAAAGGTGATTTTCAAACAACAATATCTCACTCATTCAAACTCCTTTTTTCAAGCAATTTTTCTTTTTTTGGGTAGAATTCCATGATCTATACATTGGTGGAGGTTGTTTGTGATCTCTATCCCTCTTTTTTTTAATCACAAATCCCATTTTTTACAACTATAGAGGCTTGTTTAGACTCATACAGACACATTTAGGTGCAATTTTTTTTTAAGTGCATAATTTTTTGTCTACTTTCCATATCTAGTTAAAAATTTCTAAGATTTTAAATGGTGTAGCTATTTCCTAATTTTGGTTAACATATTTTTGAGAATTTACAAATTTTGGTGATTGTACATGTCCAATCCTTGATTTTACAACTTCAGAAGCTTTGTTTGGGCTCATAGAAATATATTTTAGAGTACCATTTTTTCTAAAGTTCATTTTTTTTTAGAGAGAAGACCATTTTTTCTATCCTAAGATCAGTTTAATTGGATGAAAATTCTAGTTTAGAATTTGGTCTGTTTTAGCCAATTGGGTGATTGTACTTTATAGATCCTTTACAAATCTAGTGTCCTAATTATATTGAGTATGTTATTGCTTCATATTTTTGTAATAATACTCAGAATCGAAAGCCCACTTTGGCCAAATTGAGCAAGTGGAAATTATATTCACACTACATATAAAATTCCAAATCACCTCTTTAGGGGGGTGGGGGGGTGGTTCTTTCATTAACTGCATTTTGGGGGTGAATTGTTGATGTAATTTGATACAAATTTGAGGTGCCATATAGCCATTACAAATCAAATTCTTAGTATACAATAAATTCATCCCATAGTCATGGCTTAAACAAGCATTTTTGAAATGAATTGTATTAGAATATATGGTAATTCCTAAAACAACTACATTTGGAGAGTGTTTGAAAATTTAGGTGACTACACATAAGTTAAAACCCTAGTAAAAGGAGAATGGAGAAATACCAATTTGGCACCAACCGAGCAATGTTGCAAATTTAGACCTCTTCTCCAATCCATCATTTCTTGCTTCTTGTGTCGTTTGTAGCCAACAATGCAAGCATTATCAGAAAGGGCATTGCGGTGCATGACTTGGCCAAACAAAATAGAAAGCAATGACTATTGCTTGTTGCTTGGCTATGAACCAACTTGCACTTCACCTAGGTGCTCACTCATGTGGTAAGCAGGTCTGTGGCAAGCCCTTGCCGGTGGCAAAGCTTAAGGAATCCCAACAGTCGACATAAATAGGTGTCTGAGGAAATGCTGGACACGTGAATGAATGACATTTTTTCTTTTTAACCCATGAATGAATGAAAATTTTATTATTTTTGTTATAACATTAAGTTGGTCAAAATTCAACTTAAGTATA
Source organism: Cupressus sempervirens (assembly GCA_028749045.1). NCBI lineage: Eukaryota > Viridiplantae > Streptophyta > Pinopsida > Cupressales > Cupressaceae > Cupressus > Cupressus sempervirens. The sequence continues at coordinate 234,621,680 of CM053787.1, read as the reverse complement.
CATAGGTTCATTGAAATTTTGACCAAATCGGCCACAGAATTTTTATTTTCGACCAATGTGGGAATGAAAAGAAAAAAGAAGAAGGAATTATAGCTTTGGTCAAAAATTTTGGTAGAAAAACAAGTGCAAATGTACTAGTGAATATATGTGGTAAGGCCCTAGTTCACTCGTAGTTTAGTTCGTCAAACGAACTGATCCCTTATAATGCAACTATTATGCCAAGAAAGATTTCCTTTGTAATTATGTAGATATCATCTCAATCTATTTTAGATTGGTAATTAAGCTGGAATTTGAGCATTCAGTAAAACTTATTATAGATATTATTGAAAATCTACTTTGTAGCTTTGTTTCCACCATACCAATTCATATAAAGCCAGAGTACTGATGTTTCAGTAGTTGAAAGTTATGTAGTTGTCTAGAATCCAAATATGTTATGTGCAACATCACTTTGCAAACTTGCAATGAGGATGAAATAAAAGAGAAAAAATGTAACTTGCTCAACAGATGTATTAAGATATGTTTGATCTATAGAATTGAGTTCAAAATCTTATAATTATGACAATGTTCATGTTCAGCCATGACATTGTGATTTTGTACACTACTGAAAGCTCTCTTGATTTAGCCTTCCCTTGGTCAACAGATGAACATATCAATTGGAAAAATAGCTAAAATGTAATAAGTGTTTCATTTTAAATCTTGAAATTCAGATCATTTCTAATTCAAAGTGACCCAAGAAACTTCTTATTGAACCAAACACATTGATATTGTTTTATGTTTAAAATGCTCTTCTATCAATTCAAAAATGAAAAATGGATTTTAGCATTTATTGGATCCCAATGATTGAATCTATAGTTATCTAGAATGTGGCCAATTAGCCATAGCTCATGACAAACATTTATTTAACTGTACTGCTTGGTGTTGCTAGTTTATAATCCTATCCAAGGTGTTGGTTATAACCTGAAGATATTTTGGGCATAAACATAGTAAGCTGCTTAATTTTAAGGATTCAATTTTTTATGAGTTCCATGATGCTGAGAATGGTAGGAGCTTGTTAATAACTTGGTTGATATCTACAATTCAAAAGTAGCTTCTTGTGTGGAAGGAGCAAGTTTTTAAAGAAATGATTCATCTTTTTTCCATAGGATTTTAAATATATCCAAGGATCGCTACAAAGCTTCTGTGCTAGAAAGTAGTGATTACCAAGGGAAGTTTCATGCCTGTCTTACAAAAACAAAGGTCATGATAGATTAACAAAGGAAGGCGACCATATGTAGTGGTAGAACCACTACACTTTAAAACAATATGAAATTTTAATAAGGAATACTCTAGTGCTACACTTAAACCTAGATCTTAGGTTGTCTAAAATTGTAGTTTGAAGGAAAAATAGGTCATAAATTAGGTCTGTACATAAAACAAAGTAGGTTACTTTTAAAAGGAAAAGATAAAATAGAGGTGAGTTAAATAACACAAATTTACATTGCATCCTGAGTAATCCAGATTCAAAAAGGATGAAGAGGAAATATCTACCTAAATAAAAAAGCAATCCTAAAAGATCATCAAGAAGGAGTTGAGGATGCTACTAAGAAAAATAGTGCGAACACCCACAATTTTGCCAATTTGCACAAGAATTCTTCATCTTAGGTCCACTTGATTTTGGAAAACAACTATTACCTACTCCCTACAAGAGATCATGTTCACCAATTACTACCAAATTAAAAAAGTTTTGATTTTATTAATGAGGGGCCAAAGCAATGCAATTTTTTCTTTCTTAACTAGCATTGTTTTATAAAGTTGAATGGCTAGTTATTAATTTACAAAAATAAGATTAGCACCCTAATTAGAATCATTCTAAGGTGCCATCATGCAGATCCATGTTGTATAGAAGGAAAAGGAAAGCATCAATGGTGCATCCAATTTGTGTTGAGCTAGTTTTCTAATTCACCTAAAAATGAAAGAATGGCACAACCTTGATTGGGAGAAATTTTGTTACCTATTAGCTTAAAATAAAATCATTTCAGCAGGCAAGGGTGCAAGGCTTGTTAATTTTTTATGTGTTTCTCAAGTAGTTTATGTGGATTGTCAAGCAAAAGCATCATAGATGAGGTCTGAACATGATACAAATTATGTCGCTTTTCAAAGAAAATATTTAAATCACATAGATCAATATTATATGCAAAGCAATCCAGATCCAGAAAAGATGAAGACAAAAGACATGTCTAATTAATTAACACAGACCTAAAAGATACTAATAGGGGATTTGAAGATGATTTTCAGAAAAATGGTGCAAATGCACATGATTTTTCTAGTGCACACAATAAATCTTATAGTCAGGTCTGTTTGAAGTCAGAAAGCAACTATCAGCTACTAATTGCTGAATATAATGCTCACCTATTACTACCACATTGAATCACAGGCTTTTCTTTTATTAATGAAAACAACACAATTTTTCCTTTCTAAATTAGTATCCTTTCCTAAATTTGGATATACTATAATTTTTTGTGAAGAAAGAGTTAGTGCCCTTATAGGAACCAATGCGAGTTGTCATCATGCAGCCCACTTTGTCTAGAATAAAAGACAAAGCATTTATGATGCATCCAATTTGTGCTCGACTAGTGAAATACACCTCTACCATGGATATAAAGCACATTGAGAATGAGAGAAATTTTGTTACTTGTTACTTGAAAATAAAACCAGTTGAGGAGGCAAGGGTGCATGAGTTGTCAAAACTTCATGTGCTTCTCAAACAGTTTCTATGGATAGCAGGAAAAGCCTTCACATACCCTCATACATTTTAATATTGAAACACAATCAATATTTTTTTGATAGGAAATGTTTAGTAAAATGAAGCAGAGAAAAAGAAACACAGTTGTAGTAGCACCCTTCTACCAAAAAAACACACCTAGTATAAAATAATGGATAAGATCAAGAAAATAATAATAATTACTCATTGCTAAAGAATGTGGTATCAAACAGCCACCAAGACAATTGGGTTCAGGGTGTACTAACATCTTCTAGTAGCTATATATAAGTGTAATTTATTGGTGACATCATTCTTGCCCAAGATATAGAAAAATTAATTAAACAGACACTAAAGAGTATGATATGGTTCAGGCCAAGTTTTACATCAAAATGTTGCCTAATTAGGTGCCGCAAATCCTATTGTTGTTTACTTAGAGTTGTGACTTTTAGGGATGGATTTATTCCTCTTCCAATTACGTGTAACCTAGTATTTGGGAAAAAATGCTTGGAGATGCAAAATTCATCCAGAGAAGAATTGCAAATTCAAGCATAAGAATAAAAAGCATGCTCCAAAAGTTATAGCAAATCAAAATATAAAAGTTGAAGAAATCCACAATCAAAGTTTTTTGACATAAACATGCTTCATGCTTGACCTTCCCTCATTGCCACTCTCTTAAATTACAAATTATTTCTAAGAAAAACAAAAAGAACTAAAGCTTTGATTACATATCCAATTGTCAAAAGCATTTTCCTCATCTTCAAATATCAAAGGGCTTAGAAATTAATTCCCCTAGAGTTGAAAGTAAAACTTAATGAATTCTTCCCAGACACTTTATTGTATTCACTTATGTACCATAAATCAATGCTATTGGTGCTGCCTCATCCTAGTCCAAGGTTTTTTTCCAGCAATAGAACCACCAAAATCTACAAAATTTTCTATGTAGCACAACAGTCTGAGTTGCACTCATGCAATGATTATGCAAAATAAGCTTCAACAGAGAAATTGGATACATAAGTTTCAAGCAGACTCTACTCTAGCTTCAGCATAAGAATTATTAAGTGGGACACTTGATAATTTTTTAGAGGGTTCAATAACATTAACTAATCAGAAATTGACTCAATCAATTTGTGAAGAGATATATGCACCATGAAGGCCTTGGATACAAGACTCATCATATCTATTAGTATACTTCACACTTTGCTTTTGCTATGTAATTTTGATATAATCAATCTATTGGTATTCTGTTTCTATTTTTTCTCTGTATGTAAGCTTAAGGGGAATAACAACAATTACTATATCTAGATAAATATTCAAATACATAAAGAGTTGTATTATAAAAACAAGTTTCTAAAACAATCTAAACAAAAATTTGCGGATAGAAGCCAGCTATTACTTCAGAATTTCCAGAGCAATCGTATCAGAATGAGTGATATGGATCACAAATATTGACTCTTGTGCTATTTTTTTTGTAACAACCTATTTGTTTTACAATATATGTATTGTTGTATTAATAGAATTCTTATTACCTTAAGCTTGGTTGGAGGGCAATTCATGAATGTTGATCTAGCTTGAATTCTTAACCCATCCGAGCATCCTCAAATAATATGCATTTATAATTTCAAGTCCTACCAACACAGTGATGAGCAGGCTTGCAATTAAGAAAAATGGATTGGATCACAAAACAATAACACAGCACCATATACTCACTCTATCTAGGAATTTTTCCACCAAGAAGCAAATCTCACGTGAAAGATAGTCTATAATTGAAAAATTTGTATGTGTACTGAGCTATAACAAGAACCCGGGCTTTCATAATAGTATAAATTTCATTCCTACATACACAATGAACGATGGGCCTATAATTGTTTAAAAACAAAATTGATCACACACCACAACAGCAAAGCACTATAAGCTTACTTTAACCTCGAAATTTCCAACCAAGAAAAGCAAATCTTACGACAGTCTATGATACAAAACTCAAAACTAGGACCCAATTATACAAGAATCTGGGCTCTCACATTAGGGCATCCAAATTTGTTATTTCTCATACAAGAATTAGAGATGCCATTCAAATTTATTTGCAAAGCACATGATCAAAATATTCAACACAAGTGATACAATTTCAGTGATATGAAATGACAGTCGGTCGTATTTTTACATTATCTCCCAATCCACAATCTGAGTTGGGCTGAAATTTTAACATGAGTTAGATGACATAAAATCGAAAAAACCCAATAAATTTCAAGAGAATTAGCATAGTATTGTTTGAGATACAAAATTTGTGTGCAGAATTTATTATTAAGTGTGTTTGAATCAATTTTTTTGAGAATCTCACAGCAGAATACAAAGGAAAATTTTAGAATTCATTTTACAATTTTAATAGAATCTTCAAGCATCCAAAGCAGAATCTATATAACTAGCAGCCTCTATAAAGTATGGATACATACAATGCTCTCGATGTTTGATTCATTTTCTCAAAATAAGGATCCCATGATAAGGAGACTAACCCAAATTCAAAATGTCAATAACAACAACAAGAATGAAAAGAAAAATGAATTCAAAATGTCAATAACAACAAGAAGAATGAAAAGAACATAGCATATTTGAAAGAACATGGCATTAGACAAAGCCAGATATATTTAGGTTACAATAGATTAAATGCTTCCATGAGCAATTTCAAATAGTAAAAAAAAACATATATGCTACCAAAGGTAACAACATGGACTTACCTCACCTCAAAGAGCTCCCACATGTGGCACACATGCAGACAAACCCTCCTTCGACCGACGGCAAAATGACAACTTCTTTATTCTTTTTTGGTTATGTGAACCGAAGTTGGTCAAAATTTCAACCAACTTGGGCATAAAAATAGAAAAAAAAAAATTCATCAAGCATTTTAAGAGCTAGGTCAAAAATAAAGGTTAAAATTTGATCTAAAATGTACTAGTGCAAAATTTCCTTGTAACTATTTTTTGGTGCTTTCATATAGTGGGTATGCACTATGTAAAAAATCTCTCTCTCTCTCTCTCTCTCTCTCTCTCTCTCTCACACACACACACACACACACACACACACACACACACACACATCCTCTCTCTCTCTCTCTCCCCCACCCCCCCGATCATACCCTCTCCCATCCCCTACTCTCTCTCTCTCTCTCTCTCTCTCTCTCTCTCCCTATCCCACCCTCTCCCATCCCCTACTCTCTCCCCATCCTCTACTCTCTCTCATTCTCTACCCTCACTCCTTCCCTCTCTCCCTATCCATCATCTGTGTTAAAATAAAAGGCTTACAAAATGTGTACGCACTATAACACATATGTGATATAGTGTATGTGCGCACTATGTAAGCCTTGAATTAAAAAATACTTTAAATAGCATGCATACACTATTTAAAGCATTGGATTCTACCAAGCCTAGGGCTTTGATTTTCCTTGGGGATCCAAATCAAAGGTTTGGAGTCACTAAACTGGTCTAATATGTGTTTTGCAAAAAGCATACAAAAAATGATTGATTTTTCTTCTATGCTCTCCTTCAAGTTTCCTCATGGTTGAGCATAGATGAAATCAAGTTACATGATATTGTAGATCTCTGTAATATCTATATAACCATATAATTTGAAATCATTCTATTTCAAGCCTTTCAACTCTAATTTCTTTTGAATGTTTGTCCATTTTATCTCAAAAACCAACATGTACTAATTAGGGTGTAGATTTTATCTCGTTGATCAAATTTCACAACAACTTGGTTTTTTAGAGACTAGACTCCGTTGTACACACTTTGAAAAAAAAAGAAATTTTGATTTTAGATTAGTTGTCAATCATTTCTAAGTGGAACACATAGATATTTCAAATTTTTGGGATGTGTCCAATTACAAAATTCATTAAAATAATACACATTGTAAAATTATCCAAAAAATCTTGGATAAACTACATGGTGTTAGCTAACTTTTGACTAAAGCAATTAAAGAATTTCAAAATAAGTTAAAATTTTACAAGGCCCACATTTTGCACTATGTTATATTTTTTCTGGAAAAAACTGTACCACTTCTTGTGGCCCCCTTTTTGAAAACCCAAAACTAAACCATTTTGAAAAAAAAATTAGTAGTTTATAAACTAGATTCAAAGGACTACTATTTTTTTTTCATATCTTAAAATTTTGAGCATAACTATTTTCAAATTCTTGTCGAGGTTCAAAAAATTTTGATTTTAGAAAAAAAAAAAGAAAAAGAAGTGGTCACTTATACCCGCCTTTTGGCACAAAAATTTTTTGCACTTGCCCACATAATAGGTGGAAAGGGGTCATTATCTCTCTCTCTCTCTCTCTCTCTCTCTCTCTCTCTCTCTCTCTGACCATCGTCCCCCCCCGTCATCTCCATCTTCCATGCATCTTTCCCAAGACCCCTTCTTTCCCTTAAATAGTAATGTTTTATATGGATCCTAATAAAAGTTTTAAAAGTCAACTTTTTCCCACTTTTACTATTTCATTTTTCTCCCAAATTATTGAATGGGGATTTGGGGGAAATTCCCCTTTTGGGGATCTAGGATAAAAACCACCCATAGGGTGAAGGGGTAGTTCCTCTCCTATGATCAATGGGTAGTTCCCCTTTTGGGGCCAAGGGGAAGCTCCCCCAATAGGGTTTGTAAATAACACCCTAGGTTCAACCAATTTCACACCTTGAGAACCGCAAAAACCTCTATGAAATGCACCAATTTATCAATGAAATGTATTTTTACATTTGGCACATAGGAAATATGGTGTATACCCTATAGGTCATGCACATTATTTAAAAGGTTTATTGCATTTTTCTAGTACTAAAGATTATACATTCCAAAAAGGGTGCACAACCTATATGGAATGCACCATGTTTAGTGCATGCCAAATTGGTTTTGTATGCCAAAATTGATACTTGGCATGCTATACCTATTAGCATGAATATTGATGATACTAGTTTGGGGGAGTACCCTAAGCATTGGAGAGTATTGACATGTTGCATTCATCGCCGTGTTTATCATTGATGTCAACATAGTATGGTTTTTGTAAAGGCTGGTTGAGTAACTAATAGAGATATTGGTCATACAGATAATGGTTTTATTGTCTAGTGATGTAGAGTCATGGACATGTGGTTTAGTGCACAAAGTCTAAGTCGAAGACGTAAGGAAGTTCTACCTAATTTACAGAGTGCAACTTAGAGTCAGAGCATTTGGAAAGTAGTTCCTGATGTTTGTTTGCTATCTTATATCTAAGATGTAATGAAAAAATGCACATCTAGGTAGTAACAGAGGATAGTCAATTGGTGACATCAACAAGTACACAAGCTCTAATATTGCACATGTAAATTTTTGTATAGACTATGAGATAATAGTGCTATTGTAATTGCAATTAATTAATTATCTTATTATAATTAATTAGGAAACTCTCAAGGCTGACTCAAGGAATTATTTTGAAGGTGTAGTATAAAGGAAAGATGGTTTCCTTGATTGTAATGTGTGGAGACCATTGTACAAAGTGCAATGTGCGAAAATGAGTAGAGTGTTTGGTAAATGTGTGTAAGCAATCCAAGGGATCATTGGATGTGAGATTTGTGATCTGGTTACAAGATCAAAAGGAGCATAGGTATAGTTGACAGAACAAATATAGAGGAAGGAACTAAATTTCATTTCTATTAATCTACAAGGAATAATGTAGAGATCATTTGGACAGTGGGTTCATTGATCTTATCCTTGAAGTTATTTGGGCAGTGGGTCTAGCTATCTTCCAAAGCTCCTAACAAGGTTGGCACAACTCCTAACAGGGATACAAAGTCTCCTAACATGGACTTATATGTACTTAATGTATTCACAAACTCCTAATAGGGTCCATCCTCTAACAAGGAACATTTATATTAGTACAACATCTTGTAGGTACCATCCCCACGATGGTTTTCCCTAGTTAACATATCGGGTGTTATTGTGTATGAGTATCTTATTGTGGTTTCTAATTATATTACTCATATAGTTAAAGTTTAATAAGGTTGATAATTTTGATATCAATTGGATAATTGATTCACCTCACCCCGCCCTTCCCCACCTCTCAGTTATATTGGTGGACTGTATATTCTAACAATACCATATTATGTACATTGTAGAGGGTGTATTACCCATAGGATGTGCATTCCATATTGCTTTTGAGGGACCAAAAAATAGTTTGGAATCCTTTTGGTCCCCCATCTTTGGGAAACTACCTAGTTACATTGTGTATTAAGAAATAAGAGTTAGTCACTCTCTCAATTACTATGGTTGAATATATTGTGGTACTGTCTTGTTGAACTCAAGTTTTTTTTGGATGACTCATGCTCTAAAGGAAATCTTGGACTTGTTTGAAATCAATGAATTCTATAATTAAGTACTATATCTCTTTTGTTTAATTTTGGCTTGAATGGGTCAGAGAATCCTATCCATAAATACTAACTAGCATTTTTTTGGCAATTCTCCTTAAATTGTTAACTTTGAAAAATCACATACTTAAGAGATTTTGTGGTTGTGAATTGTATACAACCTTTCGATAGTTATATTACATTCACAAGTTTAAAATTTTGATGAGAGTTTGAAGAAAAATATCAACCCTAAAAAGTCCATTGATAGACATTTATATTATTTGAAGCATTTTTGGACTATAAATTGAAACCTCTAATAACTCCATTAATAAAACAAGAGCTATGAGAGAGCTAGAGTCCCTGTCTTGTTGAGTTTTATTTCTTTGTTTAAAGTGTAGTGACTGAATGCAAGAAAAATGATTTATATTACTAGTCTTAATATAAGAATAAATTTTCTATTATTACTAGTCAAAAGAAAAAATTAGTATAGATACAAAATTAAGTACTATAATTATTGGTAATTTAAAATATATAATATTATGCGAAAAGTATTTTCTTAATGTGATTTATTTTAAAATCATTTAAGATTAATATGTTAAAGTTCTATGAATTGAAAAGAATGAATATTTGAATGAGATATTTTAGGCTACATTTTCACTGAATTATTATATGATATTTTTTTAGGATTCCGATGGAACCACATATAGTAATTATTATTTTTGTATGGTGACTATGCAAAATGAAACCCAAATACAATGTTATGTCCAATGATTCCACTGGTCCAATATTTTTCAAAATGTATGATATGAGTGCAAATAATCTATTGTAGGAAGATGTTGTATCGAGTATTTATAGTATATTTTTATTTCACAGGGGATTAATTTTGATTTATTCACAAGATTATTCTTTTTTTTCATTATCTCACATCCAGGCATTGTACCACTTGCCCAATCTTTTCAAAAAAAATAAATTATATTTGGTCTTGTTACTTTTTGAAAATGAAGAGATGGAGTTTTAAAAGCCCTTCAAAATCCAAACATATTTTTGGAACTAGATAGAAATTCTTACTTTTATTTCAAATTTTTTAACGATGATTGCAAATAAAGTAGTTTTAGATTTTATCAGAGTTCCCACAACCATATTAGATATGGATATGATTGTGAAACCACTATATTGTTTGACAGGATTTTTACGAGAAGGACCCATGTTGGAATCTAGCTCGATAATTTATTTTGTACTCTTTTTTGGGAGCAATCACACTGCCCTCACTATTGTAAATCATTCCTCAAAAATGTTTGGAATTGGTAACAACTTTCTAAACCATCTTTGGTGAGGCCCATTTTGTTGCCGATCAAGGGAAGAAGTGTCACCCATGGTGTTCAAATTATTTTATATTAAAAAAATAGTTTTTAATTTTACTAGGTTAATTAATTTTACTATAGTACTTTAATTGTTATTTACAAAGAAGAAAATAAATTGATAATTAAAAACATCACTATACCAAAATATGTTGACAAACTTAAGTTCATTAAACATTCTCTTTTTTAAATATCTAATCAAAACTTTTTAATATCAAAATATTTGTGACATGACCTATATTTTGAGATGCTATGTAAAACATTCTTTATATCAAATTTTCAATTATTAAACATTTATCAATATTTAATAATGTCTTGAGTATAATTTAAACAATTGAAATAAATTATTAATTATTCTAATTTTTACTTATAGACTTTCTTTACAACAAAAATAAGAATTTATCAAAAATTAAAAAATATTTGCTATATTAAATATCTTCAAATATCAAGTGGCAAATAATTTCATTTATATAATACAATAATCATGCCCTTAAAATCAGACTATAGATATTTTAATTCAAATTAGTAATCCTTTCAAAATTAAAAGAATAGCTTCCATATTGGGGTGGTTGGCAAATTTAGGAACTATGATGATAAAGTAAAGTCTAGAAGGTGTTAAAATAAAATGTAGTTGAAACATTGACAACACGATTGGAAATAGTAAAGATGTGAACAACATGATCATTTGGTATATTAAAAAAACAAAGTTGTGCATATTGTTTTTCAATTGTTAGCCAAATGTGTTGTGAAGTGTAATGCCCCGCCAAAGGATCCAAAGAATTTAACCTAGAATTTCACTAGTTTGGTAACATTTTATTTTTATTTTTATGAAAGTAATTACCACATATAACTTATGCACAATAACGGAAGCAATAGCAATGTCCATCTAAAGAGTAAACATAACATACATAACAGATTACATTCTTTAAGATCCCCTTAACGTGAATTACTTACATGAATCCATCTAGTACAACATCCACATGAAATAATAATGATAAGTCCAATGTTCAAATATTACATATCCAAATGCTCATTCATCCTCTGTACATGTCACAGGGTATGAAGGCTTAAAAGAATATACATATGTAGAATAAGGTACATCATCCTATCCTAATCCATGATACATCAAAGTAAAGATAATCACATGATACACATGATACATCATCATAGAATTCATATACATCCATCATAAAGATCAACAAAATAAACTAAGTGCACAGTTCCTCCCAACCGTTAATAGCATCATTAGACCATCGTGGGCCCTAGCCATCCCTCTGTGCGTAACATTCCAATTCACCGAGAAGATCATCGATATTAACATAGTAGGAATGTCACTCCTAATAAATACAACATCATATGTAGAAGTAATCTAACACGCAAACATAAGCATAAGCTAACATCATCTAAGATATGCTAATCATCAATGAAAAGATACATATCCACCATCACGAAGGACGCATCAGCCACGATGTCTTAATGAATCTCAAACGATAAGATTGAAAAATACACTACCACCCGACCGCGTGGTACCTAAGTGGTCCACTCCCACCATGCTGAGGAGATAATCTCAAGTCCCAAACAGGCTATGAAAACTACATAGCACAAATCTCTAAATTCCAGGAATCCTAAAAGTATACTAACTCAAGGGTTCCAATCACAAAACAGACATCTACTTCCCAGAGGCACACAATGACATGTAGGAACCTACTATGCAAGCGGGAAAGTGTCATCACATTTATCTCATACAAGTTACCCTGGCAGTTAGCTAAACTCCACGGGTCCATACAGATCTCATGCGGCCACTAGTATCCTTTCATACTGACAAGGCATGCTATGGAATGCAAGGTCGCAACCATGCGTTCTCTCCACTCCCATCCTATCCTATACAAGCACTCAAGGCATGGGCGAGAACCAAAAAATCTTATCTTTTTAGGTTCATTCAGTTAGTATTAAGTGTGTGAATGTTATCACTTATTAATCCAACTTACAATGAGTTACCCTGGCAGCCTCTTAGGGCCCCGGCCCCCATTGCAAGCCACTTCCCGACACTACATGCAGATATCCTACCCTAATGCTCATGGTATCATAATCATAAAGAGAGTCCATAAAATCATCAAATGAGAATCATCAATTATCCATGATAAAATCATCAAATATGCATAAAAGCATCAAATCACCATGAGCAAACATCCATAGAAAATCATGAACACAACAGCTCTCTATTGGCAACTGAAGTATCACTGATAATCAAAATATCCATTGGTTCTCAATAACCAAAATATATCTCAAAATCATACTGATCGAAGACTCCAAAATGGTTGAGTCAAACATGTCACAACATGACATCATCAATAATAAATCCACATTTCAGTCCCATCATGGCGACTAGAATATAACCAAGGATAACTGATTGATGACCAAAAATAATGGTTAAGTCAAGGATCTCATACATAAAAATCTCAACTATAACAACCAATATTCTCAACCAATACATAGAGCATCCATCACATAATCATGGTTGGGTTTATAAAGATCAAGAATAGAACATCATCATGACATCACATTCACATAACCCCCAAGCCTCTGGTAGACGTCCTATACCGGTCAACACTAGTCAACCCAAAACTCAAAACATTAGCATAATGAATACACAATGTAAACACATGTTTTGGTTTTGCTAAGTTTTCAAATTTGAATTCATATGCAAAGTCTCAGTTTTTGTATTCCAAGTTTAGAGGAAGAACATTTTCCTACGTTTTTCCATGTATTAATTTTTGGATGGATTAAAAATTCCCTCTAAACTTTAGTTTCCAATTATAATATTTAAAAGACGTTTCCACTAACTTAATTTTCATATGCTTCATATGTTTTATAATCTTAAACTATTAATTAATTCATAATAGTTAAAATTATAAAATTACAAAACTATTCATGATTAAAAAAAAGATGAATTCATAAATCTTTTATTATCAACTTTAAATCTTTTAATAACATTTATATATATATATATATACATATATATATATATTTATATTTAAATATATACATACGTACATATATAATATAATATTTATTTATTTTGCATTTTATAAAAAAATGAAACCGAATTTTTATTAGTTTCGATTCATATCACATAAAAGAAATTGAATATCAAAATTTCCTTAAAACAAAGCCGAATCGAATATGCCGTCCGCTGTCACTGTTGTGACATTTGCCGTAGGTACCCTGCGACCGATACAGTCGCGGGTACACTGCGTAGCAGGTACCGCGCGACCCTTTAAAGCACGGGTACGGGGTGCGATTCTGCCCCCACCCAAACATGCATTAGTATTTATTTTAACATACAATTGCAGCGCGATTTAATAAGTTGCGAAATACGTTTATTAAAATGTTTCTGCCACAGTAAGGTTATGATTATATAAATATATATTATATATATATATATATGTATATATATATATATATATATGTATATATATATATGTATATATATATATATATGTATATATATATATATGTATATATATATATATATATAATAAGGTTTATGTATATATATATGTATATATATATATATATATATAATATACAAAATCATAGTATGTTTATAAAACTACAAGCTTTCATTTTCAGAACCTCTCTATGAAACTTGTTCTTTTAAAAATTCTCTGATGACTAATTCTAATGGGTTTGTCCATGAATTGCAACCCTAGTTTGTATTATTTTCAAATCTAAGCATATAGAATCCTTAAATAAAACTTAATTTCCCAAATTGAAAATGCACAATGAAGACATATGGAAAATACGAAGAAGACAGGGGAGAGCAAGATGCAGAAGTATCATAATGAAACCACAAGAATCTACCTGGATTCTGATGCTAACTCGCTTATCCTCAGATAACCCGCAGAGCAAGCTCCCCTTCTTCAGAATTTTCTCGAATCCTCCAATGCTTCAACTGTTCTCCACGCTAACCACACTATCCATGCTATGTCCAAGCTATGTCCAAGCTATTAAGGAATGCCCGTATATAAAGAGCTCCCAAGAAAATCCTAGAATGCTTTTGGAACCAGCTGGAAGATGTCACCAACTAAGCATGGTCCGTTTTCCAACCTTTTTGATAAAGCCCTAGGGTTGTAGACACCATGTGCTTAATTGATGCACTAACCCCCGTGTTGTTGACACATGAGAAATAGAGAACTACGTTATTTCCCATGCAAACTTATAATTCCAATAACTTTTTAAATTAATTTTCATTTAAATATTTATAACTCCCAGTTTAATCTTCATAACTTTTATTTTAATTTTATTAATATTTGTTTATTAATTTATTAATATTTTATAGTTGTTATTTATTTTAATTTCTAATTTTCTTGTAATTTAATTCCTTTATTTCTCAATTAATTCACCTTTAAATTAATTATAATCAAAATATCAAAAATCATGATATTTAATTTTCTCAAATAATTAATTTATTAATTAAATCTATTTGTTAAGACTTAATTAATAGAAAATTCACCATAGACCTTCATGATAAAATATGAACACCCATCATAGGACAATTCATACAAAATCAGTCTAAAGGATTAAAAATCACAAAATATGTCATCCGACAAATTCAGTGGGTACTCAACTCGGATACTTGTCCTAACTCACTAGGACAAATGGTTTTAGGGTTTGGGATTTGGACTTGAGAATTTATCTCCCCTCTCTTATCATTGAGATAGTATAATAGGGTACGCTCATCCTGGCAATTCAGGGAAGTCGATGCCCGGTACCTGCAACCTGCAGAAAAACCATGCATGTACATACAATATATATATAGTGCTAAGGTAAAAAGGCAATGGCAGGAAGTGGTGCATCGTGTAGATCCTGACTAAGCAGGTGACTATGACTCCCTTCCTTAACCACATCAAAAATGCCATACAATAAGAAAACACGCACACCATACACATGCAAGTATGGGGTAAGTATCCATAATAAAACACATAATATAATCAACCATCTAACTAATCATCAGCAGTAACAGAAAACAATATAATGATCATCATTCATACATGCAATATAAATTCTAAATGATCTCATCATATTACATCTGAATCCATACATAATATCTAATAGTGTCAAAACAAAACCACTAAACCATCAACATAAAACTAGTCCATCAAAGTCTGATAATAATAGCAATAATATGTCCAGAGAAGATGTGAACGAGGGTAGGCACTACATCCACCCCCCCTTGGGTTAGGCTTACTCCTGGAAGCCTATAAAAAAAAAGGGATATAACTCCCTGAATCTAGCCGCATCCTCCTAGGTAGCTGAAGAATCGTCAGTAGGGTCCCATTGGACCCTTACCTGCCCAATGGTTCGACCCCTGACGGTCAACCCCCACTGCTCCAGAATATGAACTGGCTCCAAAACCAGCTGCCAATCCTCTACCTGCAACGCATTCCAATCAAGAACATGCACAATATCAGGAATATACTACCTAACCACAGAAACATATAAAACATCATGAATGCGAGCTAGGCTGGGCGGTAGAGCAAGGCGGTAAGCAACCGGGCCAATCCTCTCCAAAATCTCAAATGGTCCCACAAAATGAGGAGCTAGCTTAGAACCCTTTCCGTAACGGATCAGACTCTTTCGCGGTCACACTCTCAAGAAAACCTTATCTCCCACTGCAAACTGCTTATCATTCCTATGAGCATCAGCATACTTCTTTTGTCTATCCTGTGCCATAGTTAAATCCTCGCGAATACGCACTACCTATTGCTCCATATCACGAAGCATCTCAGGACCCAACAGAATGCGATCCTCAAGGTTGTCCCAACTCAAGGGTGTATGATAAGGACGACCATATAACGCCTGAAAAGGTGCCATGCCAATAGAACTGTGATACCCATTGTTGTAAGCAAACTCCACTAGATAGAGATAGTCCTCCCAATGTGTCTGCCTATCCATCACATACATCCGTAACATATCCTCCAAAACCTAATTCACCCTCTCCGTCTAACCATCAGTTTCTGGATGATATGCCAAACTAAAGTTTAACTGCATTCCAAGCTCAAGCTGCAACAATGTCCAGAATGCAGATGTGAATACAGGATCCCTGTCAGAAATGATCTTTCTAGGAATACCATGTAATCTCACAATATCACGCATGAAGACATTAGCTACAGAAGCTGTTGTGTAAGAAGACTTGATAGGTAAAAAATGCACCACCTTAGTCAACCGATCAACAGTGACCATGATAGCATCATGATGACGAACTGTCATAGGTAATCCTACAATGAAATCCATGGAGATAATATCCCACTTCCAAGAAGGAATGAGATTTGGCTGCAAAAGTCCAACTGGGTGCTGATGTTCTGCCTTGACTCTCTGACACTCAAGACACCTAGCCACAAAATCAGCAATATCTCACTTCATTCCAGACCAAAAGAACAAACGTCTCAAATCAGCATGCATCTTTTTAACACCTGGGTGTGCTAAGTATGGTGTACGATGGGCTTCTGCTAGAATCAAGGTGCGAAGCTCATCCAATAAAGGCACATAAATCCTCCCGAAATGTCTCAAAAGACCATCTGATTCTTGAACATAGCTTGCAAACTTTCCTTCCAAGGGTCTTCTTGAATCTATCTCTCTGCACACTTCCTGATACCATGAATCCATAGGAAGTGCCTGAAGAATCCAACCCCTCAAATTGACACTAAGAGTCATAGATGATACCACATGTCTCCTGCGACTCAAAACATCTGCCACCACATTCTCCTAACCTTGAATGTAGTTAACCTCAAAATCATACTCGCATAGAAATTCCATCCATCGTCTCTGGGGAGCATTCAAATTAGGCTGAGTAAAAATATACTGAAGACTGTGATGATCGCTGTGTAGCTAAAATTTGTGCCCCAACAAGAAATGTCTCCATCTTGTCAAAGCATGAACTACTGCCGCTAACTCAAGATCATGCGTAGGATAATTTAACTCATGATCCTTGAGCTTGCGTGATTCATACGCTATCACCCGTCCATTCTACATCAACACTGCCCCAATACCTTCAAGAGAAGCATCTGTACACACCATGAAATCTCCCTCTAGATCAGGTACTACTAAAATGGGTGCACTAGTTAAAATTTCCTTGAGCTCCTGAAATGCTTCCTCACATTTCTCTGTCAACACAAACTTCTTTCCTTTCCTCTGAAGAGAAGTGATAGGATGTGCTATCCTAGAGAAGTTCTGGACAAATCTGCGATAATAACCAGCTAAACCCATGAAACTACGAATCTATGACACGTTAGTCGGTGTTGGCCAATCTATTATCGCTTGAATCTTTGTAGGATCCACTGATATACCATCACCTGCGATAACATGCCCTAAATATTGAATCTCTGACTTGAAGAATTCACATTTAGTGGCATTAGCATAAAGCTGATTGTCTCTCAAACACTGCAACACCAACCGCAGGTGTTCCTCATGCTCCTTCTAATTCTTGGAATATATCAATATATCATCAAGAAACACAAGTACAAACCTATCAAGATATGATCGAAAAACACCATTCATCAAACTCATGAACACTGATGGAGCGTTAGTTAACCCAAAAGGTACTACTATGAACTCATAATGCCCATAGCAAGTTCGAAAAGTGGTCTTGTGAATGTCAGCTTCCTTAATGCAAAGCTAGTGGTATCCTAACTTAAGATCAGTCTTGGAGAATACTGTAGCTCCCTTGATCTGATCAAATAAATCATCAATCCTAGGCAAAGGATACCTGTTCTTAATAATCACCTTGTTCAACTATCTGTAATTGATACAAAGGCGCAAAGAATTATCTTTCTTCTTCACAAAGAGCACTGGAGCTCCCCATGGTGATACACTAGGTCAAATGCTCCCTTTAGCCAGAAGTTCCTCTAGCTGAAGACGTAGCTCACCCAGTTCCTGTGTAGTTATTCGGTAAGGAGCTTTAGAGATAGGCTCCCCTCTAGGAATTAGATCAATGCTAAAATCGATATCCCTCTTTGGAGGCATGCCTGGAATCTCACTTGGAAAAACATCTGCGTACTCTTGCAAAATCGGGTGATCTAAAGTATTCCTCACATTATCTTCTTCTTCAAGATCATTTACCATAACAGAAAATATTTGACATCCTTTACGAAAACTTCGCTTCATTTGCATAGCAGAAATCATCCGCAGAGATATCGGCCTTGGTATCCCAACTATCTTTACATCATTCCCTTGGTCATCTTGGTACATAATTATCTTCTTCCTGCAATCTATACTGGATTTATGAGTTCCAAGCCAATCCATGCCTAAAACCACATCATAGGAACCAAGGGGTATGACTCGAAGATCCACTATAGAAACAAAGCTTCCTAAGCTAAGCCCACACTTATGAACTACAGAGTTCGTGGAGACCTTGATACCTGAGGCTAGTTCCACTTGCCAACCATGATCTTGCTTCACTGCATCCAACTTACACTTAGAAACTATAGATGGTGAAATAAATGAATCTGTAGCTCCTGAATCAAATAATACTGAAAGAGATATACCTCGAGTAGCACCTGTGGTCTCAACCACTATACCCTGATGATCTGCCTGACGATGATCAACTGCTGCAAATACTCTATGAGCTCTACCTGCATCACCTACTGTAGGCTTTGAAGCTGTAGGCCTAGGTCCTGAAAACTGAGGTGCTCGCTGTGGACACTGAGCTGCATAATGTCCAATCTATCCACATGAAAAGCATTCTGTATTCCTGCCAGATCCTCTACCCATAGGTGGTACATTTGATTGCTGTCGGTTGTTCCTGCTAACAAACGACTGACTACTCTAAGCTAGCTGATTGGGTTGATTTTGTTTGTTGTGTTGAGCATTGTGATTGTTCTTAAAGTTAGAACCTTTGCCACCACCTTGAGCCTGAGAATTAAATCCCTTATGTTGTTGCGTCTGCTGAGACTGCTGGTGAAACTGTTTTCCCTTAGAAGAGAAAGGCTTCTTGTTACCATCTGAATTAAAGTTGCTTTTAGATCCTGACGCTACTGGCGCTCCTACAAAACCACCTTGACCAAGGTTAATGCTTTGCTCAACAAGGATTGCTCGATGTACCACATCATTGAGGGTTTTTGGCTCAAATACTTTGACACCCCCAATAATACGGTTGTTCAAACCCCTAATAAAATGTTGTGTCAATTGAGCTGAATTCTCATTGAATCCTGAAAAATACATGAGCTCATAAAACTTATGCTCATACTTGGTTACTGACATAGTGTACTGCTTGAGATTATAAAATTCATCTGCCCTTTGCTGATTCCATTCCTCTGGTAGGAATCGTTCATGAAAACTCTCTAAGAAAAGTTCCCAAGTGACACTGTTCATATTGATCCCCAGCTTCTTCTCCTCAATTGTCCACCAAGTGGCCCCAAAATTCTCTAAATTGGTGATCGCAAATCTTGCCTTAACATTGCTGTCAAAGTCCTACATAGCAAAAATCCTGTCGAGAGAAATAAGCCACTGCTCGGCCACATAACCAGACCCTTGCTCATTGAAAGGCTTAACCTTGGATCCTGAAAGATCCTTCATCTGAGTGGACACAATGGACCTCTGACGATCCTTTCGAGGGCTTCTAGATCTGGGTCTATGCTCTTGTTCTATCTGATGCACTTTAGACTGTTCTTGAACAGGAGGTAGACGTTCTAGAATAGTCTGCATTAATTTTCTCAGACCAACCTCTTCAGACTCAGCTTGGTCCTCTATACGGTTTTCTTCCTGCTGCCTATTAGAGTGCTCTTCCCTGCTCTCTATACGAACCGATCCCTCATGGGCAGACTCATGGGCACTGACGGTTCTGCCATGACCACGGCCTCTTCCATGGCCCCTACCTCGGCCTCTAACAGAAGACCTAGTCCCAGATACCATCCTGCAATAGTACAGAGTACTATTACAATCAAGAGACACATGTTGCAATAGACTAAGTTCAGTTCTATATTTAGGTTTAAGTAAAATTTCAATTTTAACAACTAAGTGTTGAAGTATGAAAAATAAACCAGTAACAGTTCAAGTTCTATTTTCAGTTTACCTAGTTTCAAGTTGAAGAGATACACCTAATAGTTCAAGTTCTAGTTGTTCCAAAATACCCAGAGTTCCTAATGTAGAAAATCGTGCTCTGATAACAAATGTAATGCCCCGCCAAAGGATCCAAAGAATTCAACCTAGAATTTCACTAGTTTGGTAACATTTTTTTATTTTTTTATGAAAGTAATTACCACATATAACTTATGCACAATAACGAAAGCAATAGCAATGTCCATCTAAAGAGTAAACATAACATACATAACAGATTACATCCTTTAAGATCCCCTTAACGTGAATTACTTACATGAATCCATCTAGTAAAACATCCACATGAAATAATAATGATAAGTCCAATGTTCAAATATTACATATCCAAATGCTCATTCATCCTCTGTACATGTCACAGGGTATGAAGGCTTAAAAGAATATACATATGTAGAATAAGGTACATCATCCTATCCTAATCCATGATACATCAAAGTAAAGATAATCACATGATACACATGATACATCATCGAAGAATTCATATACATCCATCATAAAGATCAACAAAATAAACTAAGTGTATAGTTCCTCCCAACCGTTAATAGCATTATTAGACCATCATGGGCCCTAGCCATCCCTCCGTGCGTAACATTCCAATTCACCGAGAAGATCATCGGTATTAACATAGAAGGAATGTCAATCCTAATAAATACAACATCATATGTAGAAGTAATCTAACATGCAAACATAAGCATAAGCTAACATCATCTAACATATGCTAATTATCAATGAAAGGATACATATCCACCATCACAAAGGATGCATCAACCACGATGTCTCAATGAATCTCAAATGATAAGAGTGAAAAATACACTACCACCCAACCGCATGGTACCTAAGTGGTCCACTCCCACCGTGCTGAGGAGATAATCTCAAGTCCCAAACAAGCTATCAAAACTACATAGCACAAATCTCTAAAGTCCAGGAATCCTAAAAGTATACTAACTCAAGGGTTCCAATCACAAAACAGACATCTACTTCCCAAAGGCACACAATGACATGTAGGAACCTACTATGCAAGCGGGAAAGTGTCATCGCATTTATCTCGTGCAAGTTACCCTGGTAGTTAGCTAAACTCCACGGGTCCATACAGATCTCATGCGGCCACTAGTATCCTTTCATACTGACAAGGCATGCTATGGAATGCAAGGTCGCAACCATGCGTTCTCTCCACTCCCATCCTAGCCTATACAAGCACTCAAGGCATGGGCGAGAACCAAAAGCTCTTACCATTTTAGGTCCATTCAGTTAGTATTAAGTGTGTGAATGTTATCACTTATTAATCCAACTTACAATGAGTTACCCTGGCAGCCTCTTAGGGCCCCGACCCCCATTGCAAGCCACTTCCCGACACTACATGCAGATATCCTACCCTAATGCTCATGGTATCATAATCATAAAGAGAGTCCATAAAATCATCAAATGAGAATAATCAATTATCCACGATAAAATCATCAAATATGCATAAAATCATCAAATCACTATGAGCAAACATTCATAGAAAACCATGAACACAACAGCTCTCTATTGGCAACTGAAGTATCACTGATAATCAAAATATCCATTGGTTCTCAATAACCAAAATATATCTCAAAATCATACTGATCAAAGACTCCAAAATGGTTGAGTCAAACATGTCACCACATAACATCATCAATAATAAATCCACATTTCAGTCCCATCATGGCGACTAGAATATAACCAAGGATAACTGATCGATGACCAAAAATAATGGTTAAGTCAAGGATCTCATACATAAAAATCTCAACTATAACAACCAATATTCTCAACCAATACATAGAGCATCCATCACATAATCATGGTTGGGTTTGTAAAGATCGAGAATAGAACATCATCATGACATCACATTCACATAACCCCCAAGCCTCTAGTAGATGTCCTATACCGGTCAACACTAGTCAACCCAAAACCCAAAACATTAGCATAATGAATACACAATGTAAACACATGTTTTATTTTTGCTAAGTTTTCAAATTTGAATTCATATGCAAAGTCTCAATTTTTGTATTCCAAGTTTAGAGGAAGAACATTTTCCTACGTTTTTCCATGTATTAATTTTTGGATGGATTAAAACTTCCCTCTAAACTTCAGTTTCCAATTATAATATTTAAAAGACGTTTCCACTAACTTAATTTTCATATGCTTCATATGTTTTATAATCTTAAACTATTAATTAATTCATAATAGTTAAAATTATAAAATTACAAAACTATTCATCATTAAAAAAATGATGAATTCATAAATCTTTTATTATCAACTTTAAATCTTTAAATAGCATATATATATATATATATATATATATATATATATACACACACATATATATATTTATATTTAAATATATACATACGTACATATATAATATAATATTTTTTTTTTTTGCATTTTATAAAAAAATGAAACCGAATTTTTATTAGTTTCGATTCATATCACATAAAGGAAATCGAATATCAAAATTTTCTTAAAACAAAGCCGAATCGAATATGCCATCGGCTGTCACTGTTGTGACATTTGCCGCGGGTACACTGCATAGCAGGTACCGCGCTACCCTTTAAAGCACGAGTACGGGGTGCGATTCCGCCCCCACCTAAACATGCATTAGTATTTATTTTAACATACAATCGCAGTGCGATTTAATAAGTTGCGAAATACGTTTATTAAAACGTTTCCGCCACAGTAAGGTTATAATTATATAAATATATTATATATATATATTTATGTATATATATATATAATAAGGTTTATGTATATATATATATATATATATAATATATAGAATCACAGTATGTTTATAAAAATACGAGCTTTCATTTTCAGAACCTCTCTATGAAACTTGTTCTTTTAAAAATTCTCTGATGACTAATTCTAATGGGTTTGTCCATGAATTGCAACCCTAGTTCGTATTATTTTCAAATCTAAGCATATAGAATCCTTAAATAAAACTTAATTGCCCAAATTGAAAAGGCACAATGAAGACATATGGAAAATACGAAGAAGACAGGGGAGAGCAAGATGCAGAAGTATCATAAAGAAACCACAAGAATCTACCCAGATTCTGATGTTAACTCGCTTATCCTCAGATAACCTGCAGAGCAAGCTCCCCTTCTTCAGAATTTTCCTAAATCCTCCAATGCTTCAACTGTTCTCCATGCTAACCACACTATCCATGCTATGTCCAAGCTAAGTCCAAGCTATTAAGGAATGCCCATATATAAAGAGCTCCCAAGAAAATCCTAGAATGCTTTTGGAACCAACTGGAAGATGTCACCAACTAAGCATGGTCCATTTTCCAGCCTTTTTGATAAAGCCCTAGGGTTGTAGACACCATGTGCTTAATTGATGCACTAACCCCCTTGTTGTTGACACATGGGAAATAGAGAACTGCGTTATTTCCCATGCAAACTTATAACTCCAATAACTTTTTAAATTAATTTTCATTTAAATATTTATAACTCCCACTTTAATCTTCATAACTTTTATTTTAATTTTATTAATATTTGTTTATTAATTTATTAATATTTTATAATTATTATTTATTTTAATTTCTAATTTTCTTTTAATTTAATTCCTTTATTTCTCAATTACTTCACCTTTAAATTAATTATAATCAAAATATCAAAAATCATGATATTTAATTTTCTCAAATAATTAATTTATTAATTAAATCTATTTGTTAAGACTTAATTAATAGAAAATTCACCATAGACCTTCATGATAAAATATGAACACCCATCATAGGACAATTCATACAAAATCAGTTTAAAGGATTAAAAATCACAAAATATGTCATCCGACACATGCAGTGGGTACTCAACTCGAATACTTGTCCTAACTCACTAGGACAAATGGTTTTAGGGTTTGTGATTTGGACTTGAGAATTTATCTCCCCTCTCTTATCATTGAGATAGTATAATAGGGTATTCTCATCTTGGCAATTCAGGGAAGTCAATACCCGGTACCTGCAACCTGCAAAAAAACCATGCATGTACATACAATATATATATAGTGCTAAGCTAAACAGGCAATGGCAGGAAGTGGTGCATCGTGTAGATCCCGACTAAGCAGGTGACTACGACTCCCTTTCTTAACCACATCAGAAATGCCATACAATAAGAAAACACGCACACCATACACATGCAAGTATGGGGTAAGTATCCATAATAAAACACATAAGATAATCAACCATCTAACTAATCATCAGCAGTAACTAAAAACAATATAATGATCATCATTCATACATGCAATATAAATTCTAAATGATCTCATCATATTACATCTGAATCCATACATAATATCTGATAGTGTCAAAACAACACCACTAAACCATCAACATAAAACTAGTCCATCAAAGTCTGATAATAATAGCAATAATATGTCCAGAGAAGATGTGAACGAGGGTAGGCACTACATGAAGTATGTAGAGAAGACCATAAACATATCTAGTTTGGTTGGAATAGGGTTTTGAAGCAGTGGTAATCACTTGTTCTACCGAGCACAACTTGTTCAAAGGTCCAGGGTTCGAATCCGAAGGATGGGGAAAATCTTCAAAAAATTAAGTTTCAAGCTCTGTGACTCTTTCTCCATGGAATTTGTCTATTCAAACAATGAGACTTGATTTAATTTGTCTATTCAGACAACGGGACTTGGAATTGCATGCAACCGACTAATAAGATTGGACTCTAGATTTATCTGTTGAACATGGCATTGAAAATAGATATTGAATTTGTAGTTGATTTTAACAATTTCTTGGAGAATTTGAGAAAATAGGTTTACAAATTTTCTGCATAGATTTTCTATAGTTCAAAAAAAAAAAAAAAAATCTGGTAGAAATTTCTAGAAATTAATTTTATGTTCAATTTTTTTGTGGAAGGAAAACATTTTTACCATTGGTAAAATTAATATTAGCCAATCAAGAAATAGGAATTGTTGTTTAAAAATAATTTAAAAATAAACTTAGTTTTCAAAGTTAGGAAATGACAATTTTGGCTCTAAATATTAATTGTGATCATCACCGAAAACATTAGTTCCCTACCTATACATAGGCAAGGACTAATAGTCTTTTCCTCAACCTCTGGTAAAGCATCATTTATGGAAGGAATGACCCACATCCCAAAATTGTAATTTATATACACAAGAAGTACATTTCTCTACCTACAATTTCGTATCAAGTTTTCTACTAGCCCTATTTTAGTTTTATAGTAGGCACTATATGAATGACCTAAGGATATCTATGCATGGATACAAAATATTTCATTGCACTAGATGTTACAATTGGAACACGTGCCACAATGCCCATATGGATTACACATCCTTTTATGATCATGTCCAACACTAAAATTATTGTTACAAGGAAAACCCATTGATATTTTGTTTTATTCATTTTGGGGATCTATTTAGCCATTTGGGTGTACTCTCAAAATTTTGAAAGATTATATACATATAATTTTCTTGAAAAGATTCTAAAATGAGATATGGCCTTAACATTCAAAGGGAAATAATGGTTTTTTGAAAGAGAAAGTTTACTATTGAATTGAAGCCTTTCTCACTGTATAAAGATCAACTTGTCCAAAAAGAATGAAAATGTCTAGTTTCTATTGGAATATTCAGTCAAAAAATATCTTCTTAATGTTTAGATAAGGATTATTTATTAGTAGTAAAAAATAAATCAAAATTCTTTTTGAATGACTACTTATTTATTGACAACAAAAATCCTTATTTTTCTCTTAAAAATTTAAAACAATTACATGCTTATAATATAGAAAACAATGTAAGAATAACTCTAAATGACTTGATCTGGTTGTCTCAAATATACTCACTACCCTATATCCAATCTATTTCTACTTGCATTTACAAAACTTTAATCATCTCATGTTGTCCATTATAAACTTCTTTACTATCAACATAACTCTCATATTCTCATCTTAAAAACTTAAACATGGTCAGAATAAAACAAGAGTCCTCCTAAAAGACTTAATCTATCTGTCCCAAATATACTCACGACCCTATATCTAATCTATTTCTATGATAATTTACACAACTCTTCTCTTCTCCTTTCCTCCATTAAAGGAATAGTCATACTATATAACAACAATCTCAATGTGTAAATGTATGGATATCATTTCTATACAACACAATAAACACTAAATAAACTTAGATAAAATAGGTAAATAAAAGAAAGAAAAGTGACTTTCTCTTGGAACTCCAACAATTTTATCAATGATTATCTTTTATTCTACCAAGTTACCAACACATTGAAATAGAATCAATTGTTTTGGTTGCTTCGACAATAAATCTTGTTGCACTTATGATCATTGCTCACCATCTACAAATTGATGTGACATTTGATGATTCTCTCTAAATAGACCTGAGAGGTATAATCTTTGTAGTTGCATTTATTTGTGAAACTCAACCACTAAATTGTTATGAACTTATCATACCCCTCCCCTCCAAAAAGAAAGGAGCAATTTTTTCAACATAACAAGAGTATAAAGAAACATTCTAGATATACTAAAAAAATCATATATTTTTGTAAGAACTAAATTGAGTTATGACATTACAAATGTGTTCTTATACATCATAAAGGAACCAACAACCATGAATAAAGTGGAGGTGGTATTGAAATATTGAATCGCATGAAACACATTTCTCTCCTCAATTTATTCTCTAGGTTTAATATCATTTTCATCTTTTCCCCTCAAATATCCAAGATGTCATCATTGTCAATCTCCTTTACCATTCTTTATAGTCACAATATATAGATTTCTAACTCCAAATTAAACAACTCTTGAGAAATGAAGTTAGAAAAATTCTCAAAATTGTGGCAACACTCACCATGCTACCAATACAAAATATCTTCTTAAAAATAATCATACAAAATTTACAAGTTGTACGAATTTAATGAAATTCCAACAAATTGCATATAATGCAATTGAGAAAATTTGCTAATGTTATATCCAAAAGAAAAGATTAAAGTATATGACATGAGTTGAGATAGTATAAATACACTTTTAGTATTCCTTTTGCATTGAAAACCCAAAACTATAGATATAAAATAGAACAATTAGTGGGTCACAAATTTTGCATACATAGCAAAAAAAATATTATAACCTCAACCATGATAAGCATCTACAAAAACAATGCAGCAGATCAAGCAAATTTTGGTCACCGCCACTACTATCAACAACACATTAGCATTTAATTCTAACCAATTTCCCAACTAAAACTCTAGTTGCTCCTATTATAGATGGAACCAGTAATTTTTTTCTCTAGGTTTAGGCTTTGTAAGTATAAGTAAACCACCTCACTCCAACAAGTCATCTCTGTCATTCTTCATTCAATCCATAAAAATCATCAACTCTAGAAACTGAAAGACCACTAGAAGATGCACAAAAACTAACTTTTCCCAAAATACAAGAAAATATTAAAATATGATTTTAAGTATAAGAATAGATCAATACCCAAAAGCCACATATAACTAGAAGGTAAATAAGTGTGATGTTTAAAAACTAGAGAAGATATAAAATAATTTACCATATTATTCCTTCTTATGGTATCTGATAGATAGATTCCACTGAGGCCCACAAATTTTGCACAAGAATCTCTTATTCCTTACATTCATTCAATTTCAATTGGGTTTCTATGTTTTCACTTTATAATCTATGATGGGGCCTTCATTGGTGTAAGAAACTAAGTATTGTTTGCTTCTATAAGGTTGGTCCCAAAATCATTCTTCAATTCTACTAGACAACATAGTGTAGCAAAAACTTAAAGACAAATATATTACTCACTTCTTAGCCTTATACAAAAACCGAAAATTACAATTTCAACATTTTCTTTGAAATGCATATGGATTTCCTCTTACAATTATACCAACAATCAATCTTTTCCACCATCGTTTCTCACCATCAAATTTATTGTTGGCATTAGGCTGGTTTATAAACTTCACACTTTTTGGCATAAGTATAGACCACATGAACAGTCACTATGTAAAGTTCAGATGCCAAAATGTAAAAATATCCACATTCAAGCTTTCTCAAGTGACACATACAATGGTAGTTTACTCAACCTTTGCCACCATTCTCCATATTACTTAATCCTCATGGAAACATCCTTCACATCATAAGTAATATCTATAATATACAAGTTTATTCTATTTTATTATAATTTTGTATAGATTAATTCATAACCTACATGTAAAGAAAATTATAACCTACAGTTTTCTTTACTTCTTATTATTGTTATATTTGACAAAATTAGTTTATTTAACCTAAAAATTAATTTAAATTTGTAATATATAATTTTATATAGTGAAAAAACTTCTAACATTAAAACTTTTAAATAATTATAATAATAATGTAATTTGCTAATTTACAAAATCCAATTTTTTTTAATAAAAAAATCTAGAAAGAATTATTGCTACAATTCAAATTATACACTGATTTGTTTAGAAAAATACAAATAAAATAAAATATAATTAATAAAATTAGATTACAAATATAAGGCAGATTGCGTCTCTTGTTCTTCATCTGCGATTTGATAGAAACAAATCATTTCATTTAGCAGCTCAAGAAAAAATAAAACGGGAAATGGAAACATCCAACTATACAATGAAAAGTTGCTGAGATATTTGAAACGGAGATACCGAAATCCAATGGCAGAAAAATTTTATCTCATTTTTGCGCACTTTTAAGACACTGTGAACGCTAGATCTACGGAGTCAGATCGCGCATTTCAAATCTAAAGATTCCTTCAGCTCTGTGAGATCGAGTCTCAATGATTTAGCTGATTATGGATTTGGTAACAAAAATCTACAATTTAGCCCCTCTCTATAATTTAGCTGATTATGTATTTGGTAACATTTTTTCTTTAATTTGGCCCCTCCTTATAAATTTAGCCCATTATTCACTTGTCGACAGAGAGTTGTACCAAACTGGATATTGTTTTCTTCTGTAATCCAGCAACGATATTCTCTGTGAAAAATATTGGTGAAAATGGAGGTCTTCCTGGTGATGGCGGTCATGGCTATGATCTTGTTCTACAGCACGGGAATTAGTTACTGGTGCTGTGCATGTTAATTATTGTAAGTTGGACAACTGTTATTTCTGACCCGAAAATAGTAGCACTATTTATGGGTAGCTTGGACAGCTGTTCGTCCTTATCTATGAATAGCGGTTGTATTTATGGGTGGTTTGGACAGTTGTTTGTCCACTTGCCAAAAATTAGTAAATGGTTATTATTTACTAATTCTAGTGATTCCTTTTGGACACTTTGCAACCAATTCTATTATTGGCTGTCGAGTTGTCTTAATCTCAGCCGTTGGTTAGATTTAATCTCGGTTGTTGGTTTACCAACAGGAGTAGTATAGAAAGGGGTCATTGGGTCATTTGGATGGGAAAAAAGAGAAGCTTTTGAGAAGCAGTTTGCAGTGTTAGCAAACAATCTTGCAGTGTTAGCAAGGGCACAGGGAGAAGCTTTGGTGAAGTAGTTTGCAGTGTTAGCAAATAGTCTTGCAGTGTTAGCAAGGGCACAGGAAGAAGCTTTGGGAAAAACATTTGCAGTGTTAGCAAACAGTCTTGCAGTGTTAGCAAGGGCGCAGTGTTAGCGCAGGGATAGCAGTGAGGAATATCAGCGGGAGAAATTAGGAGGTTGTCGGAGTTCTGCTAGTGAGAGGCAAGGAATTTTTTATCTCTTGATTTGCTGAAGTTTAATATAATTTCTCATCTGTAGAACTGGTTTTTCGTTAGGGGTTTTTCTAGGGACAATTTGTCCGAAAATATTGTGTTGATTGTGTTGCACATTTCTTTCCGTATTTTAAGTGAAGTTGCAGTTGTGTTATTTTTTGATATTAGATGAAATTTGTTTTCAGCAGTTTATTAATCATTTGTGATAGGAGATTAATAATCAGTGACTACAATAGTTTGATTTTTCACATGGTATCAGAGCATTGTTAAGGGTAGAAGAGTTTTGCCCTAGGAAACAAATTTTGATCTCTTTAGATTTATTATTGCTTTAAACCCTTGAGATGGCTTCAGCTTGTTTGAGAGATCAGGATAGATTGGATGGTGCCTCAAATTTTGGTGTCTGGAAGGCCAGAATTTCTTTATTGTTGGAAGAGAATGGTATCAAGGATTATGCTACCAGTGGTGTACCTGTACCAACAGATGCAACACAGCTTGCAACATATAGGAAGGACGATGCCAAAACAAGGAGGATTATCCTTGATGGTGTCAAGGATCATATTGTTCCATATATCTCAGAGCTAGATATAGCAAAGAAGATGTGGGACGCCATTCTAAATCTGTACCAGAATGCTACCACTAACAGGAAGTTGATTCTCAGAGAGAAGCTAAAGAATACCCGGATAAATCAGGGAGAAGACATCACAAGTTACCTCACCAGGCTCAGACTTGTCAAGGATGAGTTAGCAGCTGTTGGAGATAGCCCTAGTGATGATGAGCTAGTGAGAATAGCCCTAAATGGGTTTACTAAACAATGGAGTGTCTTTGTTCAAGTTGTCAGTGGACGAGATACTTTACTGAGTTGGGATCGACTATGGACTGATTTCACTTAGGAGGAGTTTAGACTAAGTCTTGTCAATGGGACCAACAAGAGTTTAGACCCTGTTGGGAAAGGGACTGTTCAGTTTCAGAGGGAGAATGGAAAGATAATTCCTCTTCATGATGTGTTATATGTGCTGGGCTTAGGTATGAATTTGATTTCTGTATCTGTTCTTCAGGATAGGGGGTATAATGTACTCTTTAGAGGGACACATGTGTTGATTAAGCACAAGGATTGGAAATCACCCATAACTATTGGAGTTAGGAGTGGTCACCTTTATAGATTGCAGTTTGATACTCCTAAGGCACTTATGAGAAACAATAATCCTAGAGATCTTGGAGAGCTATGGCATAGGAGGTTGGGCCATATTCATCATGGAGCACTTAGATTTCTTTGTGAGACCATGACAGGTGTTCCAGAGGTGAGCACAGAGCATGATGATGTATGTAAGGGATGTGTGTTGGGGAATTTTGTGAAAGCATCTTTTCCAAGGAGTGACACCAGATCTAAGGGTGTTCTTGATCTAGTAAATTCAGATGTTTGTGGACCAATGTCAACGAAATCTCCTAGAGGATATGAGTACTATGTTACTTTTATTGATGACTTCTCTAGAAAGACCTGGATATTCTTCTTGAAGACTAAAGATGAGGTTTTCAGTTGATTCCAAGAGTTCAAGGCTCTTGTGGAGAAATCGACAGGAAAGAAGATAAAGGTTCTTCGGTCAGACAATGGAGGCGAGTACAAAGGAAATGTCTTCCAGGAGTTCTACACCAGAGAAGGAATCAAGAGAGAATGGACTATTCCTTACAATCCATAGCAGAATGGAGTTGCTGAGAGGAAGAACCGTTCTATATCGGAGGCAACAAGAGCTATGCTACATGACCAGGACATGCCCCGTTACTTATGGGCAGAGGTATGTAATACATCAGTCTACATTCAGAATAGAGTTCCACACAAGGTGCTAGGGAAGATGACACCAGAGGAGGCTTTCACAGGGAAGAAGCCAGATGTTAGTCACTTCAGGATATTCAGGAGTTTGGCATATTTTCATATTCCTGGAGATACACGTACAAAGTTAGATCAGACTACAGAGAGGGGGTACTTTGTTGGGTACAGTGAGACCTCAAAGGCATACAGGATTTTCATTCTAGGGACTAAAAGTGTTATTGTCAAACGGGATGTCAAGTTCATGGAGGACAAGGCATTCAAGAGATCCAAATATTTGCCAGCAGATGATCAGAGTGAGTAGCCAACAGAAGCTCCAAGACCAAGTCAAGGGCATCAAAGCTCAAATACAGTTACCAATACGAGTGTAGACTCAGTTAGTGAAGATTCACAGAGTATGGAGCAACAGGTGCAACAGGAAATGCATCTGGAAGACTTAGAGGTTGACATTTCATCCTCTACAGTTGGCAGTAGGAACCATGTGGTTCCAGATACACAAAGGGATACTCAAGAGTTTGTGGGAGCTCCTAGG
Organism: Cupressus sempervirens; assembly: GCA_028749045.1. Lineage (NCBI taxonomy): Eukaryota > Viridiplantae > Streptophyta > Pinopsida > Cupressales > Cupressaceae > Cupressus > Cupressus sempervirens. Next base: position 234,589,060 of record CM053787.1, on the reverse strand, counting down.
AAGAGTACTAGACAATGAAGACAACCAGCCAAGTTCAATGACTATGTGGCATTAGTTAGTCAGTTGGTAGATAGTGAGCCTTCTAGCTATCAGGAAGCTGCAGAACATCAGGTATGGCAAGATGCTACGGTTGAGGAATATTCTTCAATAATGCAAAATGATGTGTGGGAGGTAGTACCTTGACCAACAGATAGGGTTGTAGTTGGATCACGCTGGATCTATAAGATAAAGCATGGTGCAGATGGTAGCATCGAGAAATACAAGGCTAGGTTTGTGGCAAAGGGGTTCTCTGAGAAGGAGGGAATAGACTATGAGGAGACTTTTGCTCCAGTTGCCAGGTATACTTCTATACAAGATGTAATCTCACTTGTAGCAAAGATGGGATGGCAGATCCATCAAATGGATGTCAAGACAACATTCCTCAATGGTGAGTTGAAGTAGGAGGTATACATAGAACAACCAGAAGGCTTTGTAGCACACAACAAAGAGACCCACGTGTGCAGATTGAAGAAAGGTGTTCGACTACAATACATACCTACAAATGAGTAGGTAGTAGACATTCTGACGAAGGCTTTGGGAAAGGCCAAATTTATCTTCTTCAGAGATAAGATGGGTGTCATGCAGAACAGCTTCCTTGCTAAGAGGGAGTGTTAATTATTGTTAGTTGGACAGCTGTTATTTCTGACTCGAAAATAGCAGCACTATTTATGGGTAGCTTGGACAACTATTCATCCTTATCTATGAATAGCGATTGTATTTATGGGTGGTTTGGACAACTGTTTGTCCACTTGCCAAAAATTAGTAAATGGTTATTATTTACTAATTTTAGTGATTCCTTTTGGACACTTTGCAACCAATTCTATTATTGGCTGTCGAGTTGTCTTAATCTCAACCGTTGGTTAGATTTAATCTCAGTCGTTGGTTTACCAATAGGAGTAGTATAGAAAGGGGTCATTGGGTCATTTGGATGGGGGAAAAAAGAAGCTTTTGAGAAGTAGTTTGCAGTGTTAGCAAACAATCTTGCAGTGTTAGCAAGGGCACAGGGAGAAGCTTTGGTGAAGCAGTTTGCAGTGTTAGCAAATAGTCTTGCAGTGTTAGCAAGGGCACAGGAAGAAGCTTTGGGAAAAATGTTTGTAGTGTTAGCAAACAGTCTTGCAGTGTTAGCAAGGGCACAGTGTTAGCTCAGGGATAGCTGTGAGGAATATCAGCGGGAGAAATTAGGAGGTTGTCAGAGTTCTGCCAGTGAGAGGCAAGGAATTTTGTATCTCTTGATTTGCTGAAGTTTAATATAATTTCTCATCTGTAGAACTGGTTTTCCCTTAGGGGTTTTTCCAGGGACAATTTGTCCAAAAATATTGTGTTGATTGTGTTGCACATTTCTTTTCGTATTTGAAGTGAAGTTGCAGTTGTGTTATTTTTTGATATTAGCTGAAATTTGTTTTTAGCAATTTATTAATCATTTGTGATAGGAGATTAATAATTAGTGATTGCAATAGTTTTATTTTTCATAGTGCAAGGGCCAAAATTAGGCATTTTCTGAGAATTCACATGGGCCATTATAATTGATCAGGGCAATTTCGACGGAATAGTGTGTAACGGAAGACTTGTCGAAGCTCATGAGATGATTGGTGTGAAGAAAATGGATAACTCTTTCCATGAAAACCTTGGCGGCAATTGGAGGAGGCAACGAACAATTTCAGTTGCACCAATTTAATCGGACAGGGGAGCTTTGGAATTGTGTACAAGGGCAAACTTCCCGACGAATAGATGATCACCGTGAAGAGAATGAAGAAGTGCTCTATCGACGATTTCTGGAACGAGGTGGAGATGATGAGCAGCTTTTGCCAACGGAAATTTGTTGGGTCTCCATGGTTTCGACGTTGCCGGTGACGGCAAACAGGGCTGCCATGAGCAGTTTCTCGTCATCAGCGGAGGAGAGAGCAAGGGCGTTGCTGTCAAAGGGGTTCGAGGAGCGGACGAGGGAGAGAGGGGTGGTGTGTTGCGAGTGGGCCCCGCAGCAGCAGATTCTGTGCCATCCTTCCACTAGAGGGTTTCTTAGCCACTGTGGGTGGAGCTCCATGGTGGGAGCAATAAGATTCGAGGTGAAGATAATAGCACTGCCCTTGCAAATTAACCAGGGTCTGGACGCTCGGCTATTGACAGAGGAACTTGGAATAGGGATGGAGATTGGAAGGGAAGAAGATGGGAGTTTCAGAGCGGAACAAGTTTGCAGATAAGTGAGGGAAATTATGGTGGGTGAGGAGGGACGACGCGTTGGGGAGAATATGGATAAGGTAAAAGATAGGTTGTTTGGGGAGGGGGAAATCCAAGAGAGGTACATAAGTGAATTCATTAAGCACCTCCTCTAGTTTCGGTCGACTGCCCTTCATGTCACAAATCTCGTGTAATGATTGTGAAATTTCACAACTATAGTTTTGGTACCTCTTATGTTAAATTATGTGGAAGTAAATTAATTGAACTTTTTGATGTAGTTGAATGGTTCACAAAGAGCCCAGCAGTGATCAAGTCTTGCTAAGTGCAAGGCTCAAAGATATCATAAGGGATGAGGGTGGGATCTGCCTCGGGCGAATTTGGCAGCGTGGATGCTCCTTAGTCCTTAGTGTTTAGTCGAAAAGGTTTTAGGCATTGTGGACTTGTATTGGGTACCTAAAACTTGTTTGTGAATAACCTCCAAAAAATATTTAGTAAAAAAAAGTATATTTTAGCAGAAAGGCTATTTGTGGGAACAGGGCTGCCATAAGCCAAAAATTAGAAATGGGAGAGCATTATCGTGGGAGAGGAAGAAGATTATAATTGGCATTGCAAATGGATTATGTTATCTGCATTGCGGCGTTCAGCTGGCGATATATCACAAGACATCAAGGCCGACAATATCCTTGCATTGCAGATTTTGGGCTTGCAACAAGGGGAGGGCAATCTCATTTGGGTCAAAAGTAGCAGGCACGCATGGGTATTTGGCGCCAGAGTATTCTCTGACTAGACTGCTGATAGATCCTTGTGATGTCTACAGCTTTGGGGTTGTGTTGCTGGAAATCATGAGTGGCAGAAGGGCCGTGGATATAACTTGCCAATGCCATATTACCGATTGGGTATGGAAGTTTCTCAAGGCATCCAATAAAATTGATCTAGTGATAGATTGGAGAATGCGGGAGAGGGAAGAAGTGAAAACAATGGAGAGATTTGTAATAGTGGGAATTTTGTGTGCTCATGTGAATGTGGCATTAAGGCCGAGTATGGCAGAAGCATTGAAGATGTTGGAGGGAGAGGCTACAGTTCCCGCAATGCCAGAAAAACCCCAACCTGTAGTAATTCATAGAGCGGAGGCTGACGGGACAGATTTTCTCAAATTTTTAAACCCTTCTTTCAACTAGTCCGTCTGGACAAAATAGTCGATACACTAACATAAAGTATAAAACATATCATTTCGACAATATATAAAATCTACAACTTTTGATCTTGTATGTGATGCTCGAACCATTAAAGTGCTATCATTCGGTACCTTACAATTACAATCACTTTAACATCAAATAAGTCTAGAGCATGTCTGCTATGTACTAAAATATAGCTTATATCCCAAGCTTAACATTTAAAAAAAAAAAAATTATATAGTTTTTCTTTTAATGTTAGATTATTTATTATAAATTTTATTATTGGAATTTTAGCCTAAGTATTTGAATTTTAAGGGTCTGTGGAGGGATAATTCTATAAAAAATAGAGTTCATATTGTTAGATTTTAAAATAATATTTAAAGAAAATTTCTTGAGAAGTGTCAAATTATTGAGAAATGATTGACATGTGACAAAAAAATCAGGTTTGTAGGAAAATTTCTAAAAGTTAGGAACTCTTATTTTCCAACAAAAAATTCTAAATAATCTTGTGTTCAAAAAATAAAATTCTCACAAGACCTTTACTTCTCAAAAACATAATTTAAATACCTTGCATGGCTTTGCCAATAAAGTCATGCTAGCATATTTTTATTGGATAATAATGTCAAGAATAGATTTGTAGTGTTTTAGAAGGTTTTGAGCATGTTGATTATTTATAAATAGCATCTTCAATATTTTTAAGATTCATTGCTTTAAAAGTAAAACTTGCATAGATAAAAATTTCTATGTTTAAAAAAAAAATCATTGGATAATAATGTCAAGAATGGAGTTGAAGTGTTTTAAGAAGTTATTTTAAATTTAATTTTTAGCATTTGATATTTTATAATTAGAATTTAATATATTTTAAAGAGTATTCATTGCTTTAAAAGAAATTTTTGCATAGTTAAATATATTCATGTTTTAAAAAGTTTTGATCACTTTAGAAGCTATATATGGAAATATGCACTTATCTTCTTTCTATCAATGTTGCATGTAATTGATTGAATGGTGTTGCAATTATTTTGATTTATTTAAAAAAAAATCATTTGAATGTAGAATAAAATTACACATGTTTGTTGAAAATTTGTATACCCTCTTTCTGACATCAAAGGTTTATAATTTAAGAGAAAGATGCAATATTATATATTGAAAAGAGGGGTAATTAACTTATTCAAAATTAATCAAGACATACAAAGAAAAACCTAAGAGAAACACAATAAAGCTCAAGGCAAAGACACAATCAAATTGAAAGAGCTCACAACTAGTCAACTATATGGAATCCATAATTAACTTATCCACATCCTCTTTATATATTTTTTTGGATTTGATTGTGTGATTGTTATTTTTTATCAATGTTTCAAATCACATTCTGTGATCCATCATCAGGATAAGAGAAATAGAGTGTCACTTTCTCTTAACCTGATGATGGATCACAAAGTGTGGTCTAAAATGTTGATGCAAAAATAATTACACAATCAAATCCAAGAATATATTATAAAATTTGATAGTTTCATATGGATTGTGGAAATATTTTTGTTCTTGTCCCCTTTATAATCAATCTCAAGAGACTTCATAGTCCATATCCTACCTACCTTAGTTCTCAAAAGCCCATTTACTAAGAAAGCTACTACATTGTTCTACTTCCTCAAAGTACGAAAAAAAGAAATATAATCCATCTAGGACTATCAATTAAGGATTTATCTTACTAGTATAGATACTTACCAATTAACTTCCTCCAATTAGCCTCCTCCATATGTTTACAATTTAACATATTGAGTGCAACCTGAGTGACAAAAAAATCTAATTCTAAATCAAGGGAGAACCATTTTCTATAGCACAAAGAATGGATATAGAAGGAAAAGAGGAGCACAATACTTCACTATTGCCCCTACCAACACCATTGATTCATGCATGTCCACATTTCCTTCTAGAAGACCGATTCATTTTAACTTTTAAAAATCCCTCAAATGGATGAACCACTTTTCTTATTTAATATTTTTATGTTTGGCCTACCTTAATTTCCTTCTTGCTAAGGGGCTAGCCCTACAATCAATAATATCCAGATTCCATATCACAACTAGAACACTAGGATCCATAGGGTCACTAACAAGTTACATTTTGAAAGAATCATTACATGAATTATCTAAATAATAATTCTCCATAGAAGAGCACTTATAATTTCCAAATCTTGAAAGATCCAATTTATTTCTAGCCACAAGTTCCAGATGAAAAGGAACCTTCAATTTATTTCTAGTCACAAAATAGTCAGTGCTCCCCTTTAGATTTGTGACAAGGAACTAACTACCTCCTATGAATTATATAAGTTTAATAATTCTATCAGGCATTCATAGGTTGAGCTTTTGATGGAATGATAACCACCACTCTAACAATGATAACCCATCATATTCTAATGCATCACATGTAAAACTAGCAAAGCTAGATCAAACATTTATATCAGCTAACCATTATGAATTGTGTCAACAAACATCCAACCAAGTCAAAAGATTCATACAAAGTTGACAAATCATACTGAAATATAGGAGTCTAAAGTCGGTTATGAGAAGATTTCACACTTAAATTGTTGAGTAGAACTTATGTAAGAAAAATAAAAACCTAAAAGTTACACTGATAACTTCTAAAATAGCCTTAGTCCTTCAAGCCATCCAAATAATCTATTTGTTGCTCTTGATTTCAAATTGTGTTACTTTTTCTAAAATTGTGAGGCTGAAAATCAATCTCTCTCCCCCCTCATGATCCTCTTGCCAAGAGTCTTTTATGCTATACAAAGAGCATTTAGACTTAAATTTATTTATGTTTGACTGCCTCTATAAGGATCCACTAGCATTTAATTTTTCACAATATGACATTGTTTATTTCTAAATTTTATAATTGGCTAAATATGTTTTGTTTACTCCATTAATGTAGTAAGAATTAAACATTGCACGTTAGATAGTTTAACTATTTTCTACTTTGACTTAGATAATTATCTTGGAAAAGTTATTAATTTTCCATTATGAAATTAAAAAATAAAAATGGGGCTATGATATTTTTCCTTTTTAATATAACTATATTATATTATATTATATATTAAAGCATCTAAGAAAGAAATTAAAAAGAGTGAACTTCTTTTCTATTGAGTCGTGTTTATATGATGTTATTATGTGATCGTTAGCCCTTTCTCAATCTTTTAGCATGTTTTCTTAAGACAACTATGTTTGAAGTCTAAGTAAAGGGAGTGGTATAATAGCCTTAGGATATGAATTATGTCAAAACACATAATCTATAATGACAGTACAACTTGCATTCAACTCAATCATCTAAATACAAAGAAATCTAGAAGCATATTCTCTCATGCAACTGAACATTCACTAAAATATTGAAGTAATTGTGCAATGCAATACTAGAAACATAGAGCAAGATCATGGTGCAAGATAAGTTGTTGGTGGTTGTTGTCATGGAGAACATAAATCAATTTTTGAGAAAGGATTTGATTTCATATAACAAATTATGGAAAATGAGATTTCTTGGAGTTGTGTTGTTGTCCTTGTTTATGTTGAAACACTATAATTATATCATAAAAGAAATCTATCCTTCAATTATTATTAAGAAAAAAATCTTGATGCTAAAAAGGTCTTGTTGTTAAAATTATATCTAAACATTTTAAAGGATAAAATTAGAAATAATTGTTAAAAAATATACTAACTCATATGATCATTTAAAAAACCTTTTTTTCATTTATTGACACCTAAATCTTTATTCCTAAATTTCAAGTAAGCAATCAATTTAAGATATAGATACAGTCTACATTAAAATAAATATTTTATATTTATAGGTCTTTGGTTTGTTTCATAAGGCTAATTCAAGTAAAAATTGTAGATTAGATAAATTTAGTAAAATGATGTTTCTTGGAATAGTGAAGTTGTCTTTGTTTCATGTTGAAACACTATAATTATATCATAGAAAAAATCTATCCTCCACTTATTTAAGAAAAAAAATCCTAGCTCTATAAAAAATCCTCTTGTTCAAAGTATATCTAAACATTTTAAAAGATAAAATTAGAAATAATTGTTAAAAAAATATACTAACTCATATAAACATTTTAAAACCTTTTTTCCTTTATTGACATCTAAATCCTTATTCCTAAATTTCAAGTAAGCAATCAATTTAAGATATAAATGCATTCTACATTAAAATAAATATTTTATATTTATAGATCTTTGGTTTGTTTCATAAGGCTAATTCTTTAAAATGAAGTAAAAATTATATATTAGATAAATTTAGTAAAATGCATGAATAGTTAATAATTCTTAATTTTTGAACACAAAAATTTCAGCCTAATACTATTCGAGTTCTAGTTCCAAATGAGTAAAACTTCTTTATCAATGGAGACCACAGCAAGAAAAATAAAAAATAAAGAACACTGTATTTCTTAGTAGCTCACTTCTCTCTCAGAAACAACAAGGATATCAACATCTCCGCTGAGATATTTCCATAAAAAACATGACCAGCAAGGAATAAACAATTCATGTATTGGACCATCATGGGTTACAACCCATGAGCGCCGCCTATCTTCCAATGACAAACGAGTTAAAGGAAGGATAACTCTCTATAACGCTAAGAAACACCTTTCCATTATTTTCCGCTCTATGATTTGCTACTGGCAAAGGCTTTTCTGGTATTGCGGGAATGACAACCTCTCCCTCCAACATCTTCAATGCCTCTGCCATGTTCAGCCTTAATGCCACATTAACATGAGTACACAAAATACCAACCTTAACAAATCTATCCATTGTTTCCACCTCTTGACTCTTGTGCATTCTCCAACCTATCACTTCAACTGCTCTACTCATTTCTAGGAGCTTCCATGCCCAATCAGTAATAAGGTATTCAGTTGAACATTCCACAGAGATATCCAGAGCCCTTCTGCCACTCATGATTTCCAACAACACAACTTCAAAGCTATACACATCACTCCGATCTATAAGAATTCCATACAGAGCATACTCTGGTGCCAAATACCCACGCGTCCCACTTATTTTTGACACGAGATACGATTCCCCTTCACTCGCCAACCTCACCAGCACAAAATTAGCAACACAGGCATTCGTGTCGTCATCCAGCATAATGTTATTGGCCTTTATATCTTTGTGATATATCATTTGCTGAACGCCGGAATGCAGATGACATAACCCCTTTGCAATCCCGATTATAATCTTCTTCCTCTGCTCCCACGTCAGCGTTCTCCCCGTAGCATTTCTAAAAATGTGTTGATCGAGATTGCCATTGGTGAGGTAGTCATAAACGAGAAACCACTGGAACCCCTCTTTATCATCATCACCAATGCCAAAACCTCGTAGAGCCACCAAATTCTGGTGGCGAAGGCTGCTCTGAATCTCTACCTCGTTCCAGAAATTGGCATCATCATCGACAAAGCACTTCTTCATTCTCTTCATGGCAATCATCCGACCGTCGGGAAGTTTTCCCTTGTACAACATTCCAAAACTCCCCTGCCTGATTAAATTCACGCAACTGAAATCATTCGTGGCTTTCTTGAGTTGCCCTTCGTTGAACCACACTACGCCCATCTTCGGCTTCATGCCGTTGATCAGAAGGCTTTTGTTTATTGATCTCTTAAAATGCCTGTGCTTCATCCTCGCCCTACACCAGTAACGAACAATTTGTATAATGCTCATAGCCATGGCGGCGCCTACATCACCATGATCTTACAATGGTCGAGAATACAGCTGGCTTAATGATGGGTAAAACGACCTGTACCAACATCACCATGAACACCTCCATTTTCATCGACATTTTGAATTGAGAATGTTGTCGCTATATCAAGTTGCTACAGACTGAGTCCAAAAATGCCCTTTCATGTTTGTAGTTTCATCTTGGATTCTTAGAATTATCCCCAATTTTATTTCGAGTGGGGCATAGCAGCTGAACAGGACAAGGTGTCGTAGCAAAATATTTGAATGTTGGGCTTCTAGGGACAAGTGTTCTTCGCTTTTCAAGATTGATCCATGATCGTGTTGACCATATTGATGGATGGTAGCCACCGATTCTATATAGAGGGAATCTGTTGGTTTTAAAATGGCATTTGGAGTATTATACAAAAGAGGGAAGCTTACGTAGTTTCTCTTGACCAAGGTTGGAAGATTTGTTGAATTGTAAACCAGCTGGTAGCCACGCCTCCCTCTACAAAGGATCGAAAGGAAACAGAACTATATATTCTATCGCGAATTGCAAAGAGGCAAAACACTAGTACGTTGGATCCATGCTTGAGATGTAAATGTATTTAGTTAGGGCTCGTTTCGCAATAGGAATACCAATGGAATAGGCATGTGTATCTCTATAGGCATGTGTATCTCTATTCTCCATTTGGGTGCAACAATGTTGAATTACGAATAGGAATACAATGGGAATAAGTATTCCAATTTTGTTCAAAAAAGGGACATACGCAATTCTACCTAAATAGGTGGAATAGGAATTTTTATTCCTATTCCATTTATTACTTTGTTAGAAAATATAAAATTAGTAGAATTGTGCCCTACACTTTACATTTGCCCTCACTTTTTTTTGCTACTCATTCTCAGCTCATGTCCGTTGGTAGTAAGCGAAGGAAACTTTTATCCTCCATTTTTACTAGGTATGGAGTAGGGTTTCATTTCTTTTTGAGTGCAGGGTTCATCATTATTCTTTTTTATGTGATGTATCTAAATACGATTGTGTAGGGTTTTGTTTTACAGTATTGGCAAGAAGTTTCTACCACATTTGAAGGGCAAAGAGGAGCAGAGTCCACAACAAGAGTGGGATGGTCAGATTTTGAGGTATGTAGATTGTGTTGTTTTCATAACATTGCATTCAATGAAGCCCCTTACCTTCTATATTCCTTTGGTGCACATAAGGTGCGCTGCTTGTTTGTTTCGAACATTATTAATTTGTTTTTTATTTCTGCATTAATAGTATTTGTAGATGAGTTTCAAATCTCATTTTTATGTGTATATTTTGTTAATCTTCCTCTTGCAGACTCCAATGGATATCAATAGAAAAAATCTAGAATGCCTTCATTGTATATGCGCTTTTGATGATTTTTATCCTTGCTACTTTATCCCTTATTTCTATCTATCTTTCCATCTAAATGAACTTCATCTAGGTGATGATTCAATTTTCCTCCTATCTAGTTCCTCAAGCAACCCTTTTTCCAGACCCAATAAGCTAGTGCATGTCTTTAGCACAAATGGGTATATTCTACTACTAAGCTCTAAAACATTTTGTTGTATTTGACATTATACTATTATTCCATTTTCATACAGTCTGTATAGAGTATACCGTCTGATCATTACATTCCATTAAAATGAATCTTTTTCAAACATTTTGTCAATTATTTGATGTACACCTTCTGCACTTGCATACTTACTATACATGTCTACTAGATTAGTTCTCGGAAGAGGGTTTTGAGTAAGACTTGTCAAAACAATCTGTGCATGGACTTTCTTTACCTAGTTCTAATATCTTTACAAGCTTCTAATAAAGTAAACAAATTAAGATTATGGAGTTATATTTTTGTGTATAGATATTGCATTTCTCAGGTTTTTCATTTGGTATAAGTAACGACATGATTGTGGATGCAATGGTGAGAGTATTCTCTCTTCAAATTCCTCTTTTTATTATTATTTCTTATTAGCTACCCATATTGGAACTCATTGTATTTCTTGCTAATTGGGATCAAACATTTTCTATTCTTCTCTTTTGCTAATCTTAATATATTCTTCAATTTCCAGTCTTTAAATTTTGTCGATCAGGATGGTAGGATGAGGATGGCAGATCATGCTCTAATACTATTTGTGACAACCCATCTTTGAACCTTATAAAGATTTCCACTTGAGAAACATGCCAAGGATATTTCTTATTGCTTATCTTAAATAGGAGTTTGTTCCACGATTTTATTTTTTATGTATCTCTGATTTTTAGAAACGATGAAGAAACCCTAATTCTATTTTTAGTTCTACCATAATAATTTTTTTGTTGCCTCTAGATTTGGATTGCAAAAAAAAAAACCTTATACAAATTTCATATGATATCTACAACTTCTTATTTTCCAAGTGACATAAATTAATACCAAGGCCAAACACTTGTAATGTTCTATAAATACTTAATGTGGTTTTAGTATAGGGTCCCCAACCTACTAACTTTATTGGGCCAAAATTGTAGCTCATACAAAAAATACGTTAGCTTTGGTAGGAAAGTGCAATGCAGAGTAGGATGAGCATAACAATCTTATTGCTAGCTAACTCTCTAGCAACAAGCTAACTACATTTGTCAAACACGTTGTGCCCCCTTTTAATGCTTTGATAATTTGCATACAAACCCATCATGACTCATATAGTTATATCCCATCATGATTTCATTGATATTGATGGAAATCCACTTTCAATTGCATAATTTTTTTTATTAAGCTCCATATCCTATTATAAAGTTGACATTTGGGACATAGTAGGAATGTGTAGATTATGTATTTCAAATAAAGGCTTTTAGCTTTTAGTTGTGTTTTTTGGAAAATATTCAAAACTAAAATTTTAATTGGGGGATTTCACAATTCGAAAGCTAACAAAAGTTATCATTGTATCATTGTCTGATTTCATTGCTTAATAACTTGGACAATAACATGATCCTGACAGAGTCTTTATAGGAGACACAGACCAGCTCCTAATGAAATACAACCATCAAAATTAAGAGCTCAAACCAAATGGAGAAGATACAGTCCAATGAGGCAGATAAACCCAAGGAAAAAATTGATATTGATTGCTACAGGTATGAAGGACGTCTCTTATGGCTACCATAAACATTAACAATTGTTACCTTTAATCCGTCTCCATAATCCTTGCTCTAATTTGTAGATTAGGTGACTGAATTCTGACAGTGCTCAAGGTGTCCTCATCATAATTATAACAATCTTCTTTATCTCCAACCTTGTTTTCATTGCCTTTGTTACTTTTGACTACAAAGTTAACACAATACAATGGTAGGGACATGTAGATCAAAGTCCCTCTCTTGAAATAGTGACATTTATCACTTCCAAGGTTCGTAATGGATGGGTTACAACAACATTGGATAGGTCAAGGAAGCTTATGTGAGATGTCATAGTTTATTGCTGGAAAATTTTTTTTTCCAAGTTTCTATTCATTGTCCCTTATTGATTTTCTAAACTTTTGAACATGGCATTCCTCTCTAAAGAAATCTACAATATAACAAAAAAAATCTCAATCTAAACTAGCAATTATTCTAGCTTCAGATTTAAACAAAATGCAAAAGATAATGATGTAATGAGAGATTAAAAGGAAATAAACTAAGTTACCACATTCACCCACTAAAGGCCAAAGTTGAGAGGTGATTTGGTCCAAACTTGGGTACACTTAGCTTCCCACATGGCATTCTTCTCACTGCATTCCTTGTGGTAATTTTCAAGGACAGATTATTTTTGCAACATAATGAGACAACCACATATGCATCTTTTGATAGGTTGATTTGTTATCCTTAATTGATTGGCATTGTGTCTCTTGGTGTAAGTCATATATATTCTCATTAGTTATACTAATAAATCTATTACTTATAGTTGTAGCTAACTATCGTTGAAGACTTATATTTATTTTCTTAGTTTAATGGTTGGATATTCTGATCAATTCTAAATTAATTTGCCAAGTAAGTATTCACTAGGCAATGCATTCCAAATGTTGGGTAATGGGGAATCCCTGTGCCCCATGTTTTTCATGATTTTGATATGTCAATGAGAAAACAAACAAATTGAATTTACATCTTCCTTTGTCCTCTCCTAATGTAACCCAACTTCTAGGCCTCAAACTAGAAGGTGCTGAAGTATCAGAATGATGATGAGTTGATTCTTGAAAGTTGTATTTGTTCTCCTACATTGTATCTAACTCTGTGGCTTCTGTATCTTTTGTTGCTCCTCTCTCCAATTCTAGAAAATATTTAGTAAGGAGGACATATAGTCCATTCACCATATGAATTAGAATCAGCAAAATTGATGAACTCATGTGAAATTAGTGAATGAATTGTATTTTCTAGATCTGCATCCTTTCATAGTTGACTTTGAAATCGAGCCATTTTACACCCTACATTCCCAAATCAGATTCTTTATTCAAATCTTCAAAAAAAATTATAGAGACTTTGCCCTCATCAAGTTCTCAATGATCATTTTAAAAAAAGTTTTAAAAAACCATAAAACTCTAGGTAAGACATGACACACACAATATTAGAACTCAGAATGTCTAAGCATAAAACCTTTTCATACACTAGAAAAAAAAATACTGTTGACATTCCAGTAAAATACACCATCAAAATATCAAAAATATTGCTCATATGCTCTTATTTGTCTAAATTTTTTAATTTGATAGTAAAATTTTATGGTCACTTGTATGCACAACATTAGAGGTTAAATTCTCCCATGACAAGTAGAAGAGGAGTCAATTGTCATATTGAAAAGGATCTAAGTTAACATTGATCAATCAAAAATATAAGAGACTAAATACAAATTGCAATTAATCATTTTTTGGTAATAGAAATTAATCAATCATTCAATCTCAATTTAAAAAATAAGCTAAACATGACGATGTTCCAATGCTTTCTACAAATGCCCATGAATCCATATGGCTAAAATAGTATCCAAATGTATATTCACACTTGCTGGATAGCATAATTGATTCTGAAACTAATTGATATTATTGACAGTTTATTTGTTCTTTTCCTTGTAATAACTTTGCAGTAATGTTTTTAATACCACAAACAAATTATATGGTAATATCAACTAATAACTCCATTAAAATGTTATATGGCATTCAATGGATTCTACTAATGATATACAAGTTTACGGAAGCATTGTAGGAAGATCACGCTCTTGCATGTACTTTCTATTTTTCTTGTAGCCCAAGTAGTATTCATAGTAGCAGCATCAGAAGATGCTAGAAGACATAAGCACAAGCGAAGAAGGGTTGCTTGTCCTTTTTATAAATGTGTTATATATTCCAATGAGATAGATTTCCATGACCAAATATGCATGACTATGGGAACATTCTTCAAACTTGCCAATATTCTAAGGAAAAAAGGGAGCATTAAAGATACAATAAATATGAAATTGGAAGAACAACTAGTTATGTTGCTACATAATCTTGGCCACAATCTAAGGAATCATAAGATTGACCATAACTTTGGTCACTTAGGAGAAACAGTGAGTCACTACTTCCACAAGGTCTTGAAGGCTATCATATCGCTCCATACCAGTTACCTTTTGTCCCCTTCTTCAAATAGTCCTCTAGAAGTTATTGGGAAGGACCATTTTGATCCATACTTCTAGGTAAATGTCATATTGTCATATATTTTTTTGCTTGAGTCTATTGCTACATATATGAAAATAATATTTCTTACACTAGGACTGCATTGGAGCAAATGATGGAACCCATATACTAATTACCGTTGATGTGGACAACCTAGAAAAATATCATGATAGAAAAGGCCACTTGTCACAAAATATAATGGATCTATGTTTGTTTGACTACAAGTTTCAATATGTTCTTGTTAGTTGGGAAGGGTTAGCTATAGATAGTTGTGTTCTTGCTTCAGCTTTCTCAAGAGTAGATCCACTACTAGTTCCCCTAGGTATATTAAATCATAATTGTAATGATAATATAGTCATTAATGTCAACCATAGTTTTTATGTTATTTCCAATCTATAATATTATTTTTCCTTTGTATAGGAAAATTCTATTTAGTTGATGATGGCTATCCAAATGTTCCTGGATTTCATGCCTCTTATCGGTGTACATGGTACCACTTAAAAGAGTTTTGTAGAACCAACCCAATCAATAGTGTGCATAAGCTATTTAACCACCAACACTCCTCTCTTAGGATTGTGATTGAGCACACATCTTGGTATTTTGAAGCAATGCTTTCCTATGTTGAAGCATTTGACATCCTATAGTATCATGAGTCAAACAAAAAACATGTTAGCATGTTGTATACTACAAAATTTCACTATGATAGAGGATGATGTTCCACTCAATATGGAAATTGAAGAGGATGATGATCAGGATGGGATAAATGTGTCAATTCTTGAAACTTATGGGATGACTCAACAAGATAGAGATGACTGGTGATATTTTCAAGATGAAATAGCATGAAGGATGTGGGAGGGCTATAGATCTCAACATTAGTTGTTTTTTATTGACATTAGTTGTTCTTTTTACTCATGTTTACACATTTTTTCCTCACTTTTGAACAACTACAATAGTTGAATTGACACTTCGTATAGACTATTGATTCATTAACTTTGATATTATGAATTATGAATTGCAAATAAGAATTATTGTTATGCTTTAAAACTATTTATTGAGTGATTTAAAAATGTGATTTATGAATTACAAATTAGAATTACTATTATGATTTCAAATTACTGATTGAGTGATTTAAAACTATGATTTATGAATTGCAAATTAGAATTACTATTATGCTTTCAAATCACTCATTGAGTGATTTACAACTGTGATTTATGAATTGGAAATCAGAATTACTGTTATGCTTTCAAATTTTTGATTAAGTGATTTAAAACTATGATTTATGAATTGCAAACCAGAATTATTGTTATGCTTTAAATTTGTTGATTAAGTGATTTAAAACTGTGATTTATGAATTGTGAATCACAAATATTCTTATGCTTTAATTTATAACTCTTTGGAACCTATGTAAAATAAAAAATCCAGGCTATTTTGTATCCACTATTTTAGAACATGTAGTTGTTTTGTACTCGTTATTACTAACAACTCATTACTTATTGCAAGTTTTACAATAATATAACAGTTACTTATCTCAAAGCTGAAAATATCTTTTACTAATCTATTGACAAGAATACATGAGGATGTTCGTATACCCCCCATTGCTAGTTATTATAGAAGTCCAAAAGTGGTATGGACTAGAGAGATGGAGTGAAAATTTCTAGATTTTCTCCTTGAGCATGTTACTCTAGGAAGGAAAGGTGAAGGAGGTTTTCAGAAAGAAGCATGGACAATGATAGAGGGGAGATTCAATAAAGAGTTAAAGTTGAATCTTGGAAGAGATAACTTTAAAAATAATTTGAAAACATGGAAGTCACTACATAGAATAATCAAAGAGTTGAGAAATAAAAGTGGGTTTTCTTGGAACGAGACAACTCATTGCATGGATGCCAAGGACACCATATGGGATGAACTTTTGAAGGTAATGTCCTCTTAAAAGTCATTTCCTATTCGAATTTCAAAAAAATATCTAATTATTTAATTTTTCCAATGTGTAGATAAAAAAAATTTAGGATTACAAAAGTGTATAAGAGGTAGCCATTCACCTATTTTAATGATCTAGCGATCATTGTGGGAAATGACATGGTGGAAGGAAATGTGGCTACAACAGTGCAAGATGCTGAAGATGGTAACCTCTTTGATGAGGTTTTCGATCTAGGTGATGACGAGGAAATTAATACGCCTTTGAATGTTGTTGATGATTTAGATGAAGATTGTCTTTAGTCAAATTAGTCCACTACATCCACTAGAAACATTCCTTCTGCACCAATGATAAGGAGGCCAAAGAGGAGGAAGGCAAGCATGGCCACTTCTTTGGATGTAATATTTGAAATAATCCATGTGATACGGGAGGGAATCAATAAGTTGCACACCATCAAATTTGATAAAGAGGATATTAAGAAATATGCTACAAATTTTGTTTGTTGCCTTGAAAGCCATCCCCAAAATTAGTCGAGAGACTATGATTATCGCATTTGATAGTTTTATGCAAGAACCAATAAGATCTATTTGGTTCTTCGAGATGGATGACTCAACGAGGGAAGATTCTATTAGATATAAATTTGGATGATTGTAATGGCTTTATTTGAAAGAAATATTTAAATGTCAATTTATTTTTTTCTTTCAAGCTGGAAGAGGGTGTCATACTTTTGTATTGAATTGCTGATCCAAAAAGGATATTGTAATTAATTTTTGAAATCTATTTATGTTTCATGTCATTTTGATATTGTAATAGTTGTTTCAAACTACAGTGACAAACTGTGAAATCATATTGCTTCACTTGTGTAGATGTTGAACATATGTATAGCATTGTCCATTGTTCAAAAAGAGAACAACAACACTAACTTGTAGCGTACAGTAGTAGCTTGTAGCTTACCCTATATAATTAGAACAACACTACAAATGAACTCACATTTATGCTTGAATTATAAAGGCATCTCAATAGTAGAGCAGTATGATATTTTTATTTAATCTTTCAAATTATGCCACAACTTTATTAGGTGTATTGTATAAAACTAGATTCATTAAAAGTCCATCATTTTTGCTAACTAGTCCTCAATTTTAGCCAACTACTAGAGAACATAGACACTGTATTATGTAAAACCCTTAATGTATCTACAAAAATAATTTAAGGCATCTCAATAGTGCCCCTATAAATTTTGAAAGGGTTGATTCCCATTTTAAATTATCCACAACTCACATGTACTGAACTATAGTAGATTGGATGGCTCTCTCCATGCCAGAAGTAAACAAATTTCCAAGTTCTAAAGAGTGTATTCTCCATTTCCCAAGAGAATTGTAAAGCTCAGTTGCTAAGGCTTGCTTCACATCGAGGCCTCCATGATTCATGAAGAGCTCATGGAATTTTGCTTTGTTGTAGTATGCCTAATAAAATATGAGCATCTAAGGAAAAATAAGGTCACGTGAACTTTATTCATCATAGTGGTATAGGAAATTTCAATATTTTCCTTTAAATAACAAGGACATTTATGTGGAAATTCATGCTATGTCTCTACATTACTAAAATCTTGGTGAGATTCATGTGTGGCAAGCACATAAAAATATGGTATTTTCCAACCATTGTGTGAATTGAACTGGAAAATAGAGTACCCATTTGTGAATTTATGAATTAAAGCTTGGAGTGGGGTCATGGCTCCAAGGTTTCTTTCTATCCTCTGCATGAAGTTTCAGCACACTTATCCGCTAAATTCCACCTTATTTTTTCTCCTATTTTAATTTTAAATACAATCCTCTCTAGCTCAATAGTTTATGTTTCAACAAGAAATTTACAAGGAAAACATAGGCAACCTTCACAAACTCACACTTCAATTGTTTCATTTTGCAATTTAGGGCATGATAGGTCTATTAATAATGAACATGCATATGAATTGGTTGTCTATTTAGACCTTACTATTAAGAAATTTCAAGCTTTCCTTAATCTTGTTTGACAAAGGAAGAGAATCGCTCTCTCTCTCTCTCTCTCTCTCTCTCTCTCTCTCTCTCTCTCTCTCTCTCTCTCTCTCTCTCTATCTCTCTCTCTCTCTCTCTCTCTCTCTCTCTCTCTGTCTCTCAGCAACATGAAAGTTAAAATTTTTATTTAATATTACAGTGCTCACTACTTTTGGAAGAATGTGAATAAAATAACAAAGAAACATACATAGTTCATACATCTAGAAGTAGTTCTCCCAATGTCTATTCCAATTCCAGCCATACCATGTAGAATCAAAACAACACTACCCTATAGCTTACAATAGTGACCAAAATTGTAAAATGAAATGCTTGAAATCATTAGAGACAAATAGTAGATGTCAACTCAACACCTATTAGAATCAAAACAGCATCAAAGGCTAGAGTATTTGTACTACTAAACTATAACACACTCTCAAAAATTATATCCATCAAAACCAGACATGCATGACTGAAATCAAAACAACATCAAAGGCTAGAGTATTTACTACTAAACTATAACACACTCTTGAAATCAGATCCATTAAAATCATAGACAAAAGGATCCAATTGACCCATTAAAAGCAAAAACATAGAAAATAGCCCATGAAATAGTATGGTGCTAGGTTGTTTTCATTATTTGTCTTGGTTGAAATAATTCTTTTTGATATGTTTGTGCTCAATTTTGAGATTTTTTTTATTCAGCTTTGAGTTATAAAATGTGACTAGAAAAAGTTCAAATGATCATATAAAATATTTAGTTGAGGTCATTATCATTTTATAAATTGGATTCTTCTCTAATGAATGTATGTAAAATAATATATCTTGCTAATTGAATGTTTCATTTTATTTGTATTTGTTCATATTATATATAGGGTTGATGGATTTAAATTTCCCAATGTGTGAGTGTGGTGTTGGCCATGTAGTATTGAAGACCTTGTGCACAAAAAATAATCCAAAGTGTAAATTATTTTGTTGTCCAAATGGAAGAAAGGTTATTACTAAATTTTGTATATGTTTACATTTTTTGTATCAACTAATTGTTGTGGACACTACTAATTTAGATTTTGTATTGCAAGGGGATAGTGGTTGTAATTTCTTTTAGTGGATCAATGATGTCCCACCCACATCTATAAAGCTAAATCTGTAGCACACGAAAGTACTAATTACAAGTTGTGCAGGGTCTGAGAGAGGGAAAACATGTTTCTTCGAGGCATCTTAGGAATTATAATTGTTTCAATCTTACTAGTCTTTTGGGACCATATGGTAAATGTAGTTCAAAGTCAAAGAAACTATATACATTATAATTTATTTTATGATTTTGAATAGAAATGGTGGACATAATAACAATTTGAGTATTTTGTTGTTTGGACCTCATTTCTAATCGTATTGTGGTGACTAATTCTATTAAAATGATGAATAAATTATATTAGTTTCACTACTATTTCAATTGATTGTGTCAAAATTTTTTTAAAAAATTCCATAATTTAACTTCACTCTAAATTTTTTTTTAAAAATCTTAAAAACAAAAAAAGTAATCCAACTCATTAAAATGTATAATGAAAAAAATATTAAATAACAATAAAAAATAATCTTATTCCAATACCGCTTTTGCACAACGAAATGAGATTATACATATTCCCAATCGAATTCTAAGTGAACCAAACTGAGAAGAGGAATACGTATTTTGATTTTCTATTCTTGGAATAGCAAACCCAGAATAACTATTCCTATTCCTATATTCCTATTCCGCTTGCCAAACAAACCCTTTAAGTGGATATGAAAAAAGGAACAAGTGAATAAAATGCAAATGTAGGATTTGGTTTCAACATTTGTGACTATAAAAAGTGGCGAGTCGGTGACTACATTTCATGAATTCAAAAAATATATGTGAATATGGCTCACTAAGACCTCTTTACTCAAATTTTAAGTGTTCTAATGTGGATTTCATTTTGATGATTTGTGTTTTTTTTAATCTTTTTAATGTATAATTTTTTTATTAAATTCTAATTGGTTATATAACTGTGTATAAGTTTTTTCAATTGTTTTAGCTTATCTACTTAAAAATATATAATGTTCTTATTGTCTATTGTTAATTACATAAATTTCTAATTTTTCTTAATTAGTAGTTGCACGCTTTTGTACTTTTACAATGATAAGTAGATAGGTTCTTGATAAAAAAATTTATAGGTAGGTGCTTGATAATTTAAAAATATAACCTCATGTAATAAATCCAATTATAAATAATTTCTAATTAAAAAAATATTTTAAATAGAGAAAAAATATTATTTATTTATATTCAATTTATAACATATGATTATATTTTTTAAAAATCTCCACTAAAAAAATTGTTTTGAAAATCATTTGGAGAAATAAAAATAATAATATTAAAAAAATAGCAACCTAATTACATCCTCCCACAAATATTTTATTGGCTAAATGAATTATAAAAACTAAAAATTGATATTTAATAAAAAAAAATAGCAATTGTCATCAAACAAAGTGGCGAGCTCAGAGGGGTCGGTGGAAGGGCAGGATGGCAATGCTAGTTCGAATGTGAAATTACCAAGTGGGAAAATGGCAATGGTGATCATGATGTTGGATTTCGAAAGGGATTTGTAGGGGTGTCTTACCTTGCTACAAGCTTTCTTCCTAATAGTATTATGTTCCTAGAATCTCTAGGAGTTTCCTCTAAATCTGCCTTGAAGCATGTTGTTGTGGTGACTTCGGCTAGAGTGTTTGAGATTGCGGTCCCACTTTCCTCATGTGTCACTTTTGATTCTAACAAGGGGAGCCCCATGGATCCTTTGGATGTGGGTTATGGGGACCCTATGAATGGGACATTCAAGTGGTAATGAAAAGATTGGGGGAGGTTGTTTGGGGTCACCTTGAATAACATACAATCGAACCTGTCAAAGTGGGATGCTAGAATAGGGAATTCTTGATTTATTTTCCATACCCTCTTTTGAATTCTTCTATTTCAGCTTTGGAGTTGATGCTTATAGGTAAGTATCTTGAACCTTGTCTCAATATTAAGGTAGTTCATTCCCATGTTAAAAAATGGTATCTGAAATGCCAAGTTGAGATTGTGGCTCTAATAAACAGGATTGTGATTAGATTCTTTTCTTGGGTCCTTGGATGATTGGAAAAATGGCCCTATCTTTTCAAAAATGGGCTCCTGAATGGACCTTTGAGGACAATTTTTTTTCCTTTGCCCTAGTTTGGGTCAAACTCCCTGGGTTACCATTGGAGTTTTGGAATGAAGCAATTTTTAAAGGCATCATAGCTTGCCTTAGTCAATTGGTGGTTGTTGATTAGTGTACAATAGCTAGATCTAGGCTGGTCTCTACTTGTATTTGTGTCAATGTTTGTAGACTAGAAAACTTGTCATCTAGTATAACAATTAACTCGAAGTAGGGGCTACTCAAATAGGAGGTAGAATTTAAAACCCTTCCCTTTGTCTATTTTATTTGCAACAAGATAAGTCATTGGGCTAAAAGCTATCCTAAAAAATTTAAAAGGCTCCTAAACCTCATCTTCCCCTTGGACAAAAAAAAGGAACACAGATCTTAAGCAAGGTCCTCTCCCCAAGAACTCTAAGGTGGAGGTTTCTAGTCAAGTGAATCAAAGTATTCAAGTGTCTCTCTGAAGGTAATGGGTGTGGAGGATTCTCTTATGGGTCCCAATCTTGCTAGTGGGATGTTGCCTCAAATACCTCTAAAAGTAGGTAACCTCTCCTCTAATGTTGTGGCTAATACTTTTGATACTAAGTTGCAATCAGAGTTTATGCCTTCTTAGAGGGTGGGTCTTTTGGAGGACAGGGTTCTATTTGAAGATGGTTTGATGGATCATGAATCTAAGGAAGAATTTTCTAGGGAACATTTAACAAGATTTTTTAGGTTGCAAAGAGTTGTTTGAGGGTGTGGTGGGTTCCCCTTCTTCTAATGTGCTCATCCAAAATTTCCAAATGGTGCAACCTAGACCTTTTGTTTTGAGTGTAAAGGTAGTTGTGAAATTTTTGGAGCTCAAGGTTTAGCCCTGGAAGCTCTCTAACTCAATTGAGATCCTTTCTAAGGTCCCAAATACTTGTTTCTCTCTAGAGGGCTAGTGTTCAGAAGTGTCAATTAAGTAGAAGTCTTTTCTTTCCTCTTATGAGCAACCTTGGCAGTTTATGAATAATAGGAAAAAAAGTGAAGCAACGAATGCCTTCTTTTTTCGATAAAGTGACCATGAATCTTATCAAACCATATGTGGGAGGCAAGAAATCAATTCCTAGCAAAAAGAATGAAAAGGAAGCTCGGGAATCACCAAGTAAGCAGGATATTGTGGCTGGAAAATAGAAAACCATTTAGGAGATCTACTCCCCTTATTCTAAATGAATATTTTTTCTAGAATATTAGGGGATTGAATACCCCTCATAAGAAATATTTAGTGAGGAATATGATTCGGGATCATAAATGGGTATGTGCAGGATCATTGTCAACTAAACTATGGCCTTAAATGATAGTGAAAAATCAAGGTTATGTCAACTTGACACATAATTTTAAAGTGGTTCTGGACTTTATATCAAAAAGTTGTAAGAAAATAATCTGTAGGAAATTGAATGTAGTTTCTAAAATACTAGGCCTTATTTGGAGAAAAAAATATTTAATTGGTCAAAAATTTGGATATTAATGCAGTACTACAAAAATTTCAAGGTGAAAATAAAAACTAGGTGTATGTCTAACCACCTTAAGCAAAATCAAATGATAATATTTTTAAATATAATTATAGATATAAAAAGTAGACAGATGCCCAAATGTGATGCATATTATTGGGTATTTTTATTCCAAATAAATAATTAAATATGAATTTTCTACTAAAATTTTTTTGAGAAAAAAAACTTCCGTGTTTGACCACTTTAACTAATTGAAAACTTTACCAAATTAAATTTTTTTCCCCTTATACTAAGCGAAGCATAGAATGTGACGCAACTTTTGGATTTAAAAAATGTTATACCATTTGAAACTTATAGCTATTTTTTAATTAGTATGTCAATCAACACTTTACAATCATCTTCATTGAAAATTAACTAATAAATACTTATCGAACTCAAAATTTGATATCAATTATATTCATGAAATCTTGAGGGTGTTATAAAAATACCCTTTTCATTTCATTCAATTTCGATGAAAATAACATTGTCAGATGGCTACCCGAAGTCTAAGTGTCAATGAAACCCTTCTCAAACACATTTTTTGGGTTGACCAAATAGGCTTGGTAAATACCGAGCCTAATCGAATACCTGAACTCAAATCAGGTATTTGATTATTGTGAGTTTTTCAATTGCAAATATGGAGGGAAATTTGAGAGGAAAGATTTTCCAATTACAATTTTGGAGGGAAATTTGAGAGGAAAACTTTAGAGGGTTTTAGAAGGAAATTTATTTGGGGGAAGTGTGGACATTAATATTATTATTACATATGATTATGATTATTATTATTAAATACAATATAGTTATAAATATAATTATTATTATTATAACTAAATATAATATAGTAATATATATGATAAATAATATTACTATTAAATATATATAGTAATATTATATGATTATTATTATATATAATAATATATATGGTTATTATTATTATTAAATCTATAATCTAGTAATATATATGATTATTATTGTTATATAATCTAATAATATATTAGTATTATATTAAAATATACAATATTATATTATTATTAAATATAATATTGTCATGAAATGCATCAAAATGGGTCATAGGTTAACCTATGACCCCTTTCGATGCATTTTGAATGGGTCGCTAGGGGTCCTAAGGCCCTTAGAGATATATGTTGTCATGAAATGAGTCAATAGTGGTCATAGGTTAACCTATGACCCCTCTCGATGCATTGGAACCAACCAAATGTTTCCCTAGGGGTCCTAAGGCCCCTAGGGACATACATTGTCATGAAATACATCAAGAGGGGTCAACCTATGACCTGGTTGACCCCTCTCAACACATTAGAACCAACCAAATGCATCCCAAGGGTTCTTAGAGCTCCTAGGGACATACGTTCTCATGAAATGCATTGATAAGGGTCATAGGTTCTCGATGCATTAAAACCAACCAAATGCATCCCTAGGGTCCCTAGGGACATACGTTGTCATGAAATGTGTTGAGAGGGGTCATAGGTTAGCCTATAACCACTCTTGACACATTAGAGCCAACCAAATGCATCCGTAGGGGTCCTAGGGCCCCTAGGGACATACGTTGTCATGAAATGCATCGAGAGGGGTGATAGGTTAACCTATGACCCCTCTTGATGCATTGGAACCAGCCAAATATGTCTCTAGCAGCCCTAGGGTCCCTAGGGACATGCGTTGTCATGAAATGCATCAATAGTGGTCATAGGTTAACCTATGACTACTTTTGACACATTAGAACCAACCAAATATGTCCCTAGGGGTCTTAGGGCCCCTAGGGACATACATTGTCATGAAATGTGTTGAGGCCCCTCTTGACGTATTAGAACCAACCAAATGCATCCCTAGAGGTCTTAGGACCCCTAGGGACATACGTTGTCATGAAATGCATCTAACCTATGACCCCTCTTGATGCATTGGAACCAACCAAATGTGTCCCAAGGGGTCCTAGGACCCCTAGGGACATATGTTGTCATAAAATATGTCAAGAGGGGTCATAGGTTAATCTATGACCCCTCTCGATGCATTTCATGACAACCTATGTCCCTAGGGGTCAAGAGGGGTCATAGGTTAACCTATGACCCCTCTTGATGCATTAGAACCAACCAAATATGTCCCTAGGGGCCCTAGGACCCCTGGGGACATAGGTTGTCATGAAATATATTGACAAAGGTCATAGGTTAACCAATGACCCCTCTTGATGCATTGGAACCAACCAAATGTGTCCCTAGGGGTCCTAGGGCCCCTACGGACATACGTTGTTATGAAATATGTCGAAAGGTGTCATAGGTTAACCTATGATCCCTCTCGATGAATTGGAACCAATCAAACGCATCCCTAGGGGCCCATGAGCCCCTAGGGACATATGTTGTCATGGAATGCATTCAGAGGAGTAATAGGTTAACCTATGACCCCTCTTGATGCATTGGAACCAACCAAATGTGTCCCTAGGGGTCCTAGGGCCCCCAGGGACATATGTTGTCATGAAATGTGAAACCTGTGACCCCTCTCAATGCATTTGAACCAACCAAATGTGTCCCTAGGGGTCCTAGGGTCCCTAGGGACATACATTGTCATAAAATGCATTGAGAGGGGTCATAGGTTAACCTATGAGCCCTGTTGATGCATTTCATGCCCCTAGGGATATAGATTGCAATGAAATACAATGAGAGGGGTCATAAGTTAACCTATGACCCCTCTCGACACATTAGAACCAACCAAATGTGTCCCTAGTGGCCCTAGAACCCCAAGGGACATAGGTTGTCATGAAATGTGTCGATAGGGGTCATAGGTTAACTAATGACCCCTCTTGACACATTAGAACCAACCAAATGCATCCCTAGGGGTCCTAGGGTCCCTAGGGATATACGTTGTCATGAAATGCATCAAGAGGGGTCATAGGCTAACCTATGACCCCTCTCAATACATTGGAACCAACCATATGCATCCCTAAGAGTCCTAGGGACCCTAGGGACATATGTTATCATGAAATGCATCAAGAGGGATCATAGGTTAAACTATGACCCCTCTCGATGCATTGGAACCAACCAAATGTGTCCCTGGGGGCCCTAGGACCCCTAGGAACATAGGTTGTCATGAAATGCGTCGAGCCTCTCAACGCATTAGAGAACCAACCAAATGCATCATAGGTCATAATAATAATAATAATAACAATAATAATCTATGTTGTTATATTTAATAATAATAGTAAAAATAATAATAATATAATATAATAATCATATATGTATTAATATATATATTATATTTATAGATAATAATAATAATAACATATATTATTATATTTAATTATAATATAGTATAATAATCACATATATTAATAATAATAATAGGTCATAATCATAGGTCATAATAATATATAGTACATAATAATAATCCTATATAATATTAATCATCATACATTCCCCATAATTCCCTCCAAAATATTGGCATCAATATTGGATATCCGATCTGAAATCAAATATCCGATTTATTATCGAGTATCTGATCTTAGATCGAATATTAGATTAAACTAGCATGATTTTCTCAATATATTCCCTATCACTACAGACCTAACATCATCGCTTTTTGTGGGCCATTTTCACAAGTTTTGAGACAACTGATGTTTTGGGGCCTAAATGATCGAAAAAGGTTTGATAATATATCATTAGGTGTTCGATATTGTCATCTGAATGAGGAGCAGTAGTCATCAAAAGGCTAAATGCAAAAGGAAGGTATCCAATGAAGAAATTGCGGCATATAAGGAAAGGGACAAGGTAAATTATTGAAGGAAAAGACAAGGTATGTTAAATGTGAGTCAAGTCGACGATGAATTGGTCGAAGGGGAAATCATAGAGTCAAATAATGAATGTGTTGTTGGGGAATGAAAATGTACAAATTGATAATGATAATGTTGTGATTGAAAATTTAGAGAATGAAAATTTGGGGGATGAAATGCTACCAAGTCATAATGTAAATTGCATGATTGACCATGCCGAACATGACAATGCATAGGAACCTTACATATCTCCTAATTATAATCATGAAGGTTCTAGAACACCAAAATGGATAATTGAAATTGATGAAACAATTATTACTAATTTGGAAGGGAAAAAATCAAAATGAACCATTTGATTATGGGCTTTAAGACTATATAAGATTTTTTTCAGCAACAACATAGTGCTGGAGCAATGTTAGCTTTTTATGTAGTTATTAAAGACACAAAAGATGAGACCTATGCTTTCCAAATTAAAGATTCATATCAATAAAAAATTGGAAATAAATGCCATTATTGTGAAGAATCTTTTTAGTGCTCTCAATAGCATTGGAAAAAATAGCCGGGAGAAGTATAAGAGAGCTGCTAAAAGGGTTATTACAACCTCTTTGGTAAGTCATCATTTGAAAAAGGGTACATATATGAGACAAATTTGTATTGACTTGAATCTAAATTGTACTACTTTGAGAAGAGCACTTAGTAGACAAGAGAATTAATGATCCTCTTCAAAATGAAACATGGGCTTTTGGTGGGAGACTTCCACATTCTGATAAGAAGCTATTCGATGATGTGAAGGAAAAAATTACACAATTTTTGCACTCTAGCTCAAGAGTATCACCCAATGCTAAAGACATGTTAAAGTTGAGAATTGGCATCAAAGACCGCATGCTACATCCTAAACATTATTTGGAGGTAAGTCAAATTATGTTTCTCAAACAATTTAGAGAAAGTCATCCAAGTCTTCATATATCACAAAAGGCTTTTGAATATTTTAAGCCATTTTATTGTGTGCCACTTAAAATTCAAAATACATGTTGTTGCAAATATCATGTTGAGTTTTCTATGCACCATGAACTATTACGCTCCATCCATTCTACTTTGCATAGTAAAAAAATGTTGGAGAATTGTGGTGCTAGTCGGCTTCTAAAATCATCAAGAGACTTGCTAGATCAATTTTTATGTCATAGAGTTGATGGTTGTTTCTTTATAGAAATGCTTTCTTAAATGAGAAGTGTTCAGAATGTGGTGGCTTATCCAAGTTTGATAGATGTTTCTATAAGGGGTGTGAACAAGATCTTGGAAACACAATAGTAAAAAAAAAGGTATATGAAATGGTGAAATACACATTGAAGAGTGGGGATGAGGGCTCTAGATGTGAATTGATTGCAAAAAAAAATTAGTGTGGTTAGTTTTATTTCATATTAGACATAGTCACCCCTTAAAAAAAATCTTTTCTACAAGTATGCAAGACATAGTCACAGGTCTTAGTGGTTGGATCAACAATTTAGAATGTGTAAGGAGACTTTTCCCATTTTCACTATTGTATTAGTTGTTGACTTTGTTGAGAACTACACATTGCAACCTCAAAATGAGACACAATCTCAGTATTATGACTCAATTTAAATTGCTATTTTTGTCCACATAACATATAGACATGCCCCTGATAGTGCAAAAGATAATTAGAAGATATTAGAGAGTATCATTTTTATATAAGTGGTGATAGATCTCAGTCTCACAAGTTTGTGCAACATTGTTTAAAGAATCATTTTGATTTCTTATAGGAGCATGCAATTTCTATGGATAGACATCATTTGGTTAGATAACTATATAGGTCAATTCAAGAATGCTCGCATGTTTTATTGGTTGTGTAGGATGCATAGAGAGAGGGGGGTGCCTCATATTTGGTGTTTTTTTGAGTCTGGCCATGGGAAAGGGGAACATGATAGAGCAAGGGCATGTGTTAAGAGAGCTCTAGTTAAGGAGCAACTAAAGATTTTAGGAACGAATCTTCTTGATGCTCATAGAATTGTTGATTGGTGTAGTTTATCATTATCACAGCGGGGGACTCTTGATTTAGTAGTATGCAGGTTCTTTTAGTTGGTTGAGGAAGGGTCCATAGGTGATAGATCAGATTGTGCTACAGTGAGAGACTTATAAAAAATGTATTCATTCTAGAGCTTTGATTCTAGTACATGGACCATTTGGACACAATAGCTAGCTTTCTTTTGTCCCAGTTGTTTTCAGTGTGATTGGGATCACTATGAGTCAAATGAGTGGCTAGACACATGGGCTACACATTATCTTACTCCATTTTCTATCATACCCTCTATCAGAAATGATGACATGGAAAGTTCACTTGAGCATAACCATCTATCAGATCTTCTTCAGCCAGGACATGTCTTTGCATTGGTTGCATCATAGGGAAATGATGAGAAATCTAATTATTGGTTAGCACATTGTGTAAAGGTAAACAAAAGATTGCATAACTAATCAAAGATGATGATGGATTCACATATCCTACTGGTTCAGTGGTTGTCACTGGAACATGGATGTAGCCATACATGTGTAGAAGGAACAAAATTCCTATAGTCGAAGACTACCAGAAACACAAAATAACTCTCATATATTCACATCTTTTTATAGCAACAAATGTAAAGTTTTTGAAGCATCAAGGAAGACCAAAAGTAAAAGAACTTTTTACTATTACTAATGTTGATCATGAAACCTTGTTGGAGACCCTAAAATAAAGAGAGGACCAAACTAAAACATTTTATCTTATTTTTTTCATAATGATTCAGTGAACCTATTACCACACTGATATATTTCTCATCTCCTTAGGCATCTCATGAGTGAGTCATTTCTTGATCATGAAGTTGAACTTGAAGTTCCAGTTAACTTCAAGTTCAATTCCACATTCCCCATTTTCTTTTGTGTATCAAAGTCCACATTCATTGTCCTAAGTCAGTCCTGATGAAGACAAAGTCAAAGTTGAAGTCTAATCATCTCAAACTTCAACTTCAACTTTGATATCATTTTTGTATACTAACGTTATGTTTTCATGTAGGCATTCAATCTTTGAAATAAAAAGGCAAAATGGGTCCCCAATGATGACATTTTTAAGGCATGTGAAATAATAAATAAGGATGTTAAGGAGGCACATTTCTTGATATGGCACGATTTGGAGAAAAGGAAAATTTGTCATTTCATGATGACATGGAGCATTAATAGGCATGCAAATTTGATGGGCATTAATAACAAATCACTCAAGGGGTCTTTTCTGATGCATGGCACATGAATAGTAATTATTATATTTACTTGCCATATATGTACTAAAATTTTCTTCATAAGTCATCCCTTAAATGCATTACTTAGCCATTTGCAAAAGGAAATCTTAGCATCATCTAGTAGGGAGAATGTGTTGTAGGATAAGCTTTGTGAAACTGTAAGTGCACTGCCATTACCCTCTATAATTTTCTTGTGCTTACTTTTGTTTTGAAAGTTTTTTGTTTGCATCTTTTAGACCCTATCACCGCATAGCAAGCCATGACATTGTTTTGCCCCAAAATGCCCAAATTGGGAAAACCATGTCTCCTTAGCTCCTTACCTAAGATTTGTTACACATTCTTGGTTAACAAAAGCTTGACCGATATAAATGAAAGAGCCAGAACTACCCAACCAAGTCCTATATATCAAAAACTAGTTAATAGAGGATTGCTTGAAGCTGCCACGTTTCCTGTAGCTATTACATGCCCAGAGTTAATCATTGAATGCACAAACCACTATGATACTAATAAGAGATATGTCAAGAAAATTTTAGGAGAAGTGATAGTCAAAATCAACATGACTAGTGTTTTCTCAACCCTTAGGATCCCTCATAAGGAACCTTATGAACCATGGACATTTGAGGAGGTAGAACACTTGTACGTATGCTGAAAGGAAAAATAGTTGTGACAATAAAGTAGTCCAGTCCTAGCTCCTAAAACTAGCAGAAGGTAGTTCAAGGTTGCCCAAACGGTTAACCATTGAACATTTCATCAAAGAAATTGCAGACATTGTGCTTTTGTTGAACAGAGTCAAAGGAAATGAGCATGCATTTCATTGGGAGACATGGATGTATTTCTTCATCCAAAAGATTTTTGAGGGGGATAAGTTCATTGATTGGGCTGACCTAATTGCTGAGAATTTACATAAGGGTTTAGTGGTTGTCAATAATTTTGGTCCATTTTTCCTATCTTCCTTTTTAGTTTATGTCTTGGCAGCATCTAAAGAATGGGAAAGCCTTACACATTTTCCATGGACAGATGAAATGCCCATTTACCAATTCTATAGTGATCTCCAGGAAGCTACTTTGTGTAAAGAGTTCAAAAGAGTAAATGATGTCTTTCCGAGAAGGCTAGTTTTTGAGCTTTAGGGTCATGAAAATAATAGACTATCTAAGGAAGAAATGCAAGCTATACAAGTCTATGGCTATTTTTATCTTCAATTCACTAGGTTCACATACCTTAGGATGGGTGGTTATTCAAGTGAACCATTGAAGTTGCCTTGTTATTGCTTAGACTCTATTATTTTATCTAAAATGTGTAGACAATTTGTCTCAGTCATGGAGTCTTTTGAAATTACCAAGAGGTCCTCTTCTTTTTTCTTTCGCATTTGAATTTGCCACTAAAGATGCCCTATTCTAAAGTAAGCAATGTTGACAAGAGCATCATTGACAAATCTATGTTTCAAACCTTTCTTCCCTTGAGAAAATTTTGATTACACAGGATTTGTCAGTAATAATTTTTAAATTGCAATTTCTTTTGTTCACATTTCATAGTTAGAAGACTACTAGGAAAATTGTCCTGATGAGTTTGAAGTAAGAAAAAGGCTATGGTTGAGATTAACAATTAAAAAATTTAATATGTTTAATGTTGATCTTGACACATGCAAGCTAAAAGAGGAAGATTCAGAAGAAGTGATCGACCCATTTTATATTGACCAAATTGTATGCATGCCTATTCCTAAGATTGATTGGGGAAGAAGAGAAGAAGATGATTTATTCTCTCGCACTAAAGATGTGTTGGCTAGGACTAAAAATTGGATTAAAAATAAATAAAATTGTCACCCCTGATCCATCTGGAAAGTCTTCAAAAACCAAAAGTAAAAAGGCCTCCCAAAAGCAACAAGCTATCACTAACCAAGATGTTCATGGTCCTATTGCAGGGTCAGTTGAAGTTGAAGCTGAAGGATTACATAGGATTTGTCTGGAATAATTTTTAAAATGCAATTTCTTTTTTTCACATTCCATAGTTAGAAGACTACTAGGAAAATTGTCCTGATGAGTTTAAAGTAAGAAAAAAGGCTATGGTTGAGAATAACAATTAAGCAAATTAATATGTTTAATGTTGATCTTGACACATGCAGGCTAAAAGAGGAAGATTTAGCAGAAGTGATTGACCCATTTTATATTGACAAAATTGAATGCATGCCTATTCCTAAGATTGATTGGGGAAGAAGAGAAGAAGATGTTATTCTCTCGCACTAAAGATGTGCTGGCTAGGACTGAAAATTGGATAAAATCAAAAACAATTGTCACCCCTGATCCATCTGGAAAGTCCTCAAAAACCAAAAGTAAAACGACCTCCCAAAAGAAAAAAGCTATCACTAACCAAGATGTTCATCGTCCCATTGCAGGTTCAGTTGAAGTTGAAGCTGAAGGATTACACAGGATTTTTCAGGAATAATTTTTAAAATGTAATTTCTTTTGTTCACATTCCATAGTTAGAAGACTACTAGGAAAATTGTCCTAATCAGTTTGAAGTAAGAAAAAGGCTATGGTTGAGATTAACAATTAAGAAAATTAATATGTTTAATGTTGATCTTGACACATGCAGGCTAAAAGAGGAAGATTCGGAAGAAGTGATTGACCCATTTTATATTGACCAAATTGAATACATGCCTATTCCTAAGATTGATTGGGGAATAAGAGAAGAAGATGATTTATTCTCTCACACTAAAGATGTGCTAGCTAGGACTGAAAATTGGATAAAATAAAAAAAAATTGCCACCCTTGATCCATCTGGAAAGTCTTCAAAAACTAAAAGTAAAAAGGGCTCCCAAATGCCAAAAGCTATCACTAACCAAGATGTACATGGTCCCATTGCAGGTATAGTTGAAGTTTAAGCTGAAGGATTACAAAGGATTTGTCAGGAATAATTTTTCAAATGTAATTTCTTTTGTTCACATTCCATAGTTAGAAGACTACTAGGAAAATTGTCTTGATGAGTTTGAAGTAAGAAAAATGCTATGGTTGAGATTAACAATTAAGCAAATTAATATGTTTAATGTTGATCTTGACACATGTAGGATAAAAGAGGAAGATTCAAAAGAAGTGATTGACCCATTTTATATTGACCAAATTGAATGCATGCCTATTCCTGAGATTGATTGGGGAAGAAGAGAAGAAGATGATTTATTCTCTCGCACTAAAGATGTGCTAGCTAGGACTGAAAATTGGATAAAATCAAAAACAATTGCCACCCCTGATCCATTTGGAAAGTCTTCAAAAACCAAAAGCAAAAAGGCCTCCCAAAAACAAAAAGCTATCACTAACCAAGATGTTCATGGTCCCATTGCAGGTTCAATTGAAGTTGAAGTTGAAGCAATTCCACAATCACTTCAACTTCAAGTTCAAGCAAAAACTCCTAAGGCTAAAAGGGTGATCCATTCAAGCACAAAGAAAGCATCATCAAACAAAGGCAAGAATATGTTGACAGTTGATCTTGAAACTATAAAGGAATCACCTATGGCGAACATTGTACCAGAACCCCAAAAGTCACCAGTAAATATTGATAGCCAAGAGAGTAATCTCACATTGGCTTTGTTCTCCCTTGTAGCCGATAAGGAACTAGTTACTCCCAAATGGTTGGAGAATTTTGTTGAAAAGAAGCAAAGCATGGTGCCTCTTTCAGTGCTAATTGATAATTTGGTTAGTAAATGTTTGGGGAAAACACCTAAGGTGAAGAAAGCCAAGATAGAATCAAAAATCAAATTTGACAAAAACTCAGGGCATTGGTCAGCTGAAACAGCCATGCTACTGGATGGAAGTTTGTGAGAATCTCTAACCCCTAAAGATTACCAAATAACAAAGTTTGACTTGGGAAAAGAAAACCATGAAGTGGATATGGATTTATTCGAAGCCTCTAATAAGAAAATTGCACACAAGGTGTGCAAGGAGAGATAGGATAAACAAGAGATGAAGGAGATAATAAAGAACATGGCACAATATACCAATGCCATCCTTCACCCTGAAGCAAAGCCCATCAGAAAAAGGTTAGCAATTGTAGATTTGTCCTCTACAACCAACCAACAATCCTTTGATAATCTACAAAAGCGCAAAGCAGTTGCAAAGACAATAGGGGAGTGTGTGCAAGGTGTCCTAGATGACATTTTAAAACACATAAGTCTCTTGGATAAGGCTTTGAAAGAGATCTCCGCCATCACCACAAAGGTAGAGCTAAGAAATGAAGGGTACAAGAAAGAAAGAAGTAATTGTAAAAAGATGGTAATATGGTTGGAAGATATCCAAGAGTTTGGACTTCAGAAATTTCAAGATGAGTGTCTTGTAGTTAGTCTAGACGAGAAAGGCTTGTATTTAATCAAGGATTGTATTGAATGGAGGAACAAAGCATTGATACAAGGTGTAATTGAAATCAAAGAAACCTTGCAAGAACTCAAGGTCATACACCAGATAATTCAGGGAGAGCTTAAATGGTTTGGCAAACACTTCATAGGTAAAGAGGATGACTCTATTGCCCAAGCAAAGGAAGTGATTGAAGAACCAGAAGAAATTCCAAGAGCTCCAAGATAAGAAGATACCAACTAAGTAGGACTTTTTGAACATAGCCTACACTGAAGCCATGCTAATAATTAATTTGAAATGATTGGAAATGCATGAGGAAAAATGAGTGGAATTGAAAGAGGAGAAATAAATCTGGAAACAGCGAGTCACTTACATTGGCATGCCTCATCAATCTATTATTTTTTCATTTTCAAACTCTTACAAAGCATGGAAAGTGGTGAGGAATGCGGCTATCATGGATGGTGCTACTTGATTAGAATACATAGTTATAGATAGTCACTTAGTTGTTCTTTTTGGGTTTTACTTTCTTGGATTTCAGTTAACACTTCAACGAGGCTTAGGGTTTGATAACACTTAAGAGGACATTATTTTAGATCTAAGTGTACAAGCCTAGAAACTCAAAACAAGACTAGAATAGTTTACACAAGTTAATCAGGTAATTGAGAGAGAAGAAGAAAGGGCAGAACTCATTAGAGGAGTACTTGTCGCTAATGAAGAAGCAGTGGTTGACAGATTAGTTCCAAGACCAATCTAAGTATTGAATGTTTATTTTAATTGTGATAAACTGGCTAGTAAAAAGTATACTCAAAGTGAAGAAAGGAAGGGATTTATTGATTAGTCCTATGAATTTTTGAAGAGTCTTAATTTTGCTCTTGATCGATCTCTCTAACAAGCACAAAAAGTCTATTAAGAGTGAAAGTAGACCAACATCTCCTAAGAAGCCAAGTCCTATAACTGTAAGCCTCCAAGCTCTAATATTACTAGGTACATAAATACCTAATCATTTAATACTCAACCTTTGAATTTCATCCCACCATGAATGTTTGCTAACCTGTGGGGTGCACAAGTAGGTTCCCTAGCCCTTGGAGCTAACCTAAACCCTCTCGCTAAAGGTGCTAGAGAAGTATTACCCAAATTTAATGGAGATGGGAAGAAATCCACTAATGAACATCTCAATGCCTTCAACACTGCATGTACAGTTCTTGTTGTCGCTCATGAGGACATAGCTATGAGGCCAATTGTGCAAATTTTAATTGAGGATGCTATTGATAAATAGATTTAAATCTACTAATGATAAACATACCTTACTACTCCAATTAACCCAGTTAAAGAAAGAAGTACATGAGCCCATGAGAGATTTTGTAGCAAAGTTTAATAAAATAATTCATAAAATTCCTGCTACCAAGAGACCTAATACAAAAAATCGTAAGGGTTTCTTTATTAATGCAATGCCTCCAGATATCAGTTTTCACTTAAGGAGAGATAGAGTAGTAGATGTTGATGCTGCTCAAAGGCTAGCTATTGAATTAGAAGATGATCTTTTAGCAATAGGGAAGTGGAAATGGGAAATGCAGACTTCTAAGTCACAACCATCTACCTCTAAAAAATTAGACCCATTAGTTTAGAAGCTCATGAATGATGTGATGACTATTAAAAATCAAATTCCTAAGATGAATACTCATTACAAAGATATTCCAAGAAAATATCTAGGTCAAAGTAGCTTTCAAGGGAAATATATTTCTTTACTCCCAAATCAACAAAGATTGCAAATTGAAGCTCTATCTAATAAAAATAACATGTGTGTTTTTCATCTTATAAATGATCATGAAGGAAGTTCTTGTCCTAAGAATATAAGATATCAGCAATTTGAAGTAGAGAAAGCGGCCACAACTAATGTAAAAATAGAGGAAGAACCTGACAACTTTGTAAGCTATTACCTCAAATATGAATATGATTCTGATAGAAGTAGTGACATCCTTTTAATTTTGGAAGAGGCTGCATGTTCTATTTCAACCCATGGACAGAGAGTTGCTAAAGCTAATGATTCTAAAAATAATAAAAACCCTACTCAGGCAAAGGAATTAAAGACAAGGGGAAGAAGTGAAAACAAGTCATCACCAATACAAACAAGAACCCCTCAAATCTTGAAGAGGTCTGATCCCGATTCTACATTTGACATTGTTGAGTTCTGTAAAGCATCCAAAATATAGATTTCCCTTACTAATTATTTAAGAACGAACCCTAGAGAGCTCAATAAACTGATTGAATATGTTCATCAATCTTCCCCTAATGTAGCAACTAAACAAATTAATGAAGTCAAGGTCTCAAAGAGTAATGATATGTCTACAAGCAAACAAGTGAAACTCCTTAGGCAAAGAAACTTGAAATCTAAGCATCTAATAACAAGGAAGGGATACTCCAACTAGAGAAAGTTAGCCCTGAAGTTCCCTTTTCTCAAAAACCTAACCCTATCCCTCTTCCTTCATTCTTTTAAGCTAAATAATTGCATCATAGATTTAGGTGCTTTTGACAACATAATGCCAATTGCAATAGTAAAATCTCTTGATTTTTCTTTAACCAAAACCTTTGGTAAGTTTTATTCTATGGATTCCAAGAAGGTCCCTTTAATAGGTTAGATTAAAGATGCCCAAGTTTCTTTAGTAGTATATCCTTCGAAAATAATTAAACTCACTATCCTAGTGGTAGACATTCCTATTAGTTATGGTATGCTCCTTAGCCAAACTTTCTGTCGAGACCTGGGAGGGGAAGTTAAAATGGATTGGTCTCGAGTTGTTATACCTATGGGGAAAGAAAAAGTAACTTTGTTACCTAAAACCAAATCCAAATACACAGTCTTTCCATCTGATGATCCCAAATCTCAGATCCTTTACCAAGAGACTGATTTTGCTAACTATTTGATTTTGTTTGAAAGTGAAAAAATAGGTGAAAATTTAGAAGGTAAAGACTCACTATGGACTTTAGAGTTGGATGGAAGCTACTACTCAAATAGGTCTAGAGCTGGTGTTGTTTTGATATCCCCTAATGGGTAGAACTTTCCTTCTTCTTACAAGCTTGCTTTTGAAAATACCAACAACATAGCAAAATACGAAGCCTTGCCCCTAGGTATATAAGAAGCGAAGAGAAGAAACATTAAGTTGCTAAAGGCAAGGGGAGATACTGAATTAATAGTTAAGCAAGTTAGAAATATGTTCTCAATAAAGAATCAAAGATTGAAACACTATAGGAATCGTGTATGGGATAAGATCAAAGATTTTGAAGCCTTTGCAATTGAAGCAATTCCCAGAGAACTGAATGACAAAGTAGACTCTCTAGCAATATCAATCCCTTTATTGATTCGACATCCTGACTTTATAAATAATAAATATTAAGTTGAGATCATTCACAAGCCGAGTGTCCCAAAAAATAATAATGCATGGAAAGTATTCAAGGATGATGCTCACATTAAAGTTTTTTTACAAAATATTGAGAAATTTTCAACAAATCATTTTGAAGGTTCAGATTCTGAATGTAGAGAGTTTTTTCCTAATCTCACTGATGAAAAATCTAGTGATGTATTATAGTAGAAAGGAAATGTAATACATAAAGGCCTAGTTGAGCTTGAAAGACTCTTTGACAGGTGTGATGCTTTCCTAGCCCATAATTTATCACCTAAAGATGATACAAATGGTGATTATGAAAAGGTCAATTTGTGAGATAAAAATGATCCCAAAATTATTAACTTGGGAACCTATTGCAGAGAGGATGAAAAGAAAGATTCATCAAACTTCTTATAAAGTACATTGGTTTCTTCACTTGGTCTTATGAAGATTTAAAAACTTTCTAAGGTGGACAATTCAAACACCATATCACTCTAAAACTAGGTACTTCTCCTTTTAGGAAAAAGTTGAGAACATATAATCCAAAGGTTTCTAATGCAATATTCAACGAAATAGATAAAATGCTTAAATCTCACATCATCTTTCCAATTCATCATTCCACTAGGGTGTTGAATATGGTGCCATTCAGAAAGAATAATGGAGAGATAAGGATCTATGTTGACTTTAGAAACCTTAATCAAGCAAGCTTGAAAGATAATTGTGCCTTACTTATAATGGATCAAATTCTTCAAACAATTGTTCACTCAGAGATGATGTCCTTTTTAGATGGTTTATTAGGTTATAATCAAATAGAAGTTTCTGAAGAAGATTAACACAAAACATCGTTCACAACACCTTGGGGCACTTTTGCCTATAAAAGGATGCCTTTCATCTTAATAAATGTGGGTGCCACCTTTTAGCAAGCCATGAATTCAACCTTTGGTCACCTGCTAAATAAATATATTACTATGTATCTTGATGACATGATAGTATTTTCCAGAAGGCAAAAAAAGCACCTGAAATATTTGAGGAAAGTCCTTGAAAAATTAAAGGAAACACAAAATTTCATTGAACTCTAAGAAATCAATTTTTTTTGTAACTAAGGGAAAGTTAGTTACTCAGGCACATGGTTTCAAAAGAGGGAATCAAAATTAATCTTGAGAGAGTAAAAGCTATTTAGTAGCTATGCCTTCCTATCAGTTGTAATGGTGTTAAATCCTTCTTCGAACAGATCAATTTCCTTAGGAAATGTGTACTTGACTTTGCAGAGACTATAAAACCAATGGCCAAGTTGCTAAGTGAGAAACAAAATTTCAAATGGTATGAACTAGCATCTAAGGCATTCAAACAGGTGAAAGAGGCCAGTGCTAAAGTTCCAACACTTTTTCATCCTAATTTCAAAAAGGATTTTATAATGTACTACTACGCATCAGATCATACCATGTTAGGAATATTACTTCAAATGAATGATAAAGGAGAAGAGATGCCTATCTCTTTTATGAGTGTCCCATTGAAGAAACATGAGTTGAATTACTCCTTAGATGAAAAACAAGCCTTTTCTATTGTGAAAGTAGTGAAATATTTTTGGTACTATATTTTACATTCACATTTTTTTAGTTTATGCACCATCTACTCCAGTCAAGAGCATCCTCACACAACAAGACATAGCGGTGAATAATCGAGCAACTTGGGTAGAAAAAGTACAAGAGTTTGACTTGGATATTTGACCAACCAACTTGGTTCGAGGGAAAGGACTATGTAAACTTATGGTAGAAGGAGAAAAGAAAGAAACACGTCCCAATTGTTTATTTGTTGGCTTGAAAGATGAGTCATTTTCTAACATAGCTTATTTCTTGACATATGGGAGATTCCTAGACCATTTAAGGGGAAAAGACTGAAGGAATCTTAAACTCAGAGTTGCCAAATTTGTAATTATTAATGATATCTTATACAAGAAAGGCTTAGATGGCATGTTTTTAAGGTGTGTTGATGTTGACCAACAGGAGAAACTACTGAACACCTTCCATGATGGAGCCTGCAAGGGACATTTTTCATCAATAGCGAAAGTCTTCAAAATTCTAAGAAGTGGATACTATTCGCCAAGTATTTTTAGAGCCACATACAATTGGGTGAGAAATTGTGAGAAATGTAAATTGTTTACTAGAAAACTGCAATTAACTGCTCTTCCTTTAAAACCTATGATTATAGAATAACCTTTTCAATAGTGGGGATTGGATTTTATAGGGCCTATCAAACCAAACTCAAGTGCAAGTCACACACATATCCTCACTAGTATAGATTACATTACTAAATGGGTTGAAGTGGTTCCTATTAAAGCCACAACATCTCAAGTAGTGTGTAAATTCTTGATGGAAAACATTTTGACCTATTTTGGTACACCAAACAAAATAGTGACTGACAATGCACAAAATTTTTCTTCTCAGGAAATTCAATTGTATTGTTATGATCATGATTTCTAGTTGTCTCATGCTTCAGATTATTTTCCTCATGGGAATGGACAAGCAGAGTCCACGAACAAAAATTTGATCAATATCATGAAAAAGTTAGTAGATGAAAAGGGAAAGGATTGGCATAAGAAGTTATATGAAGCAATCTAGGCTAATAGAACTTCCCCAAAAAGAGTCATTGGCATGGCTCCTTTTGAACTAGTGTACGGAGTTGAAGCACAATTTTCCTTGCCATTGGAATTGGCCACTTTAAATTTACAAAAGGCAATTGAAGATGGAATATTTCATTCTCCCATTGAAAAGAGAATACTATACCTCTAGAAAATAGAAGAAGAAAGAAGGGAGTTGGTAGATCACATCACCAACAATCAAGCAAGGGTCAAAAGAATTTTTGATCAAAAATCAAGGCCACGAAGATTCATGAAATGGGATCAAGTACTATTGTGGAACAAGAGAAAGAAACCTAAAGGAGTTCACACCAAGTTCAAGAGCTTATGGAAAGGCCCTTGTAATATCTGAAAAACTAGGCTCTAATGAATTCAAACTTCAATATCTTAATGAAGATGATCATCCCCTATCTTATAATGGATAGGACATCAAACTCTACCAATTCTAAGCTTGGTCTTCATCTCATTGTAAATACCATCTTTTTTGGGTTTTCTTCTTTTTTTTGTTTTGTCTTTCTATTTTTGTCCTTTTTGAGTTAGTCTGCAAAGCCAAAGATCCCGAAGTTCATCTATGATCCTTCTAGTATCATTCCCCAGTTGGAGCTAATTGTTACCATACTCATATTTTTCTTGTGTCCTTAATCATCTCATGCGTGAGTCATTTCTTGATTGTGAAGTTGAAATTGAAGTTCCAATTAACTTCAAGTTCAAGTTCACATTCCCTATTGTCTTTCATCTATCAAAGTCCACATTCACTCTCCTGAGTTAGTCCTAATGAAGTTGAAGTCCAATCATCTCAAATTTCAACTTCAAATTCGATATCATTTTTGTATAATAACACTATTTTTTCATACAGGCATTCAATCCTTGAAATAAAAAAGAAAAATGGGCCCCAATGATGACATTTTTCAAGGCATGCAAAATAATAAATAAAGACATTAAGGAGGCATGTGTCTTGACATGGCAAGAGTTGGAGAAAAGGAAAAATTTTCATTTCATGATGACATGGAGCATTAATAGGCACGTAGATTTGATGGGCAGTAATAACAAATCACTCAGAGGGTCTTTTCTGATGTGCGGCACATGAATAGTAATTATTATATTTACTTGCCATATCTGTATTGAGATTTTCTTCATAAGTCATCCCTTAAATGCATTACTTAGCCATTTCACTACTCATTCTACCATTTGAAAAAGGAAATCTCGACATCATCTAGTAGGGAGAATTTGTCATAGGATAAGCTTTGTCAAACTGTAAGTGCATCGCCATTACCCTCTATAATTTTTCTTGTGCTTGCTTTTGTTTTCAAAGGTTTTCATTTGCGTCTTTTAGACCCTGTCACCCCATAAACATTATTTCACCCCAAAATTTCCAAATTGGAAAAACCATGTCTCCTTAGCTCTTTACCTAAGATTCGTGACACATTCCTAGTTAACAAAAGCTTGACCGATATAATTGAAAGACCCAAAAATACCTAGTCCGTTCCTATATATCAAAAACTAGTTAATATTGGATTGCTTGAAGTAGCCACATTTCCTGTAGCTATTGCATGTCCAGAGTTAATCATAGAATGTGCAAACCACTATGATCCTAACACGAGATGTGTCAAGAAAATTTTAGGAGAAGTCATAGTTAAAATCAACAGGACCAGTTTTTTCTCAGCCCTTAGGATCCCTCGTAAGGAACCCTATGAACCATGGACATTTGAGGAGGTAGAAAACTTGTATACTGAAAGGAAAAATAATTATGACAATAAAGTAGCCCAGTCTTGGCTCCTAAAACCAGCAGAAGGTGGTTCAAGGTTGCCCAAACCATTAACCATTGAACATTTCATTAAATAAATTGTAGACATTGTGCTTTTGTTGAATAGAGTCAAAGGAAACAAGCATGCATTTCATTGGGAGACATTAATGTATTTCTTCATCCAAAAGATTGTTGAGGGGGATAAGCTCATTGAATGGGCTGACCTAGTTGCTGAGAATTTACACAAGGGTTTAGTGGCTATCAATAATTTTGGTCCATTTTTCCTATCTTCCTTTTTAGTTTATGTCTTGGCAGCATCTAAAGAATGAGAAAGCCTTCCAAATTCACCATGGATAGATGAAATGCCTATTTACCAATACTATAGTGATATCTAGGAAGCTACTTTGTGTAAAGAGTTTAGAAGACTAAATGATATCTTTTTGGGAAGGTTAGTTTTTGAGGTTCAGGGTCATGAAAATAATAGACTATTTGAGGAAGCCATGCAAGCTATACAAGTCTATGGCTATTTTTTTATTCAATTCTCTAGGTTTACATACCTCAGGATGGGTCATTATTTAGGTGAACCATTGAAGTTGCCTCGTTATTTCTTAGACTCTGTTATTTTATCTGAAAGCTGTAGACAATTTGTCTTAGTCGTGGAGTCTTTTGAAATTACCAAGAGGTCCTCTTCTATTTTCTTTCCCATTTAAATTGGCCACTAAAAATGCCCTAGTCTAAAGTAAGCCATGTTGACAAGAGCATCATTGACCCATCTGTGTTTCAAACCTTTCTTCCCTTGAGAAAATTTTGATTACACAAGATTCGTCAAGAACAATTTTAAAAATACAATTTCTTTTCTTCACATTTCATAGTTAGAAGACTACTAGGCAAATTCTCCTGATGAGTTTGAAGTAAGAAAAAGGCTATGGTTAAGATTAACAATTAAGAAAATTAATATGTTTAATGTTGATCTTGACACATGCAAGCTAAAAGAGGAAGATTCAAAAGAAGTGATTGACCCATTTTATATTGACCAAATTGAATTCATGCCTATTCTTGATATTGATTGGGGAAGAAGAGAAGAAGATGATTTCTTCTCTCACACTAAAGATGTGCTGGCTAGGACTAAAAATTGGAAAAAATAAAAAATTGTTGTTACCCTTGATCCATCTAGAAAGTCTTCAAAACTGAAAAGTAAAAAGGTGTCCCAAAAGAAAAAAGCTATCACTAACCTAGGTGTTCATGGTCTCGTTGCAAGTTCAGTTGAAGTTGAAGTAGAAGCAATTCCACAATCACTTCAACTTCAAGTTGAAGCAAAAATTCCTAAGTCTAAAAGGGTGACCCGTTTGAGCACAAAGAAAGAATAATCAAATAAAGGCAAGAATATAGTGACAGTTGATCTTAAGACTACAGAAGAATCACCTATGCTGAACAGTGTACCAGAACCCCAGAAGTTACCAGTAAATACTAATAGCCAAGAGAGTAATCTCATCTTGGCTTAGTTCTCCCCTACAACCGATAAGGAACAAGTTACT
The DNA here is from genome assembly GCA_028749045.1 of Cupressus sempervirens. Taxonomy (NCBI): domain Eukaryota; kingdom Viridiplantae; phylum Streptophyta; class Pinopsida; order Cupressales; family Cupressaceae; genus Cupressus; species Cupressus sempervirens. The sequence goes on along the minus strand of CM053787.1, from coordinate 234,545,007 downwards.
CCCAAATGGTTGGAGACTTATGTTGAAAAGAAGTGGAGCATGGTGCCTCTTTCAATGACAATTGATGATTTGGTTAGTAAATGTTTTGGGAAAACACCTAAGGTGAAGAAAGCCAGGACAAGATCAATAATCAAATTTGAGAAAAACTCAGGGCACTGGGCGGTTGAAATAGCCATGCCACTAGATGGAAGCTTGTAGGAATCTTTAACCCCTCAAGATTACCAAATAACAAAGGTTGACTTGGGAAAAGGAAACTGTGAAGTGGATATGGAGTTCTTCAAAGCCTCTAATAAGAAAATTTCACACAGGGTGTGGAAGGACAGATAGGATAAACAAGAGATGAAAGAGACAATAAAGAACATTGCATAGTATATCAATGCCATCCTTCACCCTGAAGCAAAGCCCATCAGTGAAATGTCAGCAATTATCAATGTGTCATCTGTAACTAACCAAAAATCCCTTGATAATTTGAAAAAGTGCAAAGTAGTTGCAAAGATAGCAAGGGAGTGTGTGCAAGGTGTCTTAGATGACACTGTGAAACACATATGTCTCTTGGAAAAGACTTTGAAAGAGATCTCCACCATCAACAAAAAGGTAGTTGAGAAATGAAGGGTACAAGAAAGAAAGAAGCAATTGGGAAAAGGTGGTAATATAGTTGGAAGATATCCAAGAGTTTGGAATTTAGCAATTTCAAGCCTAGTATCCTGTAGCTGGCTTACATGAGAAAGCCTTGTATGGAATCAAGGATTGTATTGAATGGAGGAATGAAGCATTGATACAAGGAAAAATTGAAATCAAAGAAACCCTACAAGAACTCAAGGTTGTACACCAGATAATTCAAGGAGACCTCAAATGTTTTGGAAAACACTTCATAAGTAAAGAGGATGACTCCATTGCCCAAGTAGAGGAAGTGATTAAAGAAGTCCAGAAGAAATTCTAAGAGCTCCAAGATAAGAAGATACCAACTAAGCAGGACATTTCAAACGTAGCCCACATTGAAGCCATGTTGATAATCAATCTGAAACACATGGAAATGCATGAGGAAAAAATAGTGGAATTGATGAAGGAGAAAGAAATATGGAAACGACTCACTTACATAGGTCTGCCTCATCAATCCATTATCTCTACATTTTCAACCACCTCTGAAGCATTGAAAGCGGTGAGGAATGCAGTTAGCGTGAATGGTGCTACTTAATCAGAATACATAGTTATAGATAGTCACTTAGTTGTTCTTTCTAATTTTTACTTTCTTACATTTTGGTTAACATATTTTTGTTAACTAAAAAACTATTTTACTCCTGGTGGGGTAATTTTGGCAATTGTCTAGCCCTATACCTTATATCAATGTAATAATTAATATGGCATAGTGTTAATCTCCAAGAAACTGATAAACAAAACTATTTTTGTTTTAGGTTTAATCTTAAGTTTTCTAAGATAGCATTTTAGATTTTCAGAAAACATAAATAGAACTCTATAGTTTGATTTTGCTAAAGGATTTTGGAGGTAGATATTAATGTCTACTTCTTCGAATCTGTATTTCTGAAGATACTATTTATACAAAAATCTTTTTGTTAGTTTGTCATTCATTCGGATATTACTTATTCAAAATTTGAGAAGCTATGAGAAGTGAATTTCATTTGATCTTCCTACTTGTTTACTTGACTTTCAATTATCTGGATAATATTGATAGTTAAGATCAAGTAGTTCTTTAGCATTAAAATCTACTTTATATTGATGAAATAGAATAAGTTGATTCAACACTTTCAGTAGATTATGTTTTGAAACGATCTTTCCTTTAGGGTAAAAGATTGAAAAACTATTCTTTTTCAATAAAGGTACTTGTGCCTATTTTACTCTTAAAAACTTTTAAGTAGAGAATTCCTTAACATTCTATAGGAATTCAATCTGTTTGTATGCATTTTTCTCCATTTTGAATATAAAACCATTTGAGAAAAATTGTTTACTAATAGAACTGACGATTATCGTGTTTAATACAATAAGTTACTAATTTTTTTATGATATTGGAATGTAGGTACGTCATGAAGAGTAGCCATGCATGAAGATAAAAAGCTAAATAAGGAGCAGAATGAAGAAAAATCTATTCTATTTTTGACACTACGATTCTTGACAATACTTTTAATAACACTACGATTTTTGTCATATGAATATCAGGATTTAACTATGATTTTTGACACTACTATTTTTGACACTACGATTTTTGGTAGTTGTATATTGATGTAATAATGATGAAACACTTGATATATTGTAAATTGGAACTTGTTGATTTAATGTAAGAAACAAAGATGATTTTACTTAATGCAATTTATGTGGTGGAACCTAAAAAATGATGATTTTAATACATATTAACACCAAACTTGCATTGTGCCAAATGCCAAAAACTTGAGAGAGGTAAAAAATAATATTTTTTCTTTTAATACTAACCCTAGTGACACCCTTGTTCTGGCTACGGAGACCATCCATCATCTGTAGGCACCTCATACCAAGGAGTTTCTAAGGTGCTCTAAGTGTGTTTTGAGGTCAATCTTCTGAGGGTCGTAACTTAGAGATCATGAGGGATATCGATGAAACATCAAATTCTATAGGATAGTGATGTCGAGGCCTAAAATACCTATCTCATTTTTGAGAGATCACATTCTATTTAGATTCAGCATAGTGATCTCGCTCGATGCCAAAACTCACAATGTGCCTTAGTTCATAAGTGCACCACAGCATAACTTTGAAACTATTGATCTTGGCATTGAATCACTAGATCTATTGGCTCCATATGAGAAAGTGAACCCTAGTGACACCCTTTTCCTATCCATGGAGACCCTCCATCATCTGTGGCCACCCCATACCGAGGAGTCTCCAAGGTGCTCTAAGTGTGTTTCGAGGTCAATCTTCTGAGGGTTGTAACTTGGAGCTCGTGAGGGCTATTGATGAAATGTCAAATTCTAAAAGATCATGATGTTGTGGCCTAAAATAACCAATCTCATTTTTTAGAGATCACATTCTATTTGGATTCGGCATAGCGATCTTGCTTGATGCCAAAACTCGTAATGTGCCTCAGTTCATAGGTGCACCACAGCGTAACTTTGAAATTTCTAATCTTGGCATCAAATCGTTAATGCCATTAGCTTTAGATGGTTGAGCAAACCCTACTGACACCATTGTCCTAGCCATGGAGACCCTCCATCGTATGCAGCCACCCCATACCGAGGAGTCTCCAAGGTGCTCTAAGTGCATTTCGAGGTAGATATTCCAAGGGTCGTAACTCAGAGCTCATGAGGGCTATCAATGAAATGTCAAATTCTACAACACGATGATATTGAGGTCTAAAATAACCTATCTCATTTTTGAGAGATCGCATTCCATTTGGATTCAGCATAGTGATCTCTCTCGATGCCAAAACTCACAGTGTGCCTCAGTTCATAGGTGCACCACAGCGTAACTTTGAAACCACTGATCACGTGGAATTTGCATGGGCTCATCACTAGTAGCCAGGCCCTATACAATAAAGAATGTAATTAAATTTCATTACCACAAACATTTTACAAAAATGCATCAATATTTAATCAAATAGAAAGCACCTAATTACCTTTCCTTTGTCAATGGGTCCTGGCTCATCCCCTGCACTTTGTCCCTTAGGAAGAGGTGGTACTTGCAAGATAAAATAAAGATTAGAAACCATATATGCTACAATATCAAATAGAAAAAATAATGAAAACACAACATAATGTACCGTAGATGTTTCAAGGCCAAATGAAATAGCTAAGAGTTTGGCATCATCTACTCTAGATGTCTCAGCTCCTTCTCAGTTATCAACTAAACATGAATGAAGATCACATACATGTATAAGTTAGTATGGCTTAAAAATTAAAATTACTCTATTATAAAGATTAACTTTAAATTGCATATGTCATAACAATAAAATGTATACATGTACCAACATAGAAGGAGTTCATGCCTCTGCATGCCCCTCCTCTCTCGCATCAGGGTCTATAGCCTCTACACATGCGTCTGGTGTATCCTCGTCTAATACAAACTGATACTCAAGAAAATCACCAATGGCACCCAAAAAAATATTCTTGCACGTAATGCAAGTATGAGGCACACAAACATGTGATGAGCTAGCCAATATGAACTCATGCCAGCATCATCAGCATAGGGAGGAAGTACTGACCTAGCGTTGGATATCAATAGGCTACGCAGTCTATGGATGGCTCTAATGGTCTGAGAGCTAGCCTCTAAAATAATATTAGGATGTTGCACTTGAGGAGGGGGGAGAAATCAGTAGGGGGGACAAAAGTTCCAGCTTTCTTCTGTTGGGAAGAGGGTCTATCTTGAGGAGCTCCTCCTCCTACACCCATGTTGGGCTTTATGCTCTAATAGTTCACCTTGAGGCCCAACACAAATTCTACATAAAATTTTCTATGGAAATAAAATGGCACCTCTAAATTGCTATGTGAAGGGATTTCAAAAACTATCCACCAATGATCCCAAAAGTTTGCACATCTAGCATCATTTGTGCACCATTTTATCGATAGTTTGGGCTTTTTGTAGTCGAGTAGTAAAGCAGTTTTTGGGTTCCCAAAAAGGGCAACCAAATCATCTTTACTTATATTGAGGGTTACAACCTCATTATTTTCCAACCCATCATCAAACATCTCATACATTTCATCATGCCAATGAAGAGTGGCATTTTTTTCCTTGATAAGTGTTTCAATGTTATCGACTATGGTGTTTAACGTGGATAACATAGGAGCCAATGCGGGTACAGTATTATATGTTGTTCACAAAGCCCTTAATTCGATGAGATTTTCAAATATCAAATCCTCTATTCGAGGAGGATTTTGAGGGGGTAAAGGATCATTTGGTGGACAATTTTGCGAGGGCATTGGATCATTTGGTGGGGGGTTATGAGGAACAGTATTCCTTGCCTCAATATCATCATTTTGGTCAGCCATACCTATTAATTTGTAAAACATAGTTTATATTAAAAAAACCTAAATTTTAACAATTTCTATCAAAAATAACTAAATTCTAACAAATTCAACTAAAACTAACAAATTTATAATAAAATTTAATAAATTTATACTAAAATTGATTTAAAACATTTAAAAAAATCTACTTATCGTGTATCCAATTGCAAAACAGATATCTGAGCTCAAAAACACTAAATCACTGTCAAAATTGCAACCCTCAGGTTGTGTTTTTTTAAAATAATAACAAAATCATCAAGTATCTGATTTGATATCGGATACCTAATATTATCGAATATCTAATTTTATATTGGGTATCCGATATCAAATCGGATACCCAATAAGGGTTGGGGGCCTACTTTCCAACTTTGGTAACAAGATGGGTGGAAAAAAGTCAGAGCAAATTTTGAAACACTTTTAGATGTTTTCAAACTCTATTTTTTTCACATCACCACTTTTTGGCGCACCATGATCCTACACATACCCAAATCGGGTGTGTTGTTGATCCAAGAAACTAAGATAACTAAATATAAATTTGAGGTCTTATCTCTCTTGAAGAATGGAAAAGTTTTTGGGTGTGATTCTGAAGGAGCCTCAAGGGGCATGGTTATCTTATAGAAAAATTTTATTGTTAAAGGTGAGGTCCTTTTGGCTCAAAACAATATCATTTCTATTAATTTTTCTCATATAAGAGATAATTTCTCCTAGATTCTCTCTAATATCTATGCTCCCAATTACAAAAATGGAAGGTTAGCCTTCTAGGAAAGGTTGGGGACTTTTAGAAATTCTATCATTGAAATCCCATGGCTAGTTATGGGTGATTTTGATTCTCCCCTAAATGATAATGATAAATTGGGGGGCATTTCTACCCAAGCTCATCTAGATGGAATGCTGGATTTTATGCTTTTCATCAATCTACATGATTTTCTAGATGTGGATCTCCAAGGTTGTTCCTACATGTGGTCAAATATCATTGAAAGGGTAAGCACATTATTCACGTAAGGCTTGATAGAGATCTTATTTTGGGCGATTAGTTTAATAGATTCCACTGTTCTCTTTCCTCTATCACTAAGATAAGGTCCAACCATTTCTTGATTTCTCTATTAGTTGAGCCCTTAGCTGTTAAGCGTAATTTTCATTTCAAGTTTGAAAGGAAGTGGATGGAACACCCGAATTTTAATAATCTCATTTAGGATTGGTGGAATGTGAATGTTGAAGGGTCATCCATATTCAAGATAGCTAAAAACCTCAATCATGTTAAAAAAAATTCAAACCTTGGAACAAGGAGACTTTTGGGGATATTTTTCTCCAAAAAAATGTTATTAAAAATGGTTTGGATGAAGTTCAAAAGTCTATTCAAGAGGAAGGGGATTCTCATGGTTATATAGAAAAAGAAAAGGAGTTGTTGGTGAAGTATCATGATATTATTACCAAAGAGGAGCGTTATTGGAGAAAAAGGTCAAGAGCCCTCTAGATGAAGGTTGGAGATCAAAAAACAAGGTTTTTTCATCTTAAGATGTGTAAACATAGAACTTCTAAATGAATCTTGAATATATCCGTAGAGAAAGGAGATGTGAATTTGGATGGGGAAATCTCTGAGTCTTTTGTGGATTTCTTTTATAAACTATTCAAAAAAGATAATAATCTTTCCCCCAAAATTTAGAACCATCTTCTAGCGGCTATTCCTTCATTGCTAGATGACAATAATAACCAAAATTTGGTTTCTATTCCATCTGTGGATAAAATTCATAAAGTGATGTTTTCTTTTGAAGGAGATAAGTCGATAGGGCTCAATGAATTTCCTATGTTCTTCTTTCAACACTTCTGGAAGTCAATTCGGTCAGAGTGAGTGTGGTAGTTAAAGAATTTTTGTGGCACCAAGAAATTGCTTAAAGAATTCAATTCTACCTTCATTGCTTTGATCCCTAAAAAGGAGGGTACTAGAACAGTGGAAGATTTTAGGCTGATAAGTTTGTGTAACTCTATTTATAAGGAGTTTTCTAAAATCCTCACCTCTAGATTGTTGTTTATTTTTCCTTCTATTATTTTGCCTCAACAAAATGGTTTTGTATCAGACAAGCAAATTTTGGATTCCATTATCAAATTCCATGAGGTGATTCATTCTATTAAAATTCAAGTTCTCAAGGTTTTCTTTGCAAGCTAGATTTATCTAAGGCTTACGACAGAGTTGACTGGGACTTTATGCTCAAAGTTTTGAAGAATTTTTTTTTGGGGGGTTGTTTCATTTAGCTTCATTCCCAGTTGGTTGGGACATCCTCATGTACGATTATTATTAATGGGTCCTCTTCTAATTACTTCAAACCTTTCAAAGAGTTGAGACAAGGAGACCCTCTATCTCTCATTCTTTTTTGCGATCATGGTGGAGACCCTTGTTAGATCAATCAGTGTTCATGTATCTGAAGGGCCAATAGTTGGCCTCAAACTATCTTCTTATGACCTTACTTTCTCTCATAAGCAATTTTTTGATGACATGATTATGATGGGGGAAGAAATGATAAAAGGAGATAGAAGCTTTAAATAATTCCTTCAGGTGTACAAAATGGCATCGGGTTAGTTAATCAATTGGGAAAAAAGCTATATCTTTTTTTATCAATTTACTCCTATCCCTTAACAAGAGAAGATTGCTATAATTTTAGAGTGTAAAATTGAGAACTTGCATGCCTCATATTTGAGGATTCCTTTAGAGTTGAGACCTCTAGAGGCATTTTGGGATAAGTTGGTTAATAGATTAAATGCAAATTTAGCAGGCTAGAAAGGGGCCCTACTTAACCAAGCAATGAAACTTCAACTTCTAAAGTCAACTTTACAAAGTTTACTAGTCCATGCTCTCAGTATGTTTAAAATGTCATTGTCATTTAAAGGGGGAAAAATGTGTCATTTAGTGAAGATCTTACATGGTATTCTATAGGTTTCTAAGAAACCTTGGAATTAAGTCTTATACTCAAATCAAATTATTAATGTCACCCCAAAAATAAATCTATACAAGCTCTTTAAGGGATAGTTTCAACAACTTCTACAATATGCACAAACTTCCTTTAGCACTTTATCTTTCTTGTTGTATGCAAATGGTATTGAATTTAGTAAATTTTTAAACAACAATATGCTTGAGATAACTTCCTTGCAATAATCTCCTTGATTTCCTTAGCTCCAAATACTATCTTAAGCAAAAAGATAACACACATCATTCCTTACTCATGGCTCAGATAGTATGACAAATATTACAAACACATCAAAAGAAAATTACTACAAATTGGAGCACTAAAGAGCCAACTAACCCAACCATTCTATTTATAGGAAATTATATTATTAATATGTAACCATAGTTAGATATAAAATTTATAAAATGTATTTCATATTTAAATTTTTGAGGTGTTTTAGTTTTGGCAATCTCTTCATCCAATTAGTTAACTGGCTTATTTATAATTCTTCTTTTGTTGTTATTATTAATGGATTTTCTTCTAATTTTTTCAAACCTACAAGAGGGATAAGGCAAGGAGACCCAACTTCTGCCATTATTTTTTGTTATTATGGAGGAGACACTTGGTTGTTTTATGAATAATAGAGTTGAAACTAGGAAGAGAGTGGAACTCAAACCATCTTTGTCTAATATGGTATGCTTTCATCAATAATTTTTAAATGATGATACATTGAAGATGGGCGAGTCATCTCTCAAAGAATCTAAGGCTTTCAAAGATATCCTCTAGATCTATACTAAGACCTTTGATCAGCTGATCAATTGGGGAAAAAAATCTTTGATATTTATCCATACTTTGGTCCCTAGACAAGTGAAGATTATGAATATCTTGGTGTGTAAGATTACTAATCTCCTAAAATTCTACCTTGGTCTTCCACTAGGGCTCAAGCCTCTAGATTATTTTTGGTCTTTTTTATTTGATATTTTTAATAAAAACTAGCTAGCTGGAAAGGTGCTTTGTTGAGTAAAGCTAGAAAACTTTAGGTAATCAAGTCAACTTTGCAAATCTCCCTATTTATGCCCTCAATTTGTTGAAGATGTCAAGTAAGTTTATGGAGTTGAGAAGCAAGTAGGATCAGTGACATATTAAAAAATGTGGTGGTTAGTAACATATCTATCACTTGTTGAAATGATGGAGCATAGGTGGTAATGAAAATTTAAAATCCCTCATAAATCATGATAAGATGCATAGTAAAGTTATTGACTTATCAAATCTCTCTAACAACAAAGGGAAAGTAATAGAACACTAAATTTAATGATTATGATACTTTAGCAAGTAAAAGCCAAAGAAAAGGTATAGTTGCCTCACTTTGTGGGTGTTTAGTTTTCATTTGTGTATTATAATTCTTCCTCTAATTATGAGAATGTTGTGTTGAGAGTGAGTTTGAAGAGTTTTGTCTTTGATTCTAGTATAATGGGAGGCAAACTAAAAATAAGGGAGTCATGGAATTATAAGAAATGGATAAAAGAAAAAATGGTCTAGTAGAAACTTAAAATTGGTGGTATTGTTTGATATTTGAATAGGATGAAAGACTCCAAGTCAAAGATAGCATAACAATTCATCAATGGTTGGGGTTTTGGAATGATCATGATGGCCGAAAGGAAATCATAGCTGAACATTGAGGTCATGTTGAACATTATGGGGTTGAATACCAAAGGTATGCATTTTTATCATAACAAGGAAATTTTGGATGTTTCTATTAGAATATATCTAAAAGAGGATGTTGGGAACTAGTAAAGGAATAAAGGTAGGTGTATGTTGTTTCTTTTATTAAACTTGCATTAAAAAAGGTGTTAAAAGTTATTGTCAAGTATATAATGCTTGATAGGAACTATGATAGATCCCATACCTACCATTTCATTATGCCAAATCAATTTAGGTACAAGAGGAGGGTAAACTTTCACTTTAACACTTGACAAGCACTATGATATATCCCATACCTACCATATCATCATGACGAACCAATTTAGGTATAAGATGAGGCTCAACTTTCACTTTTACTTGCTTTGTTCATTAACATGGAGTATCAAAGCATTTATAGAGAAGCCCAACAAGCCTAACTTGTATAAAGGGCTTATGCATTTGAATTTTTAATATATGTTGAAAAATAAAAAGCAATATTTAGTGTCATCTATTATGGAAATTAAAGGAAATCATTTGAGCCTTGGTAGTAGTAATGGTATGGGGAAATAGATAATGGCAAATCTCTAGAAGATGTTTCTCTAGAGATGACCAAAAGAAAGAAGAAAATGGTTAACTATAAGGAGATGGAAATAGAATTGATGGTGGGAAATTTTGAAGAAGAGCTTAAGGACACTTTTTTTGATCAAGGTTTGAATATTATGGAGATAATTGAGGGTGTGTGCACCAAGATGGTGTACAATTTAGTGGACACCACAAAAAAACCAAAAATGTCAATAACTTGATCAAGTTAGGAATAACCTAATTGGGTTATATAAAATTTCAAAAGGCGGCTAGGCTTGATTACCAAGACTTGAAAAAATATATAAAAAACAATTCCTAGTTAGGTTTCTAGGATAAAAAAGCTCTTCAAAACCTGATCGGGTTTTGAAGAAATAAAAATAGAATTCACTCTAGAAGCCATAACTTTCACATGTAGACTCTAATTGACTCCATTCAAAATACATTGGAAAGCTATTGAAGAGACATACAACATAACAAAACTATAAGAATAGTAGAAAATCAAGATTGTATTTGTCATCCATTAGAGTCAATAATGGTCTAAAATGGAGCGAATACATAGGTAAGAGTATTATCATAGCTTTTATATTTCTCTGACCTCTCTCCATCTCTCACTCCCTCTATCTCTTTCTCACACACAAACTCACTCACTCATTCACTCACTAACTCCTAATCCCCTTCCTACTAACTTTTAACCTCTCTCATTCTCATACCAACTCCTAACCTCTCTCTATATAACTCATAATCCTCTCTCTCTCTCTCTCTCTCTCTCTCTCTCTCTCTCTCTCTCTCACACACACACACACACACACACACACACACATACACACACAGAGAGACACACTTTTATTCATTCTTTAACTTAATATTTGTCTCTCTTACAAACTATTATCCTCTATCTAACTCATAATTCTTAAACCTCTCTCTCCACCTAACCTCAACCCCCCCTCTCTCTTTAAAATACATACACACTCATCACTAACTAAATAACCCCTAAGATATCTCTCTAACTAAATAATAACCTCTCTCTCTCTCTCTCTCTCTCTCTCTCTCTCTCTCTCTCTCTCTCTCTCTCTCTCACACACACACACACACACACACACACACACACACACACACACACACACATTTCTAACCACTTACTCATCTCCTTCTAACCCCTAATCCATAACCCTCCCCCCCCCCCCCCCCCCCCTCTATCTCCCTGGCCTCTAATCCTTGAAGTGGGAACTTCATGTAGAGAGAGAGAGAGAGGGTGGTTAGGAATTAGAGGTCATATGAGAGAGAAATTTGGGGATAGGATGAAGAGAGTGAGAAATATGGAGAGAATTGGATGTGTGTGTGTGTGTGTGTGTGTGTGAGAGAGAGAGAGAGAGAGAGAGAGAGAGAGAGAGAGAGAGAGAGAGAGAGAGGGGCTTAGGGATTACTCAGAGAGAGAGAGAGAGAGAGAGAGAGAGAGAGAGAGAGAGAGAGAGAGAGAGAGAGAGAGAGAGAGAGAACTTAAGGATAACAAGTTAGAGAGAGGGAGGGGTTATGAGTTAGTTAAAGAATGTTAGAGGTTAGGAGTTAGTAAGAGAGATAATATATTAGGAGTTATTTAGTTATTGATTGAGTGTGTGTAGGTGTGTTATAGAGAGAGAGAGAGAGAGAGAGAGAGAGAGAGAGAGAGAGAGAGAGAGAGAGAGAGAGAGAGAGAGAGAGAGAGAGAGAGAGAGAAGAGAGAGAGAGAATTAAAAATATGTTATCATTTGTGTTTACCTATTGATTACACATTTGGAAAATACTGACCACCTATTTTATATTATGCTTAATTAAAATTGATGGTAAATAAAATTTTGATGATATAGGATTTCTTTATCTACACCATGCTATAGATATCTTCAATAACTTTTCAATACATTTTGAATGGAGTCAATCAGACTCTGTATGTGAAAGTTATTCCCTTTGGAGTGAAGCCTACATTTAGTTCTTCAAAACCTAATCGAGTTTTCAATAACTCGATTAGGTTTTGAATAACCCGATTGGGTTTTGGATGCACTTTTTCATTTTCATAACCCAGTCAGGTTATCTGAATCCTAGGAACTTGATTGGGTTATGGCTTGGTGATAGCATAGGGAAATGACCCAAAGGCTTGGGAGATTGTTTTCCCTCCAATTTTTTTCCTTTAGACATTTTTCATCTTCTAAGATGAATTCTTGTCTTTGGCTTCATCAAGTTTTCTAATGGTGAAGTGAGTATCTCTAAAATTTCCACCATAATCTTACACATCTTCTTAGCTTTCTAATAATATAATTTTTTCTATTTATAGACAACACTAACATTTACTATAAAAAAAAAAGTTTCCATTTTCAATTGGTTTGGTGTATGTTATGCTCAGTACACGAATAAGTACCAAAATTTTAGGGTCTAGTTAGTTCAATAACTCATAATATATAAAAAAATTTCTCATCCAAAAATTATTTAAAAGTTTAAAACTTCTACGTATGACTCTTAACTATCATCCTACCAAAGGGATCTACAAAATAGTGAATATAACTATGTCTTTTGTGATGCACATGAAAATAGCTATATTATAATTTCTATAAGAAAAAAATAGGAACTATTTTTCATGTGCAAAAATTTTGACCCACCTAATCTTATCCATTTAAAAAAAAACTCTAGTAGTTTAAAAAGTAGATTCTGAATACTACAATTTATATGTTTTACACGTCTTGTCATTTTGAGTGGATAACTCTCAAACGTCGCATCCAAGTTCAAGTTTACTTGATTTCAGAGAAAAAAAGGTGTCCACTTATTCCCCCCTTTTTATAAACCATCTTGGTGCACTCCCCTTGAGGAAGGGAAGAGTGAGGATTCTTATGGGTCCATTGAAAAGCTTTACAAGCCCTCTAGTACTACTCAATCGCCTATGTCTTCTTGGTCTCTATAGAAGGAATATCCCTCTTGCTAAGAAGAATGATAGGAAGAAAGACAAATTTGTGGATGAGAATGAAGAGGATATTGAAAAAGAGGCCCTCCACATAGTGGATTATGGGGAATCTATTGGGCATGTGTCTAGATTTATCCTCAAGCCTTTGCAGAGAAATTAAATAAAAGAATAGAATAGATTGAAGGTGAGGAGGGTGATGGGGGTAAGAAGTAGGACAACAATGAGAGAAACTTTTTGATGCTCAAAATGGTGGACCTAGATGAGGTTAACATTAAATTGTTGGAGGATAATTTGACGGATGTTAAAGTCAATCGTCCCTTTGGGGTTTTACAAACACTGAAATATATTTCTCTTTGCACTTTTTGGTTGGAGAAATAGACTTTGAATTCCTTTAAGACACTAAACCTTAAATATAGAGTTATTTAGGCTAAAATGGAAGAGATCCAAAGTATAGTGGTGGATGGGAGTGAGAAGGTTAAGGCTAGGGATAGCGGTAATAAAGATAAAGGGTTTGAGGACCTAAAGAAAAGAATCAAAAAAATGGAGAATTTGGTTAATTATGTTACCAATAGTATTCAAGGGGTAATGAAGGTGACTATGGATTACGTAAGATGCTGGGGAAGGTGGATCAAAATTCTATTAAGTTATTGGTTCATGGTCTAGAGGAAACTAAAGCAAATGGGGATACACCAAGTCTAGGGAAATGTATCAGAATGAGTACGAGAAAGAAGAAGTCAGTCGGCTAGCCCTATTCCTAATCAAGAATCTACATTAAAGAAGCCATCCATAGAATTAAAGAGCTCAAGGAGGAGCTAGTCAATGAATTGTTAGTAGTTCTTATCTTTTGGTTTCTTGTGTTTGTTATTATTTTATTAAATTGTTTTGGTTGCTTGGATGTAGGCTTTTTCTTGTTGGTTTTGTATTGGGAATACTAGTTCTTTTAGGCACTATTTTATTTTTGGATTGAATTGTTGGATCTAAGGTTTTAACTCTTGGGGTTTCAAGTCCCTTATAAAAAACCTATTTTAACTCTTAATCAACAATATTTATTAAATGCAATTAGATGTAGATGATAGTTGTTGGTTGTGGACAGATGGGAAAAACCAAACATGTATTCCATAAGTTTCTAATATCTTCTTCTTGGGTTTTGTCAACCAATTGGTTGGAGTAATTATTTATTTTGATAATATACTCATCCCCATTCTAGAAATTAAATTGTTGGGTTGAAGTTAACAATAAATCTTTACGAATTACCTAGTGACAAACACATATAGGAATCAAATTCTTACGTCGGGCTAAGATTGAATTAAATCAAGTGAGTTTGATATGAAATTTGAAAGAAGTTGATGATAAAAATATGATTTATGGTTTAGTTGGAAGATTTTCCTATAGGCTAGTCTTAGCCTCGTGGACGTTAAAAATCATCTATCAATCTATCATTCCATAGGGCAGATGAACTCTTCTCAAATGATGCAACAAGAAATCACTATCCAAACTGCTCATTGTACAAACTTTATAACTCAGAGAGTGTGTAAAGAAAATATGGAATTATTAAAAAAATAATTAAAATGCATATAAAATTTTAATTATTATATAATTTAGTATATTAGTAAAATTTATTTAAATTTTACTTTTGATTTATTATCCATGTATTCCTTAGGTTTCTTATAGATGCATGTGCTAGTTAAATCAATAAATATCTAATTATTGGAAGAGACATTCTACAATCTAAAAAGATACTAATAAAAACAAAAAATGACTATCAATCAGTTTTTTAAAATTAAAAATATATTTTCAAAATTTTATTCCTCTCCATCATGTATTATAAATTACAAAGATAAACATATTAATCATGAGATGGCCATGAATTCCTACTAGATAAAATAATTTGAAAGACACATACGAAGAATTATCTCTAAAGACATACAAAGAATTATCTGTATCCATAACATAGCATTATAAACCTAAGAAATATAGGAAAAATATACAATACTTTTCATGAAACTTGAACTTTTTTATTATTCAAAATAAATTACAACACTTTCAATTGCATTTCTCTTTTTTTATAACTTTTAGAAACATGAAAAATAAATTTGAAAGAAAATAAAAGTTTTAAAAATATAGAAACTCCTATCTATAAAAAAACATAATTAGTTTACAAATATACTAAGAATGTCAAAAAGCATGAAAGTTGCCATCTATAAAAACATACTAAAATTTTAAAAACCTAATTCAAAATATATTTCTTAAAAATTGCATTGGCATCCTGCTCGGCATCATTATATCAAAAAATATGTTAACATATGACGTTATTGATCCTTTCCAACTACTTAAAACTAAAATTCTAATCAATAAATTTGGCATAATGGGACACCAAAAATTAAATACCTTATAATAATTCAAACAAACGGTTTGTTATCTTTAAGGTTGTTTCCCAAAACAATAAGAAATAAGAAGAGAAGTTTTATATAAAATAATAGATAAACAGATAAATAGACAAGACTAGAAAAGATGTAGGGAACACGCAGGGTAGTATTGGACCGTTTGAATTTTATATACTAAGTATGCATTGAAATATACTAATTTCCATGCAAGATTTTCGTATATGTACATGTTCATTTCTAGAATGATATTAATGGTAGGTTACCTGCTACTGAATTTATTTATACCAAAAATTTGGCATAAGGAGATAAAAGAAGAGAATTACAAAATCAACCTAGACAACCCCACCATAATCCCTAATTTCTTTCTTTACTCAAAGTCATGACTCAGCCTTATATTTCAACTATTACTACATTTAGCCAAAAGGAACTATAGATAATTAACTATTTGAAAGGATACGCCATCAACTCATTTATTGGCTAGCCAATCTACTTTCTGGTTTCCTTCTCAAAAAATATGAAAAATTTGAATATCTTCGATACAATCGAAGAGCATAAGGACTTCCTTTAATTTGGAATTCATAACCAAATCAGGAGTTACTCACTTCCTGACTGCATTAAGGATAATTTGAGAGTCACCTTCAATGATGACCTTAGACAATCCTAGACTAATACATAAGTACAATCCTTTATCTAGTGCTTCTAATTCTGCTAGATTATTAGAGGTAGGAGGAATGGGTGAAGCTATCTTAGCAACCCACTTACCAGTGTCATCATTAATTATGCAACTGATACATGCCACCCCCAGATTATCTCTTGTAGCTCCATCAAAATTTAGTTTAAACCATCCAAAAGGGGGTGGTTCCCATTTGTACCTAGCCCTTGGCTCCTTGCTTTTATTCAAATATACAAAAGGTGGATTAGTAAGATCAGGCCGATTCTTTTTCATAAGACCATCCCAGATAGAGAAGGATCCCTCGTATTTAGTGGCTTTCTTATAGTGAGAGTTCAACACCTCCACAATAGATGCTTCTATTTTTAAAAGTAATCCTTCCATACTCAATTCCAAATCTTGAAAGATGTGATGATTCCTTTCCTTCCATATCTTCCATACTACAATCGAAGGACAAATACTCCAAATCTTATTATAAACATCGTGAACCATGCTAGTAGGCCAAGTTAAAAGGAAATCTTGAAAATATTTTGGCAAAGGTGAAGACCACATAAGATGGAACTTGAGCCAGTCCCAACAGGCCTGCATATACAGACAACTATACAAGAGATGATCCACATCTTCATTATTATGCTTACATAACACACACCAAAAAGAGCCTATAATACCAAGTCTGGCTAATCTATTGATAGTCAAAATTCTATTTTGGAGGGCAAGCCACAAAAAGAATCCTACCTTAGGGAGACGAGCTGCATCCCAAAATAGTTTGAGAGGCATCTCCACTAGATTCCAACTTTGAGAATGGACCAAGGCTTTATAACCATTTTTCACACTATATTTACCATCCTTAGAGCAAGCCCAAATGAGGTCATCATACCTTTTTTATTGTTAAATCTTCCTATCTGACAAAATCTTCTCATAAGCCTTAACAGAACCAAGATCTAACCCTAACCCATCCAACAGTCACCAAATCCATTGCTCGGACCCTTCTGAAAATGTCTTAATCTTATAGTCCTTGACTTTATCACCACCACATAGAGATATCAACCTATTTTTGAGATTAACAGGAATGGAGGAAGAAGAGATCGGGGGACAACCATCCCAGGAGTCCTACCAAAATAAGGCTTTATCCCCCAACCCAACATCCCAAGTGAAGAATTTACAAATTAATTTCCAACATCTAGACATAAAATTCTAGCACTCTGACCCTCTTGGCATGTTTTTCATCTTGAATAAAGAAAGTGGATCATCCCGATCAAGATGTTTGTTATAAAATATCTTGGCCCATTTATGATCTCTTTCATTGTATAAATGCCAAATAAGTTTTGCTCCTAACACTTCATTTTGCCATTGTAGATTCTTTATCCCTAAACCCCCATGATCCTTAGGTTTACATAAATCATCCCATTTAATGAGAGCTAATTTTTTGTCAGTTTCAAAATCTTTCCAAAGAAAGTTCCTAAGTTTTGATATAAACTATGAAAGCATATTCTTAGAAAGGGGAAGGCAAGAGAGAGGAAAAATAGGAATGGCTGATAATACTGAGCTAATTTTGGTAGTTTTGTTAGCATTTGAGAGCCAATTGTCTTTCCAACTATCTATCCTCTTATCTAGCTTTTCAAGCGTATCTAGCTAGACTTTGCTGGAATTCAACCCCTTCTCAAGAGAAATACCTAAATACTTACATGGAAATTTCCCCTTATTATAACCCATAATATTACAAATCTGATTTTCCATTTTAGAAGGACTATTCAGAAAATAAATCTCTGATTTGCAATGATTCACCTTCTAACCTGAGGCATCCATATAGGACTTAATGATATCACTAAGACCCAAAGCCTTAGAAATTTTTACTCTTACTAGGCAGAATTGTGTCATCTACATATTGTTGATGAGTGATATTGGGCATATTCCTAGTAACAGTGATGCTAGTAATTTTTTTTTTTTTGATAGGCATCTGAAATTGCTCTTCCAAATGCTTCTGCCATTATGATGAAGAGGGAAGGAGATAATGGATCTCCTTGTCTAATTCCTCTTGAAATTTCAAAAAAACCTTCTAGGTGTTCCATTAATAAGAATAGAAATCTTAGGGGTAGAAATAAATTTGAAAATAAAATTTATCCATTGATGAGAAAATCCAAATGCTTCAAGAACCTTACAAAGAAAATGTTAGTCAACCATGTCATAAGCCTTTTGTATATCTAATTTCATAAACATACACACACCCTTATTTGTTGACATTGAGTGGATTGTTTCTTGAATAGTAAGGATACCATCCAGAATAGATCTACCCAGGACAAAACCTGATTGCTCTTCAGAAATAAGATTAGGCAAGAAACCTTTAAGCCTATTTGCTTAGAATTTTAGAGAAGATTTTATAAACTATGTTGCATAAAGCAATTGGACAATAATCTTCTAGAGTTTTCAGCCCATTCTTCTTAAGAATCAGGGTGAGAAATGAGTAATTTATTTTAGCCAACAAAGCTCCTCCATTTCTATATGCTTCAATGGCTTTCCATAGATCCTCCCCTACAATATCTCAACTTTTCTGAAAGAAAAAGGCCTAAAAACTGTCGAGATTAGGAGATTTCTCTAGATTCATACTTAAAACAACAAATCTTACTTCGTCCAAAGTGATTAGTTTATTTAACTCCTTATTATTCTCAGATGAGATTATTTTTCGAATAAATTTAAGCATTTTCGATTGAGCCAATCTATTAGATCCTTCATAATTATTTAATATCCCCTGAAAATGTGATACAAATGCATCCATAATTTCTTGTGGTCTATCAGTATGAATACACAACTAATTAATGATACTCATTATTTTGTTCTTAGGTTTATTATAAATGGTGGAGTTATGAAAAAAAATTATGTTCCAGTCATCCTCATCTAGCCATTTATCTCATGATTTCTGTCTCCAAAATATTTCTTCTTTGGAGAGGATATCTTCCTGCTTAGCGAGGAGTTCTCTTTCTAATGCAAAAGTTTCATTTTTCATACCATGCTTAATAATTCCTAAGTTGAGCTTTTTTAATTTGTCTTCAATTTTTGTCTTTTCTTTGAAGATATTATTAAAATTCTCTCTATTCCATCTTAGGATCTTTTCTTTTAACCATTTTAGTTTAGAAACAAAGATGAACATCTTAGAACCTTCAAATCTAGCTTGTTTTCACCAATCTCTAATATTATCAATAAAATTGGGGTCTTCAAACCACATATTTTTGCTTTTAAAAGGGTTCCTGACTGGTTTTGACGGTTCATTGAGCTCAAAACAAATAGGATAATGATCAAGACTTGCTATTGTAGGATGGAGGAATCAAAATTTAAATTTTAATATTCAAAATTTCCTATTATAAAAAACCTATCTAATTTTTTAGCAATATACGCAAGGTCCTTCCTTCTATTGTTCCATGTGAAGATACCATTATTCATTGAAACATCTATCATGCTATGTTTTCCACTCCAAATTTTAAAATCTAAAGACGAGTGAGAGAGATGCTATGAACCTCCCACCTTTTCTTCTAAGTTTAAAATAGTATTAAAATCACCACCTACCAAAATGGGACTATCATTATAATTATAAAAAATAGAGCTTAATTCATCCCAAACAATTTTCTTCCCTAAATGACTAATTGGACCATAAATATTAATTAAAATAAATTTTAGATCTGTTTTAAGACTACACTCTAGCGCTTATCTAATTATTGCTTAATTCTAAGCATTGTATGTCTACCCTCCTAGGATTCCAAATTAAACCTAGACCCCCTGATGCACCTGTAGACTCTAGAAAGAAAGACTCCCAAAAACCTAACATCTTATTAAGTTTTAAACCTTCAATATTATTCAATTTGGTTTCCTAAATTAATATGATTTTAGAATTAAAAGATTTAAGATTTTGTTTTAATAACCTTTCTTTACTAGGGGCATTTAAACCCCTAGCGTTCCATGTGGTGATCCTCATGATGTCCTGGGAACGCACTCCCCCTTCCCAATATTTAGCAAGTCATCTATCTTCTATTGTTCTTTGCATAGTCCATCTACCTCTCTTAGTTCTTTCAAAGATTTCCTACCTCTTTTACCTTTTGATCTACCAAATCTTGGTGAATTTGGACCTTCTTGATTCATATGGATCTCGAGAAGTCGTGAATTTACCAGACTATGATCAGGCAATATTTTGAAGTCATTTTGTTTATATAATTCTTCATTTTCAATTTCATTGATAATTTGACTAACTATTCTTGGCTGCTCTACATCTGCACTCTTAATCTCTTCGAAGATAATTTTTCCAACTCTCTTAGCTTCTTGGTTTGTCTTTGATATGCTACCACAATTTTGAGTCTATCTTAATAGGTTATCTCCCATCTCTATCTTTAATAAATCCCTTTTGAGATCTTCCATTGTATAATCTTTGCTTCCTAATTTGAGGATCCTTTGGATTAAAGCCTCCTTTTGGGAATCTATGCTGAAGCTAATATTATCAACGTTGAATACCTAAATTAGCTCCTCAGCTAATTAATCCAGATCCTAATCTTCTGGATTTAAAATTTCTACCTCTAAGTTCATATCCACATCTTTCTTTAAAAAGTTT
Organism: Cupressus sempervirens; assembly: GCA_028749045.1. Classification (NCBI taxonomy): domain Eukaryota; kingdom Viridiplantae; phylum Streptophyta; class Pinopsida; order Cupressales; family Cupressaceae; genus Cupressus; species Cupressus sempervirens. Next base: position 234,524,253 of record CM053787.1, on the reverse strand, counting down.
TGTAGTTCTCTTGAAATGGATTTGTCTTCCCTTTTTTCTTTATCAATCTTATCTGACTAAGTATTCTCTCGAGTAAATGGAGAGCTTGTATATGTACCTAGAGTCTGTCAAAAATTTGAAGAAATGTTGATACCTTTAATGCTTGGAGTCATGGATTTAACCTCTATAGTTTGTGTTTGTTGCTACACCATTGCCTCTCTAACTTCGATAGACTATTTCTTTTTACTCTATATGTTTGTGGATCAAACAGTAAGGAGTTTTTCAACTTGACTATATCACCTTTCCCTGGGGCCCCTATTACCATATTTTGTACTATGATTAGATCTTTTATGTCAGTTTATCCTCCTCTTGAAAGGCTTAGCATATTACATGACACTCTCTTGTATGAATCATTATGAGTCATCTAGTTCAAAATGGATGGAAAAACTGCTTTAACTCCTTTTACATTGCTTGCTATCAGATTTTGATGCATATCCACCTTTACCTCTTTATTAGTCACATTCTCCTCCCCAGCTGGATTTGACCCCTATCTAAAACTTCTCTTCGAAACTTTCTTGTTTTTCTTAGCTCTATACTTCTTTTTTTCCTTATTCTTTTGAATCAATTCCAAAGAATTTTTATGATCAGTGACAATGATAGATTTAATCTTTACAGCAGGTGTGTGATTGACGTTCTCCTCCTGTTGATTCATTAATTTTGTATATTGCATATCATCTTGATGCCCATCCTTACTTTTTGATTGTAAAGAGGAGTTTAGATCTAAGAATCTATAACCCATCTTCTTTCTTAGATTGTAAATCGTAGGAAACAAACTCTAAAAATCTAAGGTAAGATGTATATTTTGAAACCCCATTCCATTATTATCTTCAATCTTTATTATTTCTGAAATTTTTCCTTTGAATGAGTATAGATTTAAATCATAAGTTGTCTTATTGGTTATTACTCTTTTATGAAAATGTACAGAATGATTGAATTTAGTCTTGATTAGTAATTTCACATTATTATAATACTGAAATGATGCATCAATCCCTATGGACTCACCACAAGCAGACTCTATTGATTTAATGATTTCAATTTGATTCAATTCCGGTGGTAGGGCCTGAATGTTGAACTAAATTGGGCATTTAAAATCTAAATCTTCTAATTTAAAGTTTGGACACCATTCGACAAACTTGACAATATGACTATTAAAAAAACACTCAAAGACATTTGCAAATTCATTTTTAACCAATTCTTCTAAAAAGTTTAAATATAGGACTTTGTCAAAAAAGAAGGATATACTTACCTGGTTACAGTAGTTTTCTTTAAGCCAGTTGGAGAGAAAGAACATTTTTTCACTAGGCCCATTCCAAACTACAAAAATACCAAGATGTTGACATTCCCAACATGCTGCTTTAGATTGATCATTTTGGATCAAGATGGGACTATCTTTGTCACCTAGATTTGCATTATGAACTAAAATTCCATTAGGTTTTTCCATGTTCCTAATAGCCCTCTTTGTGGATCATTGATAGGAGGGAATGTAGGGTTTTGGAGATGCAACACTAGGCATATCTATATTGGGGAAGTTGACATGTCCTGGGGACTGTAATGAAACCCTATCTAATACTTTTGGATATGGAGACACTTTGTGTAGGTTTGAAGATGCATATTTTGTCATACCAAAAACCCTAATTTGATGCTCTAGACTTTCTAAAGTAAAATACAAGTATGGATGGATGTTATCGACTGAATCTAAAGATTTATGAGAACAGTTTGAATGGAAACTCCGTAGGGCTGATTTACCTCGATGCTTCTCCTCATGTTGCGAATTTGACTTGTCGAGATTTGGAATAGTATGATTGTCCAAGTTTGCCAATATGGAAATTTTTATATCAGTATCCATTGCAAAGAATGCCTGAGAAGAATCCTAGAAATTTGTAGAGATCTGTCAATGTTCATGATTAGTACACCCAAAATTATTTTGAGAAATGAATGACTTGTTTGGATGCTTGCTAAAATTGACAGTTCTTCCTTTTTCCATGATTTTTATCTAGCCAATAAAACTATTAAGTTAAATATATTTTTGTTTCTTTATGCGAGGCTCAAATGTTATAGATAACAAACATTGAAGTAAATTCAAATATTGTTTGATGAAACTATTTCTCTTTTATGTGACAATACCAATGTTTTTTATCAACGCTAAAATAGGTTTTTTATAATAGACTAGAAACCCCACTTATTTTACATAAAGATATAAAATTCAAGTCCCAAAATGAAACAAAAATCTAACCAATAGACACACTCACATCCATAGCTAGCAGAACCAGTACCAAAACTAGCAATACTAAAAAATGGACAACCTAACTAAAGCACAAAAACAATAAGGTGGAAAAAGCTAGGATAATTCTTCCACCTTATCTTTCAATTCTTGTTGCATTCTTTTTATCTTCTCTATAACCTCTTTGATGTATTTTTGGTTAGTTTGGGTCTCGTTCTTTTGCTTCTTATTTGTGTTGGAATGGGTAAATTTTCCAAGTCTAGCCTCAACATCTTCCTTTGCAAGCATCCTCAAGGTCGAGCACAACCTTCACTTCCTTATCCTAATCTATGTGGCTTAGTACCATGTTTGTACACTCGATCATAGAATCTATAAAATCCTAGAATTTTTTTAGTATATATTTAGTCACGTTTTCCATTTTTGTTATCTTCTTGCTCATCTCTTCTATTATCTCCAGATTCCCCTTCTACTCACCCATCTTCTCTTTCTACCCTTTCTCATCCATTTTCTCTGCATCTCCTCAAATTTCCCTAATAATACTCTATACTTCAAATTTAGCATTTTGAGAGAGTACAAGTCAATTTGTCCAATCTTAGTGAATAAACATAAATCGCTTTAGCAATTTGTAGAACACCATAGGGATGAACGACAACCAAGTTTTTGATGTCATCCTCATTCAAATTAACATTGATCTCCTCCTCATCCATCACTTGAAACATAGGAATTCTCACCTTCCACTTCTCCTTTTCCTCCCAAAAGGCTTTATCCATTTTCTTAAACTAGTTCATGCTAGGAGATGGGCTTTCATTCTCTTTCCCTTCAATATCTCTCAGAGAGATATACACACCATGATCAATCGATTCTTCATAATCAACAAGCCTAATTGTTTCTCTAGGTTCTTCATCATCCTCTTTATTCTAAGGGGACAAGTTTTCTTTAATTTTAGGAGTTGAATAGGGGTACTCGACTCATCTTGAGTAACCCAAATATCTTTATTTTTGTTAGAGGAGACATTATCTCATTTTGAGTAGAACACAAAGAGGGAGGAGATCTTAGGAAATTGCCACCTCCAAACAATCTTTCCACAAACTCAAAATTTTCAACTTCTTCTGAGTTTTTCATTTTCATGTCCTCTTTGCCATGTCCTTCAATCTCTTCTTTCTCTACTTCATATTCACTATCTTCTTCATTTTCATAGACAAGTTCAACATAATTAACCTTAGCCTTCATGATTTTGTTGGAACTAGGGGATTCAAACCCTAATTCCCCTAAAATCCTTTTACCGTTCCCAAATCTTCCCCTAGCCCTAGATTTTTACCATTGTGTTCCACTATGTTCTTCAAAACTAGATCAAAGATAGATTTTTTTAAATCACTATAAATCAATCTCATCAAACCCTCATGTTTTGTGGGTTTGTTGGGATTAGACCTCAAGGCACTACTACTATGAGAAAAAGAACACAATAAATAGAAATGAAAAACACACCCTTTTTATACCTAAAGTGGTTTAAAAGTACAAGTAGTAGTATGGACCCTATCATATCTCCAATTGATCAAGCAAAATATACTCCATTACAACAATAAGAACATGCCTCCAAAGTATCTTAATAGATAAAATAACATTAATACCACCCTCCCCTTTAATCAACTAACCATCTATTTCTTTGGGGAATTTCTTAATGGTCATTTCATAATACTTAAGATCTTGGACAAAAAGCTTACCTTTTCCACTGAGCCCTATAATTTCTACCATAATTGTAACATTGATTTGCAATTTTCTCCCTCCCAGGTTGACTTCACCATTATTCCAACCTCTTAAGAATAAATCTATGACCTCTAGTTTCACCATTTTCATCTTCTCCATATAAGGAGTGAGACCCCGTTCTACCAATTTCTCCCACATTTCCTTCTCTTTCATCCATTTTTTACAGCTATCAGGTTCCCTTTTCCTGATTTTTTGCCATGTTTAACAAGTTGTAGAGCCAAGTTCTCAAAATAATTTATAATTGATGAGGACTCACCAAGAAGAAATGAAACTAAAACTACGCTTAAAATGTGTGATAAAATTATTATCACACCATTCCAGCTCAAACACTTCACAAAATTATTACAATAAGAGGTCTATATGGAACAGCCAAAAGGATTTGTTGATGTTAACAACAAGAACATGGTAAGTAGACTGCACAAAGCTTTATATGGTTTAAAGTAAGCCCCAAGAGCATGGTATGAAAGGCTTCACAATTATCTTGTGAAGATTGGATTTGAGAAGACCAATGATAACAACAATTTGTACTTGAAGACAGAAGGAGGTAAAGGTATTTTACTAGCTGAATTTTTTGTTGATGATATCATATTTGAAGGTCAAGATGTATTATGTAAGGTATTTTCAAATGAAATGAAGAAAGAATTTGAGATGTCTATCTTTGGAGAGATCAAGTTCTTTGTTGGTTTGCAACTATATCAGATGAAATATGGTATTTACATCACTCGGTCTAAGTATGTGAAGAAAATATTGAAAACTTTTGGATTAGAAGATTCCAAACCAGTTAGCACACCTATGGTGATAGGACACAAGTTGTCAAAGAATGATGATTCAGTTGATGTGAATCAAACATTGTAGAGCTCTATGATTCAAAAATTGCAATACATAGTACATATAAGACATAACATTGTATTATATGTTAGAGAAAAAGGTAAATTTTATTTCATTAATTAAACTACCTTTTCTCCCTTCTTAAGATTTTGCTTTATGCACCTTTTGCATTCTCTATTTAATAATTAATTAGTAACTATTAAATAGCTTTTACCTTTTAGGTTACCTTTTGTAGCTTTTCAGGTTACCCTTTCAGGTTTCAATCTCCTTTTATAAGGATTGATCTTTCATAATAATTTACATCTTTTCTTTATCTGAGAATGCAATCACATATTTTCCTAGCAAACCTTTGCCTCTTCTTGTCTTTTTCTTCTCTGTGACAAGTTTTCTACATTAGGTATTCAAGGACTTTTTAGATTTTGTTTGCATATTTTTCCAAATCCTTCATTGTATCAAAGCTAGATATGTTGTAGCTTGTTCAGTATTTGGAGAAAAAGGACAGTGAGGGTTTCATAGATCAGATCTATAATTTTTTTAAGTAGTTCTTGAGAAAATAGGGGGTCACTAATTTTTAGAGTAGTATGAGGCTAAATGGACTACACAGATGCATCTAGAAGGTGTCAAAACCCCTGTTTCCATATTAATTTTGTCCATTTTGGACAAAATTAATTTGGGAGTAAAAAACATTTATCCAAAAGGTCATACAGCCTCCTGTAGGGCCCATTTGCCATTGCACCAAAAGCCATGACTGTTAGTGAACATGGAACACCACATAATTAACCACCTGTGGGAAATGGAGCGCGTCGCATCACCCAACAATCTCCCCCTCGACGTGCATACCAGGTGCTTACGCGGGTCAGGAAGGCACCGGGGAGATTTGAACCCATGACCAAGCCAAAACCAGGCTCTGATACTAATTGTAGGGCCCATTTGCCATTGCACCAAAAGGCATGACTGTTAGTGAACATGGAACATCACATAATTAACCACCTGTGGGCAGGGGAGCACGTCGCAGCACCCAACACCTCCTATATGCACTCCAAGGTGATTTTTTTTAAAATTTAAAAAAGAGCTCATAGGCCATTTTTCTAGCCTGCAACCCCCTTTTCCAATCAACAGAGCCTTTTTCTGGCATGTGCATCACTTCCCAATGTTGGTGCAGCCTTTCCCGGTTGCCTCTTGACACTACTATCAAAATCTACTTCACCACTATCAGAATCTTCTCCATCACCACAGGAAGTCTTTCCACCACTGCCGACCAAGACCTACCATCGTCACCACTACCATTTCCCCTGTATTTAATAGTTAATTAGTAATTATTAAATATCTTTTACCTTTTAGGTTACCCTTTGTAACTTTTTAGGCTACCCTTTCGGGTTTCAATTTCCTTTTATAAAGATTGATCTTTTGTAATAATTTACATCTTTTCGTTATCTAAGAATACAATTTGCATTTTTTCAAAGCAAACCCTTGCCTCTTCTTGTCTTTTTTCTCCCTCTAACATGTTTTCTACATGCAGGTATTTGAGGGCTTCATGGATTTGATTTGTGTATTTTTTCAAATCCTTCATTATATGTTGGGATTGTTGCAAGATTATCTGCTAATCCTAAGGAGAACCGTTTGATGGTTTTCAAAAGAATTATGAGATATCTGAAAGGAACAGAAGACTGATCTATGCTACAAGAAAAATGAGAAGTTTGAGTTGAGAGCCTAAACTGATGTTGATTGAGTTGGAAACATTGATGAAAAAAAGAGCACTAGTGGAGGAACATTTTATTTAGGAGAGAGGTTGGTCACCTAGACCAACAAGAAAAAAAATTTCATATCTCAATCTACTATTGAAGTTGAATATGTGGTTGTTGTAGTAAATTGTACAAACATGGTATGGATCAAATAGCTACTCAAAGGTATGAAATAAGAAATCACTGAACCTATGATACTTTATTGTGATGATAAAAATTCTATAAATATATGAAAGAACCCTATGATGCCCACAAAGACTAAGCACATTTGAATCAAGTATCATTACTTGAGAGAGTTAGTTGAAGACAAAGAAGTGAAAATGGAATATGTGAATACAAAAGAGAAGATAGTTGATATCTTCACAAAAGAATTACCTAAGGATTCTTATGAGTATCTAAGAGGTAAAATAGGGGTAATACCCCTATCCAAAGCTACTTAAGAGGCATGAGTAGTGCACTGCATCAACCAAGTTGAATGTTATATCTTACAACTTGATGTAGTGGATATTACTTTATGAGGTTCCTAAAGTAATCAAAGAGCTCGAACCGCAGATCAATCACAACTTAGGTGACAGAGGGAGAAACTAAAATTGTTAACATCTATATGTTGAGATGAAAAGTTTTTGGCATTACTATCAAAGAGGGAGAAATAAAGAATACCAAAAAGAGGGATAATTACTTTAGAAGGAGAAAGAAATATGAAATACTTACTTGAAGGGAAATAGTGTACTTGATAATTACTATTGAGGGAGAAATACATCTACCTACTAAGAGGGAGACATTATTGAGGGAGATATAATAATAGAGTAGACATATCAGAAAGAGGAAGTGATCAAAGAAAGTTAGAAGGAGAAACCTTGCAAGATGACAGATGAAGGGAGTCATAAGGAAGAGTTGATTGTCTATTGATTAGAATTGAATTTTGTAGCCTATACCAAAGATGAAAGCTACTGATAGAGGGAGAGATTTAAATAAAAGGAATTATTTTCTTTTTGGCACTATTGTTGGTATTGGTTTGCCATCAATGCCAAAGAGGGAGATTGTTGAGATGAGATTGTTTTGAAGTGAAGAATCTGTAATGGAACAATCATTTCTTTGTCACTGATGTCAAACCTTCTACTTGTTTGTAAGACAACTACATAGTTTATTTGAGTGCTATCATTTGTTTGATTAATAAAGAGTATTTGATCAAATGAGATAGCAAGAGCACCTAGAGGAAAGGTTGAGTAATGGTATGAAATAGGAGTACAAAGATCAGTTAAGACAGTGATGATATTGTCTATTATTTATCTACTTAAGGCTAAAAAAGTTGGATACACTGATTAATTCTAGAAGAACAAGTAAGATGAATTGTGTTTCTTTAAGCTTGATCGAGCGCATAGTAGGTGTCGAACGAAGTTAGTACAAGCTGAGTAGAAAATTAGTTGGAGCTGAGAAAAGTGAAGATTCAATGTATGCTGAGTGAATATAGTAAACTTAGGTAAAATTTACTATTTGCCAAGTAAACTAGTGGAAGACAAGTGGAAGAATAGTATGGAAGTTGAGTAATAGCATATTGATGTCAAGTACTAGTATTCATGTTAAAACATAGATTTGACAAATCTGAGCTAACTATTTTTCTTTCTTGAATTATGTGAAGCGTATGGAAGATAACTATAATGAGTTGGTGGCACAAAATTCAAGGTCAACCATTTTGTGACAAAATCAAGGTAGATTAAAGAAGAATTTTCTAGAGGAACCAAATGGAAAAGTGGATAGATTCATTTTATCCTACCTAACCCTAAAATGGGCGAGTGTGGTTAAGCGACAAAAGATCTCAAATCTCTATTTATAGAGAGAACTAATCAAAAGAAAAGGTTGTCATGTGTGAGAACCTAAGGAATATAAGGAGTCTAGGGTATTGCTTCATTCAGTGGCTAAATAGAAGAGACTGCAAATGGCATGCAAAGCAAGAAGGCTTAACAGTATGAATTCTTGAAGTGTGAACAAGCTATCAAAGTTGAAGTGTGTGGAAGCCAAGCAAAATGGAGGACTGAAATAGAGATTTGTAATCTGCAAGTGAGTTGTGATTTGTTATTAGATCAAGCCTTACTGTTACTTTATAATCATTGCATTAGTCTAGGGTAAATCCTTTGGATTAAAGTTGACCTAGCAGTCATCTATAAATCCTTTAATCGGGTGACATTCCAAGCGAATGATCTAAAGTCCTCTAACAAGTTTCACTCCTAACAGGGTGATTGAAATCATATAACCAGGTCACATTTAATAATGTATATTGTAACCTTTAACAGGGTTAGCCTTTCATAGGGCATCACTTCAGAAGAGTGAGAATTAGTAGCATGTTACTGGCGACTTTTCCCAAATTGGATTTCCATGTAAAATCCATGTGTCAAATGTGTTATTGAATTTGTTATGTTTCATAATTACATTTTTGCAAAGTTGTTTTGACCTAGGATAGTAACCTAGAAAGTTTTAGTCTTGTATGATCTAATGGATGCATGCATAATAAGGTTTTATGTTTATGGTCTACTAAGCATTGAAAAGTTTTATTTGTACATTTAGACCTTGGGTAACTGATTCACCTCCACCCACACACCCACCCCTGCCTCTCACTTATTCTAAAGAATTCCAACAATTATGTTGCATTAAAATAATAATTTATAGTGCTTATTCATAATCTGAATAAATAAATCTTCATAATTTAGATATTTTAAATGTCACCACAATATTTTAATTACAACTCTTTAAGATAAAATAGATACACTTCACATGTTTCATCTCTATGGTGTCTTTGTGGAATATGTTCATTTTGTTTTCTTTATAAGGAAAATACTTTAAAATATTGGTAGATTGTATAAAGGGGTTTTTGGATGTAGCATCAAGAAAATAAGAGTAGTATTATATTAGGATTTTCAAATCGGAAAATTAGTGTAAGGCATTAGTTTCATGAACTCATTTGATTTTCAGTTAATCTACTAAGAATTTGTAAATTTCATGTTGTAGTTTGAATCTATAGCCCTAATAAGGTCCTAGTGAAAAGGTAATAAATTTCTTGATTTAAAAATAGATCTAAATCAAGAAACAACATTTTAAAAAAAATATTTGATAAGTTAATGTAGGGTTTCATGTTCTCGAAACATGATAATAAAAAAGAGAAAATTGGTTGAAGAAAATAGCCAAAACAATGGATCATTTAACATTTTTTCAATTTAATAAGTGACAATATTTTTGTTGGTATTTTTTTAGTAACATGTCTTGTTCTCTTTATCATTTGTGATTTTAGATACATATTTTTCTTTAATTATGTTTTTATCTTAATTTTTTCCTAGTCTTTATATATTTTATTGGCTTTTATTTTTATTTTTTGTGATCTTTCTCTCTTTTCTCTAATTGGTTCTCTTGTTTCTTTCTTGTCTTTTGATTTTATTGGTTCTCTTCTTTTTCTTTTATATTTAAAATTAAAAAATATAAAGTTTTCCTTTGGTTCCATTTTTTCATTTTATTTTGTCCCATCTTCCCTTTTTGTCCTTGTCTTTTGGGCCTCATTTTCTTTTTCTTCTTTTTAACCCCTTTGCCCCTACCCTAGTCTACAAAGTGTGATCCAAAATGTTGGTGCAAAAACTCCAACACAATCACTTCTAGAAATTTTTACTGAATACCATAAATATTTTTGAAACACATAAGCTAGTATTGTCATAGCCCACTACCCCTCTTTGTCTTTGCAAAACCAAAAGTGAAGAAGGAACTAAAGATAGGATTGATTATTGTTTTTTGGGAATTGATCCAAGGTCCTTGAATATAAGAAGTGGTTATTATTTAAATGGTTTTTAGAGAAATAAATTAGAAAATACCAATAAACCTCTTCTAACAATCAACAACTATTTTGAAGTTCAATCAAGATTAATTTGTATTCATATTTCTAGCAAAAAAGGATCACTAAGTACTCTTTCTAGGTCTATCTTAGAGAGGGTCTTTTTAAAAATATTTAGCTTACATTAATATTTTTTAAAATTAAATGTTAAAATAGTTTGATATTATTAATGTGTTCAATGTTATTTCCATAAATTTCAAGAATTATATGTGAACAAGTTCAAATTTCTATTTTAGTCATAAATATTATAAAATTTTGAAATAAACATTTTCTAAGTTTATTTTTATATATTATTTGATTGTAAAAAAAAGTTTTAATGAATTTTTATAAAAAAAAATAATTTTCTATTTTTAAAATATAAAATTAGGCGTTTAGTTTAATTGGTTGAAGCAATCATTTTTCATTGTGGAGATTCTTGATTTAAATTTCAAGAGGGACATTTTGGTTATATTTGTGTCGATTCTAAGTTGTGACTCTTGGTCTTCCAAATGTTATAAGCTTGTAAGTGTCATGTTATTCATAAAAAACACAAGATTGTTAGGTATCTTGGCATTCCCTTCTCTATGGAGCCTTTTCTTAAAGATATGTGGCTTTGGGTTAAGAAAAAAATTATCAGGAAGTTAAATAAATGGCACAACAGATCTTTATCTCTAGCTGGTAAAGTTCATGTCTGTCAAAAAATCCTCTCTTCTTACAATATTTATTATGCCTCTGACTAGATGTTCAACAATTACCAGATCCTTGAAATTCAAAAGGCCATCAGGACTACCTCTGGTTAGGTAGCCAAATGTAACAAGAAGCTTCATGTTGTTAAATGGGAGTGGTGTCATATTGAAAAGCTCCTTGTAGGTTTAGGGTTGAAGAAGCTTAAAACAAGTGGCTTAGCTCTTGCCTCCAAATGGATCTTCCACTCCTAGGATAGGGATGATCCTTGGAAAGTTCTTGTCAGAAGTAACATTGAAGGAGGATTCCCCAAGAATGCTAAATTCTGGAAAAACTTAACTTTTGTGACTTGATTTGTGGCAACTTTCCTATTGTGATTTAAGGCTTTGTAGTTTTTAAATCCATTTGGAAATCTTGGAACCATGTCAAACATTACATCATGAATAATAACTTTTGTGATAACATGCATATCTATGGTGAAAGATCCATTTGCTGGGATCTACAGCTAGCTGGTAAGCTCCTGGCGCTCTCCCAAGGATGCTCTACCAAGCATTGGTCTACCATTAGGATCACTCAACTTCATGATATCTTTGGAACTGACAAGATCATTATGTGGCATGAGCTAAAGCATAGATTTAACATCCCCCTGTCTCAAAAGAAGGTATATAATATGCTCATCAAAGCTTGCAATTAGGTTCCTTCTCTCTTCCATGTTGACTCGAATAGATTTTTAAATATTAAATGGTCAGATGGAACCATTATAACCAAGCCTAAAGCCAAAAAATAATACATTTCTATTGATTATAACGAATCCATCATCAATCATGTTAATAAAGTGTGGTATACTGATCTTGATGTCCCCTCCTGGAAGAAATACTTTGACAAACTTTGGAAAAGCATGATTGATCCTAAGATTGAATGTTTTAAATGGTTGTTAATTCTAGATGCATTATTGTAATATTTGTAGAACCCTGAAAATGAGGAGACTTATTTTCTTTGATTTCAACTTTGCTAAAGAGGTTTGGCTCATGTTTGGTATCTCTATGTCTACCAAGTTTAATAATTTTGAAATTATTACTAGTCATATTGATGGGATTAAAAAGGACACTAATATTTTTTGGAACATTCTTTCTTCTAACATTTTATGGAAGATTTGGAAATGCAAGAAAGAGGAAAGATTCATCGACTAACTTTTATATGTTGGACTATTATACTCTTAAATACTCTCAGTTGGAGGCTTCATCGACTCTTGTAATTTTTGAAACTCTTTGGTGATACTTTGTTTTTTTATCTCCTTATATTTAACACAAAAGTTTCTCTAAATTAAAACAATCCCTATATAAAATCCCATTTTTATTCATTCCACAAAATTTAATATGTTATTTAGAAAATAATTAATTAAGACAGGCAAAGGTTATAGTAGATATGAAGAGTTACTTCTCATGTTCATTGAAGGTTTTATATTAATCGATTTTAATTATTAAAGGTTGTTCTGAAACATCAATTGGCTCAACAATTAAAAGATATCTTTTGACAAACAAATCTATGTACATTTCCTTCTTTAAAATATTGTACAGAGGGATTGAGAATGTGAAGAATTAAGGGGGGAAAATAGAATTTTATTTACTGAAAATCTCCATTAACAAAAGGAAAGGAAAAGCTATAATATAGACTTATAGGTAACTTAATATATTACACAATATTATGATGAGGATACATAGAATACAACTGCAAATTCTTCAGAAATATATAATCATAAGCATTTACTAGGAAACTTTTCCTGTAGATGCAATGATGTTCCCTTGAACATGCTAGAAGGTAGTTGTCTTTCGAGTCTTAAACACGGTTTGTAGAACATCTTCAGCCTTCACGTTCCCTTTAACTGTGACCTTCTTCTCCTACAAATCTACATCATATGTCTCCACCCCTGCATTTCAAATATATTCAATCTTTTTAGTATCATAATCTAATACTATATGTATTCAAACAAGTTAGTTATATATCAAATTCTCATCAATTATGACTATTACAAAAGAAATTTAAAAATTACAAGGTGGTTAATAGAATAGGTTGTCCTTGTTTTTTCTAGTCTCACTAATGATAAAACTCGTCTCTTTTACCTTATTGAATGATTGTTAGAGTCAAGATTCTTTTGGTTTTTTATAATAAAAATAATATAAAAATTATATTGTTGAAAAAATACCTATAAAGAATTCTAATGAAATGGTTCCCGTTCAATTTTTTAGAGATCATTTTATTATTAATTTTGTAAAATTATAAATCATAAATACATTTTAATAAAATTGATTTGATTCAGGCAACAATCTACAATATAATGGTAAATTGTGATCCTTTTCATCTAAGAAACTTTGGATTCAAGTCTACTTGAATCTAACAAATAATAATAATTAATCTATCATATATATAAATATATACAGAAAATAGAAAAATTCTCAGCAATTAATATCTGTAACAATGAAAAGCATATATTATTCTTGCCTTCTTCCTTCCCAAAAATCATTAATTGTCCCTTTTTCCAGTTTAATTAATAAAAAAATTCATTGTTTTAATATAATAGCTTTAATTGTTACCTGTTTTATCTAATCAAAAGAACCCCACAAAAGAATTGTACCATTGAAAAATTATCTTCCATTTTATCAAGAACTCACTTCACAACTCCAACGCATCCTTAGCATGGCATACCCACCTTTAGAACCACAGTCTGCATCTCAAAAACTAAAACCCATCAGTTACGACATAAATCTAACAGACCAACATAAAAGAACACCAACTCTGATAGCCAAAATTTTGTTTATAAATTTCATATTAGTGAGAAAATAAAAGAAACATAAGAACTATGCTTGCGACATGTCAGCAATGAAGAATCTAAGAACTTTATCCCAAAACAAATCAATTTACAACAGGCTGATTAACCTGCAAACCAATGTCACATGTAGTGCCTACCCTCGTTCATGTCTTTTCTGGACATATTATTGCTATTATTATCAGACTATGATAGACTAGCTTTATGTTAATGGATTAGTGGTATTGTTTTGACACTATCAGACATTATGTTATGGATTCAATTTTTATATGATGAGATCATTTAGACTTTACATTTCATGTATGTATGATGATCATTATATTGTTATTGTTGATGATTAGTTAGATGGTTTATTATCTCATGTGTTTTATTATGGATACTTACCCCATACTTGCATGTGTATGGTGTGCGTGTTATCATATTGTATGGCATTTCTGATGTGGTTAAGGAAGGGAGTCATAGTCACCTGGTTAGTCGGGATCTACACGATGCACCACTTCCTGCCATTACCTATTTAGTTTAGCATTATATATATATATATATATATGTACATGCATGGTTTTTCTGCAGGTTGCAGGTATCGGGTATTGACTTCCCTGAATTGCCAGGATGAGCGTACCCTATTATACTATCTCAATGGTAAGAGAAGGGAGATAAATTCTCAAGTCCAAATCTCAAACCCTAAAACCATTTGTCCTAGTGAGTTAGGACAAGTATCAGAGTTGAGTACCCACTGAATGTGTCGGATGACATATTTCATGATTTTTAATCCTTTAGATTAATTTTGTATGAATTGTCCTATGATGGGTTTTCATATTTTATCTTGAAGGTCTATGGTGAATTTTCTATTAATTAAATCTCAACAAATAGATTTAATTAATAAATTAATTATTTAAGAAAATTAAATATCATGATTTTTGATATTTTGATTATAATTAATTCAAGGAGAATTAATTGAGAAATAAAACAATTAAATTAAAAGAAAATTAGAAAATTAAAATAAATAATAATCATAAAATACTAATAAATTAATAAACAAATAATAATAATAAAAGTTATAAAAATTAAAATAAAAGCTATTATATTAAAATGGGAGTTATAAATATTTAAATGGAAATTATTTAAAAAGTAATTGGAGTTATAAGCTTTCTTGGGAATTAACGCAGTTCTCCATTTTTCATGTCTCAACAACACGGGGGTTAGTGCATCAATTGAGCACATGGTGTCTACAACCCTATGGCTCGTCAAAAAGGTTGGAAAAGACCCATGCTTAGTTGGTGACACCTTCTAGCTGTTTCCAGAAGCATTCTAGATGTTTCCTGAGAGCTCTTTATATTCAGGCATTCCTAGAAGCTTAGACATAATGTGGATAGCGTGGAGAACAATTGGAGCATTGGAGGACTCGAAAATTCTGTAAAAGGGAGCTTGTTTTGTGGGAGAGCGATATAGCATCAGAGTCCAGGTAGATTCTTGTGATTTCACTTATGCTATTTCTGCATCTTGCATTCCCTGTCTTCTTCGTATCTTCCATATGTCTTCATTATGCATTTTCAATTTGGGCAATTAAAATTTATTTGAGGATTCTATATGCTTAGATCTGAAAATGACATGGGGCTAGGGTTGCAATTCATAGACAAACCCATTAGAATTAGTTATTAGAAATTTTGAAAACCAAGTTTCATAGAGAAATTCTGAAAATGAAAGCTTGTATTCATAAATTATCATTTATATATATATATATATATATATATATATATATATATATATATATATATATATATATATATATATATACTGTGATATTTATAATTTTTTATATTATATTATATATATATATATATATATATATGTATATATATATATATGTATATATATATATATATACATATATATATATATATATACATATATATATATATATATACATATATACATATATACATATATATATACATATATACATATATATATATATATATACATATATATATATATACATATATATATACATATACCTTTATATATATATACATACATATGTATATATATAATATATATATATTCATATGTGTTAAAAGTCGGATATCTTACTGTGGGCGAAAACGTTCTAATAAACGTTTGAAAAAAAATCACGCAGCGATTGTTTAAAAATATATATATATATATAAATTTACATTTTGGGTGGGGGCGAAATTGCACCCCCGTACCCATGCTTTGAATGGACCGTGAGGTACCTGCTACGCAGCGTACCCACGACAATAACAGTCGCAGGGTACCTGCGGCAGATGTCACTTCAGTGACAGTCGACGGCATGTATAATTCGGCTTTGTTAAAAAGAAAGATTGTTATTTGACTTTTATTGTTATATGATATAATTCAAAATTAATAATATTCAATTTTTATAAAATGCGATAATAAATATTTATATATTATATGTGTATGCATATATATATATATATATATATATATATATATATATATTTCAATATAAATATATATATATATATATATATATATGTATATATGTAATATGTAAATATGTTATTAAAAGATTTAAAATTATTTGATAAAAGATTTAATAATTCATCTTTTATAATGATGAATAGTTTTGTAATTTTATAATTTTAACTATTAAGATTTAATTAATAGTTCTAGATTATAAAATATATAAAGTATATGAAAATTAAAGTTGGTGGGGAACGTTTTTAAAATATTATAATTGGAAATTGAAGTTTAGAGGAAAACTTTTAATCCATCCAAAAATAGTACATGGGAAAAAAATGTACAAAATGTTCCTTTAAATTCTTTCTCTAAACTTGGAAACATAAATTGAAATTTGGCATTTGAATTTAAATTTCAAACTTAGCGAAACCAAAACATGTGTTTACATTGTGTATTCCTTATGCTAATGTTTTGGGATTTTGGGTTGACTAGTGCTGACCGGTATAGGACGTCTACCAGAGGCATGGGGGTTATGTGATTGTGATATCATGATGATGTTTTATTTCTCGATCTTTATAAACCCAACCATGATTATGTGATGGAATGCTCTATGTATTGGTTGTGATTACTGATTGTTAAAGTTGAGAATCTTTTCTTTGAGACCATTGACTTAACCATTATTTTTTGTCATCGTTCAGTTATCCTTGGTTATATTCTCGTCGCCATGATGGGACTGATATGTGGATTTATTCTTAATGATGTCATGTTGTGACATGTATGACTCAACCATTTTGTAGTCTTCGATCAGTATGTTTTTGAGATAACCTTGGTTGCTTGTTGAGAACCAATGGATATGGTGATCTATTTTGAGATATATATTTGGTTATTAAAAACCAATGGATACTTTGATTATCAGTGATACTTTAGTTGCCAATAGAGAGCTGTCGTGGTCATTATTTTCTATGGATGATTGCTCATGGAGATTTGATGCTTTTCTGCATATTTGATGATTTTATCATGGATATTTGATGATTCTTATTTGATGATTTTATGGATTTTCTTTATGATTATGATACCATGAGCATTAGGGTAGGATATCTGTATGTAGTGTCGGGAAGTGGCTTGCAATGGGGGCCGGGTCCCTAAGAGGCTACCAGGGTAACTCATTGTAAGTTGGATTAATAAGTGATAACATTCACACTTAATACTAACTGAATGAACCTAAAAAGATAAGAGTTTTTGGTTCTCGCCCATGCCTTGAGTGCTTGTATAGGCTAGGATGGGAGTAGATAGAACACATGGTTGCGACCTTGCATTCCATAGTATGCCTTGTCAATATAAAAGGATACTAGTGGTTGCATGAGAACTATATGGACCTGTGGAATTTTAGCTAATTGCCAGGGTAACTTGTACGAGATAAATGTGATGAAACTTTCCCACTTGCATAGTAGGTTCCTACATGTCATTGTGTACCTTTGGGAAGTAGATGTCTATTTTGTGATTGGAACCTTTGAGTTAGTATACTTTCAGGATTCTTGGACTTTAGAGACTTGTGCTATGTGATTTTGATAGCCTGTTTGGGACTTGAGATTATCTCCTCAGCACGGTGGGAGTGGACCACTTAGGTACCACATGGTCGGGTGGTAGTGTATTTTTCCACTCTTATCATTTGAGATTCATTGAGACATCATGGCTGAAGCACCCTTCATGATGGTGAATATGTATCCTTTCATTGATGATTAGGATATGTTAGATGATGTTATCTTATGCTTATATTTTCATGTTAGATTACTTTCTACATATGATGTTGTATTTATTAGGAGTGACATTCCTACTATGTTAATAACAATGATCTCTTTAGTGATTTCGGATGTTACACACAGAGGGATGGCTAGGGCCCACGATGGTCTAATGATGCTATTAACGGTTGGGAGGAACCGTGCACTTAGTTTATTTTTTTTCATCTTTATGATGGATGTTTATGACTTTTATGATGATGTATCATGAGAATCATGTGATTATCTTTACTTGACATATCATGGAGTAGAATAGGATGATATACCTTGTTTCACATATGTATATTCTTTTAAGCCTTCATACCCCGCGACATGTAAAGTGGATGATTGAGCATTTGGAAATGTAATGTATGAACATTGGACTTATCATTATTATTTCATGTGGTTGTAGTACTAGATGGATTCATGTATGTAATTCAACATTAAGGGATCTTAAAGAATGTAATCTATTGTGCATGTTATGTTTACTCTCTAGATGGACATTGCTATTGCTTCCATTATTGTGAATAAGTTATATGTGGTATTTACTTTCATATAGTTTTAAAAGAAAAAAAAAATGTTACCAAACTTAGTGAAATTCTAGGTTAATTCTTTGGATCCCTTGGCGGGGCATTACATTTGGTATCAGAGCCCGAGTTTCTACATTGGGAGCTCTGGGTATTTTGGAACAACTAGAACTTGAACTATTAAGTATATCTCTTCAATTTGAAACTAGGTGAACTGAAAAAGAAAAATAGAACTTGAACTATTACTTGTATATTTTTCATACTTCAACACTTAGTTGTCAAAACTAAAATTTTACTTAGACCTAAAGATAGAACTTAACTTAGTCTATTGTAACATGTGTCTTTTCATTGTAATACTACTCTGTACTATTGCAGGATGGTATCTAGGACTAGGTCTTCTGTTAGAGGCCGTGTTAGGGGCCATGGAAGAGGCTGTGGTCATGGCAGAACCGTCAGTGCCCATGAGTCTGCCCATGAGGGATTGGCTCATATAGAGAGTAGGGAAGAGCACTCTAATAGGCAGCAGGAAGAGAGCCGTAGAGAGGAACAAGCTGAGCCTGAAGAGGTTGGTCTGAGACAGTTGATGCAGACTATTCTAGAACGTCTACCTCTTGTTCAAGAATAGCCTAAAGTACATCAGACCAAACAAGAGCATAGACCTAGATCTAGAAGTCCTCGGAAGAATTGTCAGAGGTCCATTGTGTCCACTTAGATGAAGGATCTTTCAAGATCCAAGGTTAAGCCTTTCAATGGGCAAGGTTCTGGTTATGTGGCCAAACAGTGGCTTATTTCTCTCGACAGGATTTTAACTATGCAGGACTTTGACAAAAATGTTAAGGCAAGATTTGCGATCACCAATTTAGAGAATTTTGGGGCCACTTGGTGGACAATTGAGGAGAAGAAGCTAGGGATCGATATGAGCAGTGTCACTTGGGAACTATTCTTAGAGAGTTTTCGTGAATGATTCCTACCAGAGGAATGGAAATAGCAAAGGGAAGATGAATTTCATAATCTCAAGCAGTACACTATGTCGGTGATTGAGTATGAGTGTAATTTTTATGAGCTCAAGTCTTTTTCAGGGTTCAGTGAAAATTCAGCTCAGTTGACACAACACTTTATTATGGGTTTGAACAACCGTATTATTGGGGGTGTCAAAGTATTTGAGCCAAAAACCCTCAAGGATGTGGTACATCGAGCAATCCTTGTGGAGCAAAGTGTCAACCTTGGTCAAGGTGGTTTTGTAGGAGCACCAACAGCGTCAGGATCTAAAGGCAACTTCAATTTAGGTGGTAACAAGAAGCCTTTCTTTACTAAGGGAAAACAGTTTCAGCAGCAGTCTTAGCAGATGCAACTGTAGAAGGGATCAAATTCTCAAACTCAAGGTGGTGGCAAAGGTTCTAACTTTAAGAACAACCACAATGCTCAACGCAATAAATAAAATCAGCCCAATTAGCCAGCTTAGAGTAGTCAGTCGTTTGTCAATAGGAACAGCCGACAGCAATCAAATGTATCTCCTATGGGTAGAGGATCTGGAAGGAATACAGAATGTTTTTCATGTGGACAGATTGGTCATTATGCAGCTCAGTGTCCACAATGAGCACCTCAGTTTTTAGGACCTAGGCCTACAGCTTCAGAGCCTACAGTTGGTGATGTAGGTAGAGCTCATAGAGTATTTGCAATAGTTGAACACGGTCAGGTGAATCATCAGGGTATAGTGGTTGAGACCACAGGTGCTATTCGAGGTATATCTCTTTCAGTGTTATTTGATTCAGGAGCTACAGATTCATTTATTTCACCATCTATAGTTTCTAAGTGTAAGTTGGAAGCGGTGAAGCAAGATCATGGTTGGCAAGTGGAACTAGCCTCAGGTATCAAGGTCTCCATGAACTCTGTAGTTCATAAATGTGGGCTTAGCTTATGAAGCTTTGTATTTGTAGTGGATCTTTGAGTCATACCCCTTTGTTTCTATGATGTGGTTTTAGGCATGGATTGGCTTGGAACTCATAAAGCCAGTATATATTGCAGGAAGAAGATTATTATGTGCCAAGATGACCAAGGGAATGATGTGAAGATAGTTGGGATACCAAGGCCTATATCTCTGCATATGATTTTTGCTATGAAAATGATGCGAAGTTTCCGTAAGGGATGTCAAATATTTGCTGTTATGGTAAATGATCTTGATGAGGAAGATCTTGTGAGGAAGACTTTAGATCACTCAATTTTGCAAGAGTACGCAGATGTTTTTCCAAGTGAGATTCTAGGCATGCCTCCAAAGAGGGATATCGATTTTAGCATTGATCTAATTCCTAGAGCAAAGCCTATTTCTAAAGCTCCTTATCACATGACTACACAGGAACTAGGAGAGCTACGTCTTCAGCTAGAGGAACTTCTAGCCAAAGGGAGCATTCGACCTAGTGTATAACCATGGGGAGCTCCAGTGCTCTTTGTGAGGAAGAAAGACGGTTCCTTGCGCCTTTGTATCAACTATAGACAGTTGAATAAGGTGACTATTAAGAACAGATATCCTTTGCCTAGGATTGATGACTTATTTGATCAGATCAAGGGGGCTACAGTTTTCTCCAAGATTGACCTTAAGTCAAGATACTACTAGCTTCGTATTAAGGAAGCTGACATTCACAAGACCGCTTTTCGAACTCGCAATGGGCATTATGAGTTCATAGTGGTACATTTTGGGTTGAATAACGCTCCATCTGTGTTCATGAGTTTGATAATTGGTGTATTTCGATCATATCTTGATAGGTTTGTACTTGTGTTTCTTGATGATATATTGATATACTCTAAGAATGAGAAGGAGCATGAGGAACACCTGCGGTTGGTATTGCAGTGTTTGAGAGACAATCAGCTTTATGCTAATGCAGCTAAGTGCAAATTCTTCAAATCAGAGATTCCATATTTAGGGCATGTCATCTCAGGTGATGGTATTTCAGTGGATCTTGCAAAGATTTAGGCGATCATAGATTGGCCGACACCGACTAATGTGTCAAAGATTCGTAGTTTCATGGGCCTAGCAGGATATTATCGCAGATTTTTCCAGCACTTCTCTAAGATAGCAGATCCTATTACTTCTCTTCAGAGGAAAGGAAAGAAGTTTGTGTGGACAGAGAAATGTGAGGAAGCATTTTAGAAGCTCAAAGAACTTTTGACTAGTGCATCAATTTTAGCAGTACCTAATCCAGAGGGAGATTTCATGGTGTGTACAGATGCTTCTCTTGAAGGGATTGGGGTAGTGTTGATGCAGAATGGACGGGTGATAGTGTATGAATCACGCAAGCTCAAGGATCATGAGTTAAATTATCCTATGCATGATCTTGAGTTAGCAGCAGTAGTTCATGCTTTGACAAGATGGAGACATTTCTTGTTGGGGCATAGATTTGAGCTACACAGCGATCATTGTAGTCTTCAGTATATATTTACTCAGCCTAACTTGAATGCTTGCTAAAGACAATGGATGGAGTTTCTATGCGAGTATGATTTTGAGGTTAAGTACATTCAAGGTAAGGAGAATGTGGTGGCGGATGCTTTGAGTTGCAGGAGACATGTGGTATCATCTATGACTCTTAGTGTGGATTTGAGGAGTCAGATTCTTCAGGCGCTTCCTACAGATTCTTGGTATCAGGAAGTGTGTAGAGAGATAGATTTAGGAAGACCCTTGGAGGGTAAGTTTGCAGGTTATGCTCGAGAAACAGATTGTCTTTTGAGACATTTGGGGAGGATTTATGTGCCATTACTGGATGAGCTTCGTACCTTGATTCTAGCAGAAGCCCATTGTACACCATACTCAGCACATCCAAGTGTCAAGAAGATGCATGCTGATTTGAGACGTTTGTTCTTTTGGTCCGAAATGAAGCGAGATATTGCTGATTTTGTGGCTAGGTGCCTTGAGTGTCAAAGAGTTAACGCAGAACACCAGCACCTAGCTGGACTTTTGTAGCCAAATCTCATTCCTTCTTGGAAGTGGGATATCATTTCCATGGATTTCATTGTAGGATTACCTATGACCGTTCGTCGTCATGATGCTATCATGGTCACCGTTGATCAGTTGACTAAGGTGGCACATTTTTCACCTATCAGGTCTTCCTACATAGCAGCTTCTGTAGCTAATGTCTTCATGCGTGACATTGTGAGATTACACGGTATTCCTAGAAAGATCATTTCTGATAGGGATCCTATATTCACATCTGCATTCTAGACATCGTTACAGCATGAGCTTGGAGCATAGTTAAACTTCACTTCGGCATATCATCTAGAGATTGATGGTCAAATAGAGAAGGTGAATTAGGTTTTGGAGGATATGTTACGGATGTATGTGATGGATAGGTAGACATCTTGGGAGGACTATCTCTACCTAGTGGAGTTTTCTTATAACAATGGGTATCACAGTTCTATTGGCATGGCACCCTTTCAGGCGTTATATGGTCATCCTTGTTGTACACCCTTGAGTTGGGAAAACCTTGAGGATCGCATTCTATTGGGTCCTAAGATGCTTCGTGATATGGAGCAATAGGTAGTGCATATCCACGAGCATTTGACTATGGCACAGGATAGGCAGAAGAAGTATGCTGATGCTCATAGGACTGATAAGCAGTTTGCAATGGGAGATAAGGTTTTCTTGAGAGTGCGACCGCAAAAGAGTCCGATCTGTTACGAAAAGGGTTCTAAGCTAGCACCTCATTTTGTGGGACCATTCTAGATTCTAGAGAGGATTGGCCTGGTTGCTTACCGCCTTGCTCTACCGCCCAACCTAGCTTGCATTCATGATGTTTTCCATGTTTTAGTGCTTAGGCAATATATTCCTGATATTGTGCATGTTCTTGATTGGAATGTGTTGCAAGTAGAGGACGGGCAGCTAGCTTTGGAGCCAGTTCATATTCTGGAGCAGCAGGAGTTGACCCTTAGAGGTTGAACCATTGAGCAGGTAAGGGTCCAATGGGACCCTACTGATGATTCTTCGGCTACTTGGCAGGATGCAGCTAGATTGAGGGAGTTATATCCCTACTTATTTGTAGGATTCTAGGAGTAAGCCTAATCCAAGGGGGGGTGGATGTAGTGCCTACCCTCGTTCACGTCTTTTCTGGACATATTATTGCTATTATTATCAGACTATGATAGACTAGCTTTATGTTAATGGATTAGTGGTATTGTTTTGACACTATCAGACATTATGTTATGGATTCAATTGTTATATGATGAGATCATTTAGACTTTACATTTTATGTATGTATGATGATCATTATATTGTTATTGTTGATGATTAGTTAGATGGTTTATTATCTCATGTGTTTTATTAGGGATACTTACCCCATACTTGCATGTGTATGGTGTGCATGTTTTCTTATTGTATGGCATTTCTGATGTGGTTAAGGAAGGGAGTCGTAGTCACCTGCTTAGTCGGGATCTACACAATGCACCACTTCTTTCCATTGCCTATTTAGTTTAGCATTATATATATATTGTATGTACATGCATAATTTTTTTGCAGGTTGTAGGTACCGGGTATCGACTTCCCTGAATTGCCAAGATGAGTGTACCCTATTATACTATCTCAATGATAAGAGAAGGGAGATAAATTCTCAAGTGCAAATCCCAAACCCTAAAACCATTTGTCCTAGTGAGTTAGGACAAGTATCAGAGTTGAGTACCCACTGAATGTGTCGGATGCCATATTTCATGATTTCTAATCCTTTAGATTGATTTTGTATGAATTGTCCTATGATGGGTTTTCATATTTTATCTTGAAGGTCTATGGTGAATTTTCTATTAATTAAATCTCAACAAATAGATTTAATTAATAAATTAATTATTTAAGAAAATTAAATATCATGATTTTTGATATTTTGATTATAATTAATTCAAGGAGAATTAATTGAGAAATAAAACAATTAAATTAAAAGAAAATTAGAAAATTAAAATAAATAATAATCATAAAATACTAATAAATTAATAAACAAATAATAATAATAAAAGTTATGAAAATTAAAATAAAAGTCATTAAATTAAAATGGGAGTTATAAATATTTAAATGGAAATTATTTAAAAAGTAGTTGGAGTTATAAGCTTGCTTGGGAATTAATGCAGTTCTCCATTTTTCATGTGTCAACAACACGGGGGTTAGTGCATCAATTGAGCACATGGTGTCTACAACCCTATGGCTCATCAAAAAGGTTGGAAAAGACCCATGCTTAGTTGGTGACACCTTCCAACTTTTTCTAGAAGCATTCTAGAGGTTTTCTGAGAGCTCTTTATATTCAGGCATTCTTAGAAGCTTAGACATAGTGTGGATAGCATGGAGAACAATTGGAGCATTGGAGGACTCGAGAATTCTGTAGAAGGGAGCTTGTTCTACGGGAGAGTGATATAGCATCAGAGTCCAGGTAGATTCTTGTGATTTCACTTATGCTATTTTTGCATCTTGCATTCCCTGTCTTCTTTGTGTCTTCCATATGTCTTCATTATGCATTTTCAATTTGGGCAAATAAAATTTATTTGAGGATTCTATATGCTTAGATCTGAAAATGACACGAGGCTAGGGTTGCAATTCATAGACAAACCCATTAGAATTAATTATTAGAAATTTTGAAAACCAAGTTTCATAGAGAAATTCTGAAAATGAAAGCTTGTATTCATAAATTATCATTTATATATATATATATATATATATATATATATATATATATATATATATATATATATATATATATATATATATATATATACTGTGATATTTATAATTCTGTATATTATATATATATATATACATATACCTTTATATATATATACATACATATGTATATATAATATATATATATATTCATATGTGTTAAAAGTTGGATATCTTACTGTGGGCGGAAACGTTCTAATAAATGTTTGAAAAACAATCGCGTAGTGATTGTTTTAAAATATATATATATATATATATAAATTTACATTTTGGGTGTGGGTAGAATTGCATCCCCCTACCCATGCTTTGAATGGATCACGAGGTACCTGCTACGCAGCGTACCTGCGACAGTAACAGTTGCAGGGTACCTGCGACAGATGTCACTTCGGTGACAGTTGACGGCATGTATAATTCAGCTTTGTTTAAAAGAAAGATTGTTATTCGACTTTTATTGTTATATGATATAATTTGAAATTAATAATATTCGATTTTTATAAAATGCGATAATAAATATTTATATATTATATATGTATGTATATATATATATATATATATATAGATATATATATATATGTAATATGTAAATATGTTATTAAAAGATTTAAAATTGTTTGATAAAAGATTTAAGAATTCATCTTTTATAATGATGAATAGTTTTGTAATTTTATAATTTTAACTATTAAGATTTAATTAATAGTTTTAGATTATAAAATATATAAAGTATATGAAAATTAAAGTTGGTGGGGAATGTTTTTAAAATATTATAATTGGAAATTGAAGTTTAGAGGAAAACTTTTAATCCATCCAAAAATAGTACATGGGAAAAAGACGTACAAAATGTTCCTTTAAATTCTTTCTCTAAACTTGGAAACATAAACTGAAATTTGGTATTTGAATTTAAATTTGAAACTTAGCGAAACCAAAACATGTTTTTACATTGTGTATTCCTTATGCTAATATTTTGGGATTTTGGGTTGACTAGTGTTGACTGGCATAGGACGTCTACCAGAGGCATGGAGGTTATGTGATTGTGATGTCATGATGATGTTTTATTTCTCGATCTTTATAAACCCAACCATGATTATGTGATGGAATGCTCTATGGATTGGTTGTGATTACTAATTGTTAAAGTTTAGAATCTTATGTTTGAGACCCTTGACATAACCATTATTTTTGGTCATCGATCAGTTATCCTTGGTTATATTCTAGTCGCCATGATGGGACTGATATGTGGATTTATTCTTAATGATGTCATGTTGTGATATGTATGACTCAACCATTTTGGAGTCTTCGATCAGTATGTTTTTGAGATAACCTTGGTTGCTTGTTGAGAACCAATGGATATGGTGATCTATTTTGAGATATATATTTGGTTATTAAAAATCAATGGATACTTTGATTATCAGTGATACTTCAGTTGCCAATAGAGAGCTATTGTGGTCATGATTTTCTATGGATGATTGCTCATGGAGATTTGATGCTTTTATGCATATTTGATGATTTTATCATGGATATTTGATGATTCTTATTTGATGATTTTATGGATTTTTGTTATGATTATGATACCATGAGCATTAGTGTAGGATATCTGTATGTAGTGTCGAGAAGTGGCTTGCAATGGGGGTCGGGGCCCTAAGAGGCTGCCAAGGTAACTCATTGTAAGTTGGATAAATAAGTGATAACATTCACACTTAATACTAACTGAATGAACCTAAAAAGATAAGAGTTTTTGGTTCTCGCCCATGCCTTGAGTGCTTGTATAGGCTAGGATGGGAGTAGAGAGAAAGCATGGTTGCGACCTTGCATTCCATAGTATGCCTTGTCAGTATGAAAGGATACTAGTGGCCACATGAGATCTGTATGGACCCGTGGAGTTTAGCTAACTGCCAGGGTAACTTGTATGAGATAAATGTGATGACACTTTCCTGCTTGCATAGTAGGTTCCTACATGTCATTGTGTGCCTCTGGGAAGTAGATGTCTGTTTTGTGATTGGAACCTTTGAGTTAGTATACTTTCAGGATTCCTAGGCTTTAGAGACTTGTGCTATGTGATTTTGACAGCTTGTTTGGGACTTGAGATTATCTCCTTAGCACGGTGGGAGTGGACCACTTAGGTACCACGTGGTCGGGTGGTAGTGTATTTTTCCACTCTTATCATTTGAGATTCATTGAGACATCATGGCTGAAGCACCCTTCATGATGGTGAATATGTATCCTTTCATTGATGATTAGCATATGTTAGATGATGTTATCTTATGCTTATATTTGCAAGTTAGATTACTTTCTACATATGATGTTGTATTTATTAGGAGTGACATTCCTACTATGTTAATACCAATGATCTCTTCGGTGATTTGGGATGTTACACACGGAGGGATGGCTAGGGCCCACGATGGTCTAATGATGTTATTAACGGTTGGGAGGAACCGTGCACTTAGTTTATTTTGTTTTATCTTTATGATGGATGTTTATGACTTTTATGATGATGTATCATGAGAATCATGTGATTATCTTTACTTGACGTATCATGGTTTAGAATAGGATTATGTACCTTGTTTCACATATGTATATTCTTTTAAGCCTTCATACCCTGTGACATGTATAGTGGATGATTGAGCATTTGGAAATGTAATGTATGAACATTGGACTTATCATTATTATTTCATGTGGTTGTAGTACTAGATGGATTCATGTATGTAATTCAGCGTTAAGGGATCTTAAAGAATGTAATCTATTGTGCATGTTATGTTTACTCTCTAGATGGACATTGCTATTGCTTCCATTATTGTGAATAAGTTATATGTGGTATTTACTTTCATGTAGTTTTAAAAGAAAAAAAAAATGTTACCAAACTTAGTGAAATTCTAGGTTAATTCTTTGGATCCCTTGGCAGGGCATTACATCACATATATATAGAAACCAATGTGATTTTTTCTTTTCCACAAATCTAGCTATAAGAAACCATTGATTTTGATAAGAAAAGACATTTGGTAATTGATTTACATGGATGGCATTTTCAGCTCTACGTAATTCATGACGAGATATGGAGTAGTAAACAGAAATCTCCATTATTATTTTACCGAATTATGTCACTGCATCATACATGAATGGACTCAATTCATTTCATATATAAACCTAAAATTGATATCTTAATTTTTAAAAAAGAAGAAAAAGAAAGAATCGGCAGAAAGAGGATCAAAGATGCAAGTCTTTGCTTGGGAAGCCAACAGAAACCCAATGGGATTGATTTGTTTTTATGTGGATTAATTAATAACATGATCAAACCCTTACGCAATGAAAGATCCGCAATGAAAAGGTCAATGGTGCGATTCAATTTAGTCACAAACTATATGTGGACATTTCTTTCACCCCATGCATCGTGGGCCATCCCACCAAATGCACTGGATGTGACTAAATTATGTACGTGTTTTTAATGTTCTATCCATTTCTTCAACTGGAATTATAATATATAAAATATTTAACTTCTTTTTAACATTCAGATATAGGTTTTTCTAGGGAGGGTCTGGAGGAGAAGAAGCTCCTCTCTCTTGTAAATTGGGAGACAGTTTGCTCCCCTAAGGATTAGTGAGGTCTCTATGTCACAGGCATCCATCTTCATAGCATTGCTTTGGTAATGAAAGTCAAATGGAATATTATGAACTCTAGAGTGGAATGGGTTAAAATTATGAGGGAGAAATATTTATAAAGTTGCAAGGGTTCAATCCTTCTTAAAATCTCCCAATAGATAGGTTCTAATATATGGAACAACCTTCAAAAATTTACCCTACTCTTAACCTAAGGTTGTTTCTAGAAAATTATGAATGATAATGATGTGGATTTCTAGTTGGATCCCTAGGTCAACCAACCTCCTCTAAATTTCTACTCGATATTCCCAACATAAAAGAATGTGTTGGCTGAGCATCTGAGAAATAAGGTTAGTGATTATTGGGATTCTTTTGTTGTTCCTCTCCAATGGAAGATTAACAATAAGTGGGGTTGGAATGGTCTTAAAGGGATTTTTGTTTAGCTCAATCAAACTCTCTCATCCCTCAAGTTCCATAGATTGGATCAAAAGGAGAACATGATATAGAAGAATTCCAACTTAGGATTTTACACTATGAAAATGGGTTTCGGTCTTCTTACACCCTAATGGCCTCAAGAGTTTGATTGGGGAAGATTATGGTAGATGAAGGCTCTTCCCAAAATAAATAAAAATTGGTGGGAAATTTGTCAGAGGAAAATCATGATGTTGGATAACTTGCAAAAAGAGGTTTCCATTTAGTTAACAAGTACATGTTGTGTGAACAAGAAGGAGAAAATATTTCCCATGTTTTGTTCTTGTGCCCTTTTACTTGGGAGATCAAGCAATGCACCTCGACCCTGTGTAATTACCATTGGTGTTGGAATAATAACCCCAAAGAGGTGACCGATTCGGGGATTCCTCCCACCAATCATCATTTTTACTAAAGAAGTCTAGTGGCATTCTCTTCTATATGGAAGTGTTAGAAATGATTTAGAATAACTGAGAGGGGGGGTGAATCAGTTATTCAAGGTCCAAATGTCCAATTAAAAAATTTTCATCAAGTAAAGTGAGCCTATTAAATTGTTCATACATCCAAGCTTAAAATATCCTACTTAGCAAGTTACTATAAATCAACATGCAAGCATAACACATGAAAGATCAACACATAACACAGTGAAATAAATGGAAACCCAATTTGAGAAAAAACACTAGTAACATGCTACTCAATTCTCACTCTTCTGAAGTGATGCCCTATAAAAGGCATACCCTATTAAAGGCTACAACACTCTTTTAAATGTGACCTGGATAAAGGATTTATCCACCCTACTAGAAGTGGGTCTGGTTAGAGGACTTTAGAATATTCTCTTGGAATGCCACCCTGTTAAAGGATTTACAAATGGTTGTTAAACCAACCTAATTCCATAGGATTTTACCCTAGCTTGCACAATTGTTAGAAAGTAACAACAAGGACTTTTGACCTGATTACTATTCACAACTTATCTAGCAAATATCAGATCTCTATTCAACTCTTCACAATTTGCCTAGCTTTCAGTCTCTATAGCTCTGATAGCTTGTCCTACTTTCAAGCATTGTCTCCTTGAGACTTCATGCTTGATGTACTAGTGCAATCTCCTATATGAACACTTATTGAAGCAGAGTCTCTGTGGTCTCTTCTTCCTTCTCCTTGATGCCTTCTCTTTGACACCCTTCAACCACTTCACAATTTGGCACACCAACAACTCTAGCTTCTCGGCCTGTGACTCCTTAAATAGAAGTCTGGAATTGTTTTCCCTAATCAATTCTACCCTCGTTTAATTCTAGTTCAAATAGATTAGGTATGATTTATTGAATCTAACCCATATCTTGCTTCTTCTAGAAACATCATGAAGAATTCTCTTGAATTTTCTTTAAAATGGTTTACATAAAATTTTGTGCCACAAGCTCATCATCCTTATCTTTCATCTGGTTCACAAAATTCAAGGTAACAAACTTGTTGGCTTAGATCTAATGAATCTTTGACTTTTTCAGTAATACAGCAGCTTAGCACTATTGAAATTCTAGTGCTCGGCACATACTATGTTACTTCGCATCTACTAAGTTTTACTAATGCTCGACACCTATTTTGGATTCACTCGGAATCCACTAAGTTTTAATGATGCTCGACACTTGTTACTTTGCTTAGCACCTAAACACGCTCAGCTCCTTCTATATCACTCAACACACACTAGATTTTTCATTTGCTTAGCACTAACTAAAAATCTACTTGGCTCAAACTAGCTTTCTCGACACTCACTAATGAATCTTAGTTAAGCTTTGTAGACATCCTTGTTGCAACTTATTCTTCTAGTGTTTCTAAGTGTGGCCAGCCTCTATATCTTCAAGTATGTTATCAATACATCATTTTACCATTGTCTTAACTAATACTTGCACTTCATTACAAAACCATAACTCAACCTTTCCCTTAGGTACTGTTGTTACATCTTATTGATTAAATCCTCTTCATCAATCAACTAAGTGATAGTACTTGGATCTTATAAGCAATTGTCATTCCAACAAATAGCAGGTTTGACATCAATGACAAAACAATGATTGAAAACATTCTTTAATAACAATCTTCCTTCTTTTTGCAACAATCTCCCTCGTTGATAGTATTCATTTCCAATTAGATTTCTAACAATCTCCCTCTTTGGCATTGGTGGCAAACCAAACTAATCAACCAAGTTATCAAAACGCTAACTAGGTTAAAATAGTAAATCAAATGCCAAAAAGAAAAATGTGTTACCATCAATTTTCACAACTGCCTTTCTAGTCAATTATCGTAATTTCTTTTCTTTCGCTTCTCCCTCTTAGCTATTGTATCTTGTTTCTTCCCTTTCTACTATATCTTGTACTCTTGTTACATCTTATTGATTAAATCCTCTTCATCAATCAACTAAGTGATAGTACTTGGATCTTATAAGCAATTGTCATTCTAGCAAATAGTAGGTTTGACATTAATGACAAAACAATGATTGAAAAAGTTCTTTAATAACAATATTCCTTCTTTTTGCAACAATCTCCCTCTTTGATAGTATTCATTTCCAATCAGATTTCTAACAATCTCCCTCTTTGGAATTGATGGCAAACCAAAATAATCAACCAAGTTATCAAAATGCTAGCTAGGTTAAAATAGTAAATCAAATGCCAAAAATAAAAATGTGTTACCATCAATTTTCACAACTCCCTTTCTGATATGTTATCCTAATTTCTTAGCTTATGCTTCTCCCTCTTAGCTGTTGTTTCTTCCCTTACTGCTATATCTTCTTGAACATCCTTTTTCTCCCTCTTTTCTTTGGCTTACCACTATTAACTTAGATCTTGTACTGCTCTTGACTCCGTCTTACATTATTTCTCCCTTTGTCCATTTGATCTTGTGGATAGATTTGATCAATTTCTTGCTATTTCTTCGTCTCTTCAATTGAATGTTGTTGATCAGTTTCTTGCCACTTCTCCCTCTTTGACAACAATGCCAAAGACATATTGTTTCAGCATTTTAACATGCTAGTGTAGCGTTGCAGGTACTTCCAATTTCTCCCTCTATCACCTTGCTTGTGACTGATTTGGAACTTCAAGACTTTGATTACTTTAGGCAAAATCCTAAAGTAAATCTCTTCTGCATCAATTTGTAATATGCCAACAATCAACTCATTTGATGCAGGGTAGTCTTTCTTTTTCTCAAACAGTCTTAGATAGGGGTATCACCCCTAATTTGCCTCTAAGATACTCAATATCATCTTTAGGTAGTTCCTTTCTAAAGACGTCAGCAATCTGTTCCTTTGAACTGATATACTCCATCCTTATTTTCTTATCTTCCACCAATTCTCTTACATAATGATACTTAATTGCAATATGCTTTATTTTGGCATGCATCACAAGATTCTTTGATATGTTGATAGCACTTGCGTTATCACAATACAGTATCATAGGTTCAGTTACTTCTTCCTTTATACCTTGCAACAGATGTTTGATCCATACAATATTAGTGCAGTTGATAGTAATAGCAATATATTTAGCTAGACTGTGAGATACAACTTTGCTTTTTTCTTGTCCAAGTAATCAATCTTTTCCCTAAGAAAAGTGCTCCTTTACTGGTGTTCTTTCTGTCATCAATATTACCTCTCCAATCTACATCATTGTAGACTTTCAACTCAAAACTTTCACTCATCTTGTAGTACAAACCAAAGTCATCAGTTCCTTTAGGTACCTTAGTATTATTTTTACTACCATCAAATGATTTTCTCTTGGGTTAGAAAAAAATCTTGCCACTATTCCAACTGCTAATGCAATGTCTGCTCTGCTATGCACAACATACGGTAATTTTCCAATCATTGATTTATACATTGTCTAATTCACTTCAGCTAACTCATCATTTGTTGATAAATTATCTTGTTACCATTGGTGTACTGACTGGTTTTGAGTCTTCTAATTCAAACGTCTTGAGTATCTCCTTGATGTATCTTGATTGAGTCACAAATATGCCATGCTTTAGTTGATGTACTTGCAATCCAACAAAGAATTTGATTTCTACAAACATTGACATCCCAAACTCATGTTTCATTTGATCAGAAATATCTTTGCATAGGACATCTTTTCCTCCAAATATTATATCATCAACAAATATTTTAGATATCAAAATGTCTTTACCTTTTTCTGCCTTGATGTACAGGTTGTTGTTATCATTTCTCTCAAATCCTATCTTCACAAGGTATTTATTCAGTCTCACATACCATGCTTTAGGTGCTTGATTTAAACCATAGAGTGTTTTATGTAGTTTGCAAACCATATCCTTGTTGTTTTCATCAACATATCCCTCTAGTTGTTCTATGTAGACTTCCTCTTCTAGTATACCATTTAGAAAAGCAGACTTTACATCGATTTGATAGACTCTGAAACCTTTATAAGCAACATATGTAAGTAGTGTTCTTACTCCTTCCATTCTCACAATAGGGGAAAATGTTTCTCCATAGTCCAATCCTTCTTCTTATGCATAGCCTTTGTAGACTAGTCTAGCCTTGTTTCTTGTTATCTCACCATTCTCATCAAGTTTGTTCCTAAAGACCCATTTGGTACCAATTACATTCTTATTAGCTGGTCTAAGAACTAGGGTCTAGGTTTTGTTTTTATTAATCTGATCTATCTCCTCTTCCATAGCTTTATGCCAATTATCATCATGTAGTGCATCCTTCATTGTTTTGGGTTCAATCTTGCTCAGCAAACATGATTCATTCCTTAGTCCATTCCTTATCATTGGTCCAACTTCCTTGCCTCCAATGATTTGTTCTACAGGGTGATGTCTTCTCACATTTCTGGATAGTCTTAGTTCTGTCCTTCTTTCCATGTTTGGTCCTTCATCTTTAGAGTCACTTTGTACATCACTATCTAGCATTTCATTATCTCTTCCATGTGTACTATTTTTAGAATCAGAATGTGCATTTTCTTCATTTTGCAACTTAGCTTCTAAATGCAGCTCGGCATTCATTGGTTGTGACTCGAATGATACTAAAAATTTTTGTTGGCTCCCAACTTGATTTGTAGCATCATCTTCATTAGACATTCCTTCATAGAAGTATACAAAGGATCTATAATCTTTTGGTTTCTTGGATTCATCAACTTGGACTTCTGCATTCTCATCAAAATTTATGTTTGCACTCTCTACAATCTTGTTAGTGTTAGTATTCAAAAACTAATATGCCTTACTTCTAGTGGAGTATCCAAGGAATATCCCTTCATCACTCTTTGCATCAAACTTGTCATTCTTAGTATCTTTAAGAATATGGCATTTACAACCAAACACTTTGAAATGTTTTATGTTAGGTGAGTGACCATAACATAATTGAAAAGGTGTTGCATTTTTTCCTCTCTTGACTTGTACTCGATTCAAGGTATAAATAGCAGTACTGATAGCTTCTCTCTAGTACTTAAGAGCAACATTTTTCTCCATCATCAAGGTTCTAGCACAGCCTATCACTAATCTATTCCTCGTTTCCACAATGCCATTCTGTGGGGGAGTTCTTGGTGCTGATGTTTGTCTCTTGATTCCTTTGTCATTGCAAAATGTCTCAAATTCTTTTGATGTAAACTCTCCTCCTTTTTCTAATCTCAGGCATTTCAGACTCTTTCCAGTTCACTTCTCAACCCTAGCCAAATATCACTTAAACATTAGAAATGCATCAAAATTTTTCTTTAAGAACATGGCAATCATCATCCTAGAATAGTTATCCACAAATAGCATTATGTATATGTCTCCTTGGTATCTTTGCACTTCTATTGGGCCACATAAGTCAATATGGACTAGCTCTAGTACTTCTTTGGAAGTATAGGTTTTTCTTTTGAAACTAGACTTGGTCATCTTCCCTAGTTGACATTGTTTGCACATTGTGTTTTCAGGCTTCTTCAACTTAGGCAAACCTCTTACTTTCTTCTTTTTGCTGATGCTAATCAATTGTCAAAGTTAACATGACATAACCTTTTATGTCATAACCAAACATCATCAAGTCTAACAATAAGATAGGTTGCATCTTTCATATCTAGGTAAAGTAGATTAATCCTAGTTTGTTCACATTTTCCTATCAAATTTCCATCAGTATCATAGATTTTGGCAATTTTTGTTTCCAAATTCTACCTTGCAACCTATATTGCCTAACTGTGATACACTCAGCAAATTGTAGTTTAATCCTTCAACATAGTATGCATTATCACATGAAATTTTTTTTGTAAGTTTAATAGAACCTTTTCCCTTGATTTGGCATGGAGCATCATTTCCAAATCTAACACTATTTCCATCATACAGGGTAAAGGTAATAAATTTACTTATGTTTCTTGTTATGTAATGTGAGTATCCACTATCTATGATCCACTTGTCATTTTTGTTCATACAGGTTACCAATATTGTTGCTTCATCTTCATCTGATTCATCCTTCATGGCTGGATAGACTATATCATCATCATTCTCATCAAAATCTTCTTCAACAGTGTAGCATCTTTTGCCTTTATCCTTGTAATCTCTGCTATCATCTTCTATTTTGTTCTTGTACTTGTTTCCTTCATTGTAGTTCTTCTTCTCTGTACACCTGGCAGCAATATGTCCTACTTTATTGCAATTAAAACAAATGATATGCATCTTACCATTGAATTTAGCTTTGCCTCTATGAAATCTTCTGGCCAATAATGCTTCCAATTGTTCCACATCCTCTTCATCTGTGTTGTTGTCACTAGATGCATGTTTTCCTTTCGTACTCTTCTTCTTTGATTTCACCTTCTTAGTATCTTTCAATGATAGCTTAGCCTTGAAATTGGATTCAAGATTCTCAGGTCTGTAGTTATCATAATTGGACAACTCAAATGCAGTAAGTCTTCCCACTATTCCTTCAAAGGTTAGTTGATTTCTTGAGACACATCTCAACTGTTGGATGGTTGAAACTCTTATAGCATAGATGAGGAGCAGGGTTCTTAAGTATTTGTTATTAACAGTATCATTTTCCAAATGACCACCCAAACTTCTTATTGCACTTACCACTTCTTTCATTCTAGAGGCATATTGAGAAACATCCTCACCTTCCTCCATTTTCATGTCATCAAACTTTCCTTTGAGGCTTTCTCTTTTTTCTCTTTGAACATTCTGATAACCTCTATAGATATCTAACAGGGCTTTCCACATCTTGAATATAGAATCACATCCTTTGATGTCATCAAATTTGACATAGTTGAGTGTAGAGGCAATCTCCAACATTGTCTGATTGTGCTCCTTCCTCTTGTTCAAATCATCTGCAGAAAGGGGTCTAGGTGGATCTAAATGTTCCACTCCAATTGAGGTTTTTCCATAATCATCTATTAATCTAGGGTGCAGTTTCATTAGGCTTTTCCATGCAGCAAAGTTATCTCTATTGAGCTTAAGAACTTCTCTTTTGGATATCTTGATATGTCTTGCTTCTAGTACCTTTAAACTAAGTCAGTAGATGGTTCTGATACCAATTGTTAGAAATGCTTTAGAATAACTAAGAGGGGCTGAATTAGTTATTCAAGGTCCAAATGTCCAATTAAAAAATTTTCATTAAGTAAAGTGAAACTATTAAATTGTTCATACATCCAAGCTTAAACTTTCCTAATTATCAAGTTACTATAAATCAACATGCAAGCATAACACATGAAAGATACACACATAACACAGTGATTTACATGGAAACCCAATTTGGGAAAAACCACCAGTAACATTCTACTCAATTCTCACTCTTCTGAAGTGATGCCCTATAAAATTCCTACCCTATTAAAGGCTACAACACAATATTAAATGTGACCTAGTTAAAGGATTTATACACCCTATTAGAAGTGGGCCTAGTTGGAGGACTTTAGAACATTCTCTTGGAATGCCATCCTATTAAAGGAATTACAAATGGTTGTTAAACCAACCTAAGTTCATAGGATTTTACCGTAGCTTGCACAATTGTTAGAAAGTAACAACAAGGAATTTTGACTTGATTACAATTCATAACTTATCTTGTAGATTTTAGATCTTTTTTTAGCTCTTCACAATTTTCCTGGCTTTCAGTCTCTATAGCTCTAATAGCTTGTCCTCCTTTCAATAATTGTCTCTTTGAGTCTTCATGCTTGATGTAATAGTGCAATCTCCTATATGACCACTTATCAAAGTAGAGTCTCTGTGCTCTATTCTTCCTTCTCCTTGATGCCTTCTCCTTGACACCCTTCAACCACTTTGCAATTTAGCACACTAGAAGGTCTAGCTTATTGGCCTATGACTCCTTAAATAGAAATCTAGAATTTCTTTTCCCGCTCGATTCTTCCCTCCTTTAATTTTAGTTCAAATGGATTAGGTAGGATTCATTGAATCTAACCCATATCTTGCTTCTTCTAGAAACATTATGAAGAATCCTCTTGAATTTGCTCAAAAAAGGTTTACATAAAATTCTATGCCACCAGCTCATCATCCTTATCCTCCATCTAGCTCAAAAAATTCAAGGTAACAAACTTGTCAACTCAAATCTGGCAAATCTTTGACTTTTCCAATAATGCAGTAGCTTGGCACTATTGAAATTTTGGTGCTCGGCACATACTATGTTACTTGGCATCCACTAAGTTTTACTAATGCTCGGCACCTATTGTGGATTCACTTGGCATCCACTAAATTTTACAGATGCTTGACAACTGTTACTTTGCTCGGCACCTGAACACACTCAGCTCCTTCTATATCACTCGGCATACACTAGATTTTTTTATTTCGTCAGTAGTAACTGAAAATCTACTTGACTCAAACTAGCTTGCTCGACACTTACTAATGAACTTTAGTTAATCTTTGCAAACATCCTTTTTGTAACCTATTCTTCCAGTGTTTCTAAGTGTGGTTAGCCTTTGTATCTTCAATTATGTTCTCAATACATCATTTTACCATTGTCTTCACTAATCCTTGCACTTCATTACAAAACCATAACTCAACCTTTCCCTTAGGTACTCTTGTTACATCTTGTTGATTAAATCATCTTCATCAATCAACTACGTGATAGTGCTTGGATCTTATAAGAAATTGTAATTCAAACAAATAGTAGGTTTGACATCAATGACAAAACAATGATTGAAACATTCTTTAACAACAATCTTCCTTCTTTTTGGAACAATCTCCCTCTTTCATAGTATTCATTTTCAATCAAATTTCCAACAGGAAGATGGTCTATTTGAAAAGAAAGAAATAATTGTATCATTAAAGATAAAAGAAAAGATGTTAATTCTATGATCCATGCCTTTATTCACAACATCAGAGCATGGTACCCTTTGGGTTCGTGGGATTGAGATATTGCAAGAAGATGGAATCTTGTAGAATGTTTTAAAAAATTCAAAACTCGTACAATTGGGTTAAGCAAAAACATAAAATTGGCCCCCCAATCCTAGTTGGCTCAAATTAAACTTCAATAGCTCATTACTTGGTAACCTAGGTTAGGAAGGAAGGGGCGGCCTCATTAGGAATTCTAGAGGGATGTTTATGGTTGTGTATATAGTCATTTTAGGTACTCAAATAGCATATGTGGTAGAAATGATAGCCCCTTTCCACAGTGTCAATTTGGTGATTGGAAAAGGTTTCAAGAAAGTTAGTGTGGAAGGGGATGCATTGAATGTGATCAAAAGATTGAATAATAAAGTTGATGTGGGATGGATTGTAAAAGACATCATAAATAAGCTAAATTTCAGTTGCAACAATGGATGAGGTGACGTGCCATCACATGTATTGAGAGGTAAATAATGTCACTAATGGGATGGCTTCCCTAGGAAAGCATACCAATCACATAAAAATATAGGAAGACATGCAGTCTACTCCCTTAGATGCTCTTGTGGTGATCATGTAGGATATTGTCAAATCAAATAAAGATTTCAATGCATTTAATGGGAGTTAATCTTGTCATTTCTTACCTATTTTATTTGCTTTGGGGTTGGCTCATCTTTGATAATTCCTTCTATGAGCTCTATTTTTTAGAATTATAGTGAAGTGTTCTTCTTTGCAATGTTGAACATTTGATATTTTTTAGTTTGGGTGGTTTTTGGTATTTTTGTCAGGTGTTTCCTGTGAAAGATAGTTTCTACAAGCTATGATGAGTAGGGAACTTCATGAAATTGAACTTGATAATTGCAAGGAATTCAAAAATTATTCCAAGGTTTGGA
Source organism: Cupressus sempervirens (assembly GCA_028749045.1). Lineage (NCBI taxonomy): Eukaryota > Viridiplantae > Streptophyta > Pinopsida > Cupressales > Cupressaceae > Cupressus > Cupressus sempervirens. Next base: position 234,484,654 of record CM053787.1, on the reverse strand, counting down.
ACACTATGGAAAGAGGGAAATAACATCCTATGTGGAGGGCATAAATGGTTACAACCAAGAGATTTCTCATAGGTTTTTGGTGTCACAAGAGGAGGGTAAGGTTTATATTGGTGGAGTTCCATTCATGTTGATGTTGGAAATCATTGGAACTATGACTAGGATTAGAATGGAGGGCATTAGAATCCCCTTGAAGACCAAAGTGTATTTCAAATAAGACTACAAGCTATTCTTGAAGGTAGTGGAAAATATCCTAAGACCTCAAGAATGTTCAACTAAAAGAAGTTGCCTAGGGAATGAAAAGAGGTGGCCTCTACCCTTATTAAGTTTGTCACTTGTGAAGGTAAGTATTAGCATTTCGATTCCCACCTCTTTCCTATCTTGAATCACTTTAGGAGAAATGTGTAGTTCTACTTCCCCTTCTAGATTTTTTCTCTTGTATTTTTGTCCATTGAGGAAGTCAGAATTAAGGGTCCCTCTCTCCATCAAATCCAAATTTATAGGTTGTATGAATTTCACTAGGCTTTGATTCCTCAATCTGGCACTTTCCCTAATCTAACTGTGGAGCTCAATAATCTTGTTTTTAATGTTGTGTTGTCCTCAATGACACATTTTTAGACTCCCCAGTAGCCCCCCTGAGTGTCATATGTCTCGAGTGTTAGGGTTATTCCTGAATGTAAAGTTATAGATAAAAAAGAGGAGGAGCAAGAGCGAGCAAAGGATAATGTGGAAGTATTTGATGATTATGTCTCAACTTCTTCATGGGCCATAGAGTTATCCCAAACCCCTAATTCTTTCACTCACTACTTATTTCCCAACTCTACCCAACCTCGCTTTTCCCCCCTTTCATTAAGAATAAGTTGAGATATCCTGAGAACCTTCAAATTCCTCAAAATTGTTATTATAATAATTACATATTACAAGTAGAAAAATCAACAAGCTTATAGCCCTTGCTAAGGAAGAAAAAAGTTTGAGAACTAGACAAAAGGAAAAAAAAAAAAAAAGATGAGGCCTTGTGGGATGTGGGGAGAGACTTCGACGAGAAACTATAAAATTGGGAGTTGTAGGAGAATCAATTATTACATATTTACAGCACGGTTCCCTCAAAGGATGAGAAAAATGAGATTATCATTGCTCTGGTATCTATGAAGTTGTAAAACAAGTCGGGGGAACAAATTGAAGAATGAGATTCACAATAGAAAGTATCTCAAGCCAAGATAGATATTACCATTGGAGGGTTTCAAGTGAAGCTGGTGGAAAGGAAGCTCAAAAGAAAAAGGAGAGAGGAAGCTCATGGAAAAGATGAAGGTTTTTAAGTTGTTTCCAAACAAGATGTTGGTCAATGGAAAAATCTCAATGAAATGAGGAAGTAGTTGGGTTCTTTTGTTGTTGGTCATTATGTTGGTTAGTGTTGGTGGGTCTCATGTTGTTGTGTTGGTTTCTAATTTGTTGCTAGTTTTTGGTTTTTGTTTTATTCCATTATGATTCTATAAATTTTTTTCTTGTTTTAATTTTTTCTTTTTGATTTTATTCTTGTTATATTTAGTAAGGTGTCACTACTTGTGAATATTTTTATTTTCATCTGCTAAACTTGGTGTTAAGTGTTTGTTTAGGGTTCAAGCCCTGCCTTGCTTTACTTCATTGAAAAATATAGATATAAATAAATTCTTAAGTTACTAGGAAAAATGTCATTTTTATTAGACAGAAACATAAATTAGTTGTCCAAAGTATTTGTAAAGAAGATAAGCATATATTGGTAATGGCAAAATTTTAATATATTGTCATTTTTAATTATTTTTGGATTTTTTGTAGAGTGGTTTATAATAATTTATATATTGATAAATGATATAATTTTGTGGAAAGTTGGCCTTATTCTTTTATTCATAACCACTATATTTCTACTTTTCAAATTTAGATTTATCTTATTCATGGTTATCTCTATTACTATCAAGAAAAAATTACTATCATTCCTACTTCTAGGAGAGATAACTCTAAGAATATTTTAATTTGTAGTAGTAAAAGGAACCTAGTCCTACATCATTATTTTAAAGAATATCATAGTTTTATTATATTTATTCATTTCCATGACTTTAGAGTTAGTCTAATTGAGTTAAGAGAAAATGAACCTTTTGATCTAATTATCTTTTCCAATGTATGTTTGAATATAGCCAGTCCTTAACAATCAATACAAAGAAATAAATTTAAGAAAAATAAAAAGTAAATGAATAGTATTGCACAAATCAAACCTCTATGTCACATGAAATTTCTACACCTACACTTGATTTTATCGAATTGTAACATTAGTTGAATTTAGGACCGCCACCCCAATATTGGATGTATCAAATTGAACTTTTATGGTTCATCACTTGGAAACTTGGGGTGGGCAAGAGGGGATGACCTCATTAGGAAGTGCAAAGGCATTTTTTTTGTCAATGCATACAATTAATTTGGGTACCCAAGTTGGCATATGTGGCAAAAATGTTACTCCTTTTCCATGGTGTCAAAATTGCATTAAAAAAAGGTTGCCAAAAAAGTATAGTGGAAGGCAATGCTCTCAATGTGATTATTATTTTTGTTGATGTAAATAAATATTTAATATTTAAAATTTACTTAATTTTACTTAGGATAATGCTTTTTTATATTAATTATCATGTAGACGCCTAGGAATTTGCATATTCATATGAGTTGTCATGTAGAGAACATAGTAGTTTGTACTCCAATTGAGCACATGTTGTAAACTACATCTCTTTATGAGATACACCTTTGTTTTCTTATCTTATCATTATTTCATGTACTTTCATGCACAATAGAGGATAATCCACTCTTGGTGGGTGTGTTCTTAGTTGTTATACTTATCTCTTTGCATGACTCATAGTCATCTTGATTGCTTTTATATACAAGGCACTTCTATGATGTATTCATCTAATTATCAATTATCATTTGATCAACATTGGATCAATTGATCTTCTAGGTCTTGGTATTTTCATTATTTTCCTTAAGAAAATTCTTACATGGTATCAGAGTCAAAGGAGTGTCCATTGCATAGCCATTGGAGAGAAATGTTTATTTGTAGGTCAAGATTGGAGCTTGTTGTTGCAAATTAGATGTTGGCATTACATTGACAAGGTTAAAAAAACCCATAAATTGAATTTTATTTCATCTAAAGCATACATTTGAGTGAAATCAAAAGTCATTTGAATTTGGAAGGTGTGGTGATGGCGATTTTTAAAAAAATTTACAAAGGTGATTTTTAAACAACAATATCTCACTCATTCAAACTCCTTTTTTCAAGCAATTTTTCTTTTCTTGGGTAGAATTCCATGATCTATACATTGGTGGAGGTTGTTTGTGATCTCTATCCCTCTTTTTTTTAATCACAAATCCCATTTTTTACAACTTTAGAGGCTTCTTTAGACTCATACAGACACATTTTTAGGTGCAATTTTTTTTAAAGTGCATAATTTGTTGTCTACTTTCCATATCTAGTTAAGAATTTCTAAGATTTTAAATGGTGTAGCTATTTTCTAATTTTGGTTAACATATTTTTGAGAATTTAGAAATTTTGGTGATTGTACATGTCCAATCCTTGATTTTACAACTTCAGAAGCTTTGTTTGAGCTCATACAAATTTATTTTAGAGTGCCATTTTTTCTAAAGTTCATATTTTTTTAGAGAGAAGACCATATTTTCTATCCTAAGATTGTTTTAATTGGATGAAAATTCTACTTTAGAATTTGGTCTATTTTAGCCTATTGGGTGATTGTACTTTATAGATCCTTTACAAATCTAGTGTCCTAATTATATTGAGTATGTTATTGCTTCCTATTTTTGTAATAATACTCAGAATCAAAATTCCACTTTGGCCAAATTGAGCAAGTGGAAATTATATTCACACTACATATAAAATTCCAAATCACCTCTTTAGGGGGGTGGGGGGTGGTTCTTTCATTAATTGCATTTTGGGGGTGAATTGTTGATGTAATTTGATACAAATTTGAGGTGCCATATAGCCATTACAAATCAAATTCTTAGGATACAATAAATTCATCCCATAGTCATGGCTTAAACAAGCATTTTTGAAATGAGTTGTATTAGAATATATGGTAATTCTTGAAACAACTACATTTGGAGAGTGTTTGAAAATGCAGGCGACTGCACATAAGTTGAAACCCTAGTAAAAGGTGAATGGAGAAATACCAATTTGGCATCAGCCGAGCAATGTCACAAATTTAGACCTCTTCTCCAATCCATCATTGTCTGCTTCTTGTGTCATTTGTAGCCAACAATGCAAGCATTATTAGAATGGGCATTGTGGTGCATGACTCGGCCAAACAAAATAGAAAGAAATGATTGTGGCTTGTTGCCTAGCTACGAACCAACTTACACTTCACCTAGGTGCTCACTCATGTGGTAAGCAGGTTTGTGACAAGCCCTTGTCAGTGGCAAAGCTTAAGGAATCCCAACAGTCGACATAAATAGGTGTGTGAGGAAATGCATTACTCGTGAATGAATGAAATTTTTTCTTTTTAACCCATGAATGAATGAAACTTTTATTTTTTTGTTATAACATTGATTTGGTTGAAATTCAACTTAAGAATACATAGGTTGGTTGAAATTTCGACCAAATCGACCACAGAATTTTTATTTTCGACCAACGCGGGAATGAAAAGAAAAAGAAGAAGAAGGAATTATAGCTTTGGTAAAAAATTTTGGTAGACAAACAAGTGCAAATGTACTAGTGAATATATGTGGTCAGGCCCTAGTTCACTCATAGTTTAGTTGGTCAAACGAACTGATCCCTTATAATGCAACTATTATGCCAAGAAAGATTTCCTTTGTAATTATGTAAATATCATCTCAATCTATTTTAGATTGGTAATTAAGCTAGAATTTGAGCATTCAATAAAACTTATTATAGATATTATTGAAAATCTACTTTGTAGCTTTGTTTCCACCATACCAATTCATGTAAAGCCAAAATACTGATGTTTCAATAGTTGAAAGTTATGCAGTTGTCTAGAATCCAAATATGTTATGTGCAACATCACTTTGCAGACTTGCAATGAGGATCAAATAAAAGAGAAAATTTTGGAACTTGCTCAACAGATGTATAAAGATATATTTGATCTATAGAATTGAGTTTAGCATCTTATAATTATGACAATATTCATGTTAAGCCATGACATTGTGATTCTGTAAACTACTGAAAGCTCTCTTGATTTGGCCTTCCCTTGGTCAACAGATGAACATATCAATTGGAAAAATTGCTAAAATGTAATAAGTGTTTCATTTTCAATCTTGAAATTTAGATCGTTTCTAATTCAAAGTGACCCAAGAAACTTCTTATTGAACCAAACACATTGATATTGTTTTATGTTTAAAATGCTCTTCTATCAATTCAAAAATGAAAAATGGATTTTAGCATTTATTAGATCCCTATGATTGAATCTATAGTTATCTAGAATGTGGCCAATTAGCCATAGCTCATGACAAACATTTATTTAACTGTATTGCTTGGTGTTGCTAGTTTATAACCCTATCCAAGGTGTTGGTTATAACCTGAAGATATTTCGGGCATAAACATAGTAAGCTACTTAATTTTAAGGATTCAATTTTTTATGAGTTCCATGATGCTAAGAATGGTAGGAGCTTGTTAATAACTTGGTTGATATCTACAATTAAAAAGTAGCTTCTTGTGTGGAAGGAGCAAGTTTTTAAAGAAATGATTCATCTTTTTTCAATAGGATTTTAAATATATCCAAGGATCGCTACAAAGCTTCTATGCTAGAAAGTAGTGATTGTCAAGAGAAGTTTCATGCCTATCTTACAAAAACAAAGGTCATGATAGATAAACAAAGGAAGATGACCATATGTAGTGGTAGAACCACTACACTTTAAAACAATACGAGATTTTAATAAGGAATACTCCAGTGCTACACTTAAAACTGGATCTTAGGTTGTCTAAAATGGTAGTTTGAAGGAAAAATAGGTCATAAATTAGGTATGTACATAAAACAAAGTAGGTTATTTTTAAAAGTAAAAGATAAAATAGAGGTAAGTTAAATAACACAGATTTACATTGCATCCTGAGTAATCCAGATTCAAAAAGGATGAAGAGGAAATATGTGCCTAAATAAAAAAGGAATCCTAAAATATCATCAAGAAGGATTTGAGCATGCTACTAAGAAAAATAGTGTGAACACCCACAATTTTTCCAATTTGCACTAGAATTCTTCATCTTAGGTCCACTTGATTTATAAAGTTGAATGGCCAGTTACTAATTTATAGAAACAAGATTAGCACCCTAATTAGAATCATTCTAAGGCGCCATCATGTAGATCCATGTTTTTTAGAAGGAAAAGGAAAGCATCAATGGTGCATCCAATTTGTGTTGAGCTAGTTTTGTAATTCACCTAAAAATGAAAGAATGGCACAACCTTGATTGGGCGAAATTTTGTTACCTGTTAGCTGAAAATAAAATCATTTCAGCAGGCAAGGGTGCAAGGTTTGTTAAATTTTTATTTGTTTCTCAAATAGATTATGTGGATTGTCAAGCAAAAGCATCATAGATGAGGTCTGAACATGATACAAACTATGTCACTTTTCAAAGAAAATATTTAAATCACACAAATCAATATTATATGCAAAGCAATCCAGATCCAGAAAAGATGACGACAAAAGATATGTCTAATTAATTAACACAGACCTAAAAGATACTAATAGGGGATTTGAAGATGATTTTCAGAAAAATGGTGCAAATGCACATGATTTTTCTAGTGCACACAATAAATCTTATAGTCAGGTCTGTTTGAAGTCAGAAAACAAGTTCTATCATCTACTAATTGCTGAAGATAATGTTCACTAATTACTACCACATTGAATCACATGCTTTTCTTTTATTAATGAAAACAACACAATTTTTCCTTTCTAAATTAGTATCCTTTCCTAAATTTGGATATCCTGTAATTTTTTGTGAAGACAGAGTTAGTGACCTTATAGGAATCAATGTGAGTTGCCATCATGCAGCCCACTTTGTCTAGAATAAAAGACAAAGCATTTATGATGCATCCAATTTGTGCTCAACTAGTGAAATACACCTCTACCATGGATATAAAGCACATTGAGAATAAGAGAATTTTTTTTACCTATTACTTGAAAATAAAACCAGTTGAGGAGGCAAGGGTGCATGAGTTGTCAAAAATTCATGTGCTTCTCAAACAATTTCTGTGGATAACAAGAAAAGTCTTCACATACCCTCATTCATTTTAATATTGAAACACAATCAATATTTTGTTGATAGGGAATGTTTAGTAAAATGAAGCAGAGAAAAAGAAACACAGTTGCAGTAGAACCCTTCTACCAAAAAAACACACCTAGTATACAATAATGGATAAGATCAAGACAACAATAATAATTACTCATTGCTAAAGAATGTGGTATCAAACAGCTGCCAAGACAATTGGGTTCAGGGTGTACTAACATCTCCTAGTAGCTATATATAAGTGTAATTTATTGGTGACATCATTCTTACCCAAGATATAGAAAAATTAATTAAAAAGACACTAAAGAGTATGATATGGTTCAGGCCAAGTTTTACATCAAAATGTTGCCTAATTAGGTGCTGCAAATCTTTTTTTTTTTACTTAGAGTCGTGACTTTTAGGGATGAATTGATTTCTCTTCCAGTTACATGTAACCTGGTATTTGGCAAAAAATGCTTGGAGATGTAGAATTCCTCCAGAGAAGAATTGCAAATTCAAGCATAAGAATAAAAAGCATGCTCCAAAAGTTATAGCAAATCAAAATATAAAAGTTGAAGAAATCCACAATCAAAGTTTTTGACATAAACATGCTTCATTCTTGACCTTCCCTCATTCCCACTCTCTTAAATTGCAAATTATTTCTAAGACAAACAAAAAGAACTAAAGCTTTGATTACATATCCAATTATCAAAAGCATTTTCCTCATCTTCAAATATCAAAGGGCTTAGAAATTAATTCCCCTAGAGTTGAAAGTAAAACTTAATGAATTCTTCCCAGACACTTTAACTTGTATTCAATTTTGTACCATAAATCAATGCTATTGGTGTTGCCTCATCCTAGTCCAAGTTATTTTTCTAGCAATAGAACCACCAAAATCTATAGAATTTGCTATGTAGCACAATAGTCTGAGTTGCACTCATGCAATGATTATGATTTCAAAATAAGCTTCAACAAAGAAATTGGATACATAAGTTTTAAGTAGACTCTACTCTAGCTTCAGCATAAGAATTATTAAGTGGGACACCTGATAATTTTTCAGAGGGTTCAATAACATTAACTAATTAGAAATTGACTCAATCAATTTGACAAGAGATATATGCACCACGAAGGCCTTGGATACAAGACTCATCATATCTATTAGTATACTTCACACTTTGCTTTTGCTATGTAATTTTGATAGGTAATCAATCTATTGGTATTCTGTTTCTATTTGTTCTCTGTATGTAAGCTTAAGGGCAATAACAACAATTACCATATCTAGATAAATATTCAAATACATAAAGAGATATATTATAGAAACAAGTTTCTAAAACAATCTAAACAAAAATTTGAGGATAGAAGCCACCTATTACTTCAGAATTTCTAGAGCAATCATATCAGAATGAGTGATATGGATCACAAATTTTGACTCTAATTTCTTTTGAATGTTTGTCCATTTTATCTCAAAAACCAACATGTACTAATTTGGGTGTAGATTTTATCTCGTGCATCAAATTTCACAACAACTTAGTTTTTTAGAAACTAGACTCCATTGTACACACTTTGATAAAAAGAAATTTTGATTTTAGATTAGTTTTCAATAATTTCTAAGTGGAACACATAGATATTTCAAATTTTTGGGATGTGTCCAATTACAAAATTCATTAAAAAAATGCACATTATAAAATTATCCAAAAAATCTTGGATAAACTACATGGTGTTAGGTAACTTTTGACCAAAGCAATTAAAGAATTTCAAAAGAAGTTAAAATTTTATAGGGCCCACATTTTGCACTATGTTATATTTTTTCTATAAAAAACTGCACCACTTCTTGTGGCCCCCTTTTTGAGAACCCAAAACTAAACCATTTTGAAAAAAAAATTAGTAGTTTAGAAACTAGATTCAAGGGACTACTATTTTTTTTTCATATCTTAAAATTTTGAGCATAACTATTTTCAAATTCTTTTTGAAGTTCAAAAATTGTTGATTTTAGAAAAAAAAAGAAAAAAGAAGTGGCCACTTATACCCGCCTTTTGGCACAACAACTTTTTGCACTTACCCACGTAATAGGTGGAAAGGGGTCTCTCTCTCTCTCTCTCTCTCTCTCTCTCCCCCCTCATCTCCATCTTCCATGCATCTTTCCCAAGACCCCTTCTTTCCCCTAAATAGTAATGTTTTATATGGATCCTAATAAAAGTTTTAAAAGTCAACTTTTTCCCACTTTTACTATTTCATTTTTCTCCCAAATTATTGAATGGGGATTTGGGGGAAATTCCCCTTTTGGGGATCTAGGAGAAAACCACCCATAGGGTGAAGGGGTAGTTCATCTCCTATGATCAATGGGTAGTTCCCCTTTTGGGGCCAAGGGGAAGATCCCCCAATAGGGTTTGAAAATAACACCCTAGGTTCAAGCAATTTCTCACCTTGAGAACCACAAAAACCTCTATGAAATGCACCAATTTATCAATGAAATGTATTTTTAGATTTGGCACACACCAAATATGGTGTATACCCTATAGGTCATGCACATTATTTAAAAGGTTTATTGCATTTTTCTAGTGCTAAATATTGTGCATTCCAAAAAGGGTGCACAACCTATATGGAATGCACTATGTTTAGTGCATGCCAAATTGGTTTGGTATGCCAAAATTGATACTTGGCATGCTATACCTATTAGCATGAATGTTGATGATACTAATTTGGGGGAGTACCCTAAGCATTGGAAAGTATTGACATGTTGCAGTCATGGCCGTGTTTGTCATTGATGTCAACATAGTATGGTTTCTATAAAGACTGGTTCAATAACCGATAGAGATATTGGTTGTACAGATAATGGTTTGATTATCTGGTGATGTAGAGTCATGGACATGTTTATCACAATGTCCTTATGATGTGGTTTAGTGCATAAAGTCTAAGTCGAAGACGTACAGAAGTTCTACCTAATTTACAGAGTGCAATTTAGAGTTAGAGCATTTGGGAAGTAGTTCCTAATGTTTGTTTGCTATCTTATATCTAAGATGTAATGAAAAAATGCATAGCTAGGCAGTAACAGAGGATAGTCAGTTGGTGACATCAGCAAGTGCACAAGCCCTAATATCACACATGTAAATTTTTCTATGGAGTGTGAGACGATAGTGCTATTGTAATTGCGATTAATTAATTATCTTATTATAATTAATTAGGAAACTCTCAAGGCCGACTCAAGGAATTATTTTGAAGATGTAGTATAGAGGAAAGATGTTTTCCTTGATTGTAATGTGTGGAGATCATTGTATGAAGTGAAAAGTGCGGAAAGGAACAGAGTGTTTGGTAAATGTGTGTAAGCAATCCAAGGGATCATTGGATGTGAGATTTGTGATCTGGTTATGAGATTAGAAGTAGCATAGGTCTAGTTGATAGGACAAAGATAGAGGAAGGAACTAAATTTCATTTCTATTAATCTACAAGGAATAATGCAAAGATCATTTGGAGAGTGGGTTCATTGATCTTATCCTTGAAGTTATTTGGGTAGTGGGTCTAGCTGTCTTCCAAAACTCCTAACAAGGTTGGCACAACTCCTAATAGGGATATAAAGTCTCCTAACATGGACTTATATGTACTTAATGTATTCACAGACTCCTAATAGGGTCCATCCTCTAACAAGGAACATTTATATTAGTACAATATCGTGTGGGTGCCATCCCCATCATGGTTTTCCTTAGTTAACATATCGGGTGTTATTGTGTATGAGTATCTTATTGTGGTTTCTGATTATATTGCTCATATAGTTAAAATTTAATAAGGTTGATAATTTTGATATCAATTGGATAATTGATTCACCTCACCCCACCCTTCCCCCCCTCTCAGTTATATTGGTGGACTGTATATTTTAACAATACCATATTATGTACATTGTATAGGGTGTATTACCCATAGGATGTGCATTCCATATTGCTTTTGAGGGACCAAAAAATAGTTTGGAATCCTTTTGGTCCCCCATCTTTGGGAAACTACCTAGTTATATTGTGTATTAAGAAATAAGAGTTAGTCACTCTCTTGATTACTATGGTTGAATATATTGTGGTAGTGTCTTGTTGAACTCAAGTTTTCTTGGATGACTCATCCTCTAAAGGAAATCTTGGACTTGTTTGAAATCAATGAATTATATAATTAAGTACTATATCTCTTTTGTTTAATTTTGGCTTGAATGGTTCAGAAAATCCTATCCATAACTACTAACTAGCAATTTTTTGGCAATTCTCCTTAAATTTTTAACTTTGAAAAATCACATACTTAATAGATTTTGTGGTTGTGAATTGTATACAACCTTTTGATAGTTATATTACATTCACAAGTTTAAAGTTTTGATGAGAGTTTGAAGAAAAATATCAACCCTAAAAAGTTCATTTATATCATTTGAAGAATTTTTGGACAATAAATTGGAACCTCTAATAACTCCAATAATAAAACAAGAGCTACGAAAGAGCTAGAGTCCCTGTCTTGTTGAGTTTTATTTCTCTGTTTAAAGTGTAGTGATTGAATGCAAGAAAAATTATTTGTATTACTAGTCTTAATATAAGAATAAATTTTCTATTATTACTAGTCAAAAGAAAAAATTAGTATAGATACAAAATTAACTACTATAATTATTGGTAATTTAAAATATATAATATTTTGCAAAAAGTATTTTCTTAATGTGATTTATTTTAAAATCATTTAAGATTAATATGTTAAAGTTCTATGAAATGAAAAGAATAAATATTTGAATGAGATATTTTAGGCTACATTTTCACTGAATTATTATATGATATTTTTTTAGGATTCCAATGGAACCACATATATTAATTATTAGTTTTGTGTGGTGACTATGCAAAATGAAACCCAAATACAATGTTATGTGTAATGACTCCACCGGTCCAATATTTTTCAAAATGTATGATATGAGTTCAAATAATCTACTGTAGGAAGATGTTGTATAGAGTATTTATAGTATATTTGGATTTCATAGGGGATTAATTTTGATTTATTCACAAGATTATTCTTTTTTCTCATTATCTCACATCCAGGCATTGTACCACTTGCCCAATCTTTTCAAAAACAATAAATTATATTTGGTCTTGTTACCTTTTTAAAATGAAGAGATGGAGTTTTAAAAGCCCTTCAGACTCCAAACATATTTTTGGAACTAGATAGAAATTCTTACTTTTATTTCAAAAATTTTAACGATGATTGCAAATAAAGTAGTGTTAGATTTTATCAAAGTTCCCACAACCATATTAGATATGGATATGATTGTGAAACCACTATATTGTTTGACAATATTTTTATGAGAAGAACCTATGTTGGAATCTAGCTCGATAATTTAGTTTGTACTCTTTTTTGGGAGTAGTTACACTACCCTCACTATTGTAAATCATTCCTCATAAATTTTTGGAATTGGTAACAACTTTCTAAACCATCTTTAGTGAGGCCCATTTTGTTGCCGATCAAGGGAAGAAGTGACGCCCATGGTGTTGAAATTATTTTATATTAAAAAATAGTTTTTAATTGTACTAGGTTAATTAATTTTACTATAGTACTTTAATTGTTATTACTATAGTACTTTAATTGTTATTTACAAAGAAGAAAATAAATTGATAATTAAAAACATCACTATACCAAAATACGTTGACAAACTTAAGTTCATTAAACATTCTCTTTTTTAAATATCTAATCAAAACTTTTTAATTTCAAAATATTTGTGACATGTCCTATATTTTAAGAAGCTATGTAAAACATTCTTAATAGCAAATTTTCAAGTATTAAACATTTATCAATATTTAATAATGTCGTGAGTATAATTTAAACAATTGAAATAAATTATTCATTTTTCTAATTTTTATTTATAGACTTTCTTTACAACAAAAATAAGAATTTATCAAAAATAAAAAAATATTTGCTATATTAAATATCTTCGAATATCAAGTGGCAAATAATTTCATTTATATAATACAACAATCATGCCCTTAAAATCAGACTATAGATATTTTAATTCAAATTAGTAATCCTTCCAAAATTAAAAGAATAGCTTCCATATTGGGGTGGTTGGCAAGTTTAGGAACTATGATGATAAAGTAAATTCTAGAAGGTGTTAAAATAAAATGTAGTTGAAACATTGACAACACGATTGGAAATAGTAAAGACGTGAACAACATGATCATTTGGTATATTAAAAAAATAAAGTTGTGCATATTGTTTTTGAATTGTTAGCCAAATGTGTTGTCTCAATATGTAGAGAAGACCAGAAACATATGGAGTTGGGTTGGAATAGGGTTTTCAAGCAGTGGCAATAAATCTTGTTGCACTTATGATCATTGCTCACCATCTACAAATTGATGTGGCATTAGATGATTCTCTCTAAATAGACCTGAGAAGTATAATCTTTGTAGTTGCACTTATTTGTGAAGCTCAACCACTAAATTGTTATGAATTTATCATACCCCTCCCCTCCAAAAAGAAAGGCGCAATTTTTTCAACATAATAAGAGTATAAAGAAACATTCTAGATATACTAAAAAAATCATATATTTTTGTAAAAACTAAATTGAGCTATGACATTACAAAGGTGTTCTTATACATCATAAAGGAACCAACAACCATGAATAAAATGGAGGTGGTATTGAAATATTGAATCACATTAAACACATTTCTCTCCTCAATTCATTCTCTAGGTTTAAAATCATTTTCATCTTTTCCCCTTAAATATCCAAGATGTCATCATTGTCAATGTCCTTTACCATTCTTCATAGTCACAATATATAGATTTCTACCTCCAAATTAAACAACTCTTGAGAAATGTAGTTAGAAAAATTCTCAAAATTGTGGCAACACTCACCATGCTACCAATACAAAATATCTTCTTCAAACTAATCATACAAAATTTACAAGTTGTACAAATTTAATGAAACTCCAACAAATTGGCTATAATGCAATTGAGAAAATTTGCTAATGTTATATCCAAAAGAAAAGATTCAAGTATATGACATGAGTTGAGATAGTATAAATACACTTTTAGTATTCCTTTTGTATTGAAAACCCAAAATTATAGATATAAAATAGAACAATTAGTGCTTCACAAATTTTGCATACATAGCATAAAAAAATATTATAACCTCAACCATGATAAGCATCTACAAAAACAATGCAGAAAATCAAGCAAATTTTGGTCACCGCCACTATTATCAACAACACATTAGCATTTAATTCTAACCAATTTCCCAACTAAAACTCTAGTTGCTCCTATTATAGATGGAACTAGTAATTTTTTTTCTCTAGGTTTAGGCTTTGTAAGTATAAGTAAACCACCTCACTCCAACAAGTCATCTCTGTCATTCTTCATTCAATCCATAAAAATCATCAACTCTAGAAACTGAATGCCCACTAGAAGATGCACAAAAAGTAACTTTTCCCAAAATACAAGAAAATATTAAAATATGATTTTAAGTATAAGAATAGATCAATACCCAAAAGCCACATATAACTAGAAGCTAAATAAGTGTGATGTTTAAAAAGTAGTGAAGATATAAAATAATTTATCATATTATTCCTTCTTATGGTATATGATAGATAGATTCCACCAAGGCCCACAAATTTTGCACAACAATCTCTTATTCCTTACATTCATTCAATTTCAATTGGGTTTCTATGTTTTCACTTTATAATATATGATGGGCCCTTCATTGGTGTAAAAAACTAAGTATTATTTGCTTCTATAAGGTTGGTCCCAAAATCATTCTTCAATTCTACTAGACAACATAGTGTAGCAAAAACTTAAAGACAAATATATTACTCACTTTTTAGCCTTATACAAAAATTGAAAATTACAATTTCAACATTTTCTTTGAAATGCATATGGATTTCCTCTTACAATTATACCAACAATCAATCTTTTCCACCATCGTTTCTCACCATCAATTTTATTGTTGGCATTAGGGTGGTTTATAAACTTCAAACTTTTTGGCATAAATATAGACCACATGAATAGTCACTATGTAAAATTCAGATGCCAAAATGTAAAAATATCCATATTCAAGCTTTCTCAAGTGACACATGCAATGGTAGTTTACTCAACCTTTTCCACCATTCTCCATATTACTTAATCCTCATGGCAACATCCTTCACATCATAAGTAATATCTATAATATATAATTTTATTCTATTTTATTTTAATTTTGTATAGATTAATTCCTAACCTACATGTAAAGAAAATTATAACCTATAGATTGCTTTACTTCTTATTATTGTTATATTTGACAAAATTATTTTATTTAACCTAAAAATTAATTTAAATTTGTAATATATAATTTTATATAGTGAAAAATCTTCTAACATTAAAACTTTTAAATAATTATAATAATAATGTAACTTGCTAATTTACAAAATCCAATTTTTTTATATTAAAAAATCTAGAAAGAATTATTGCTACAATTCAAATTATACACTGATTTTTTTAGAAAAATACAAATAAAATAAAATATAATTAATAAAATTAGATTACACATATAAGGTGCATTGCGTCTCTTGTTGTTCATCTATGATTTGATCGAAACAAATCATTTCATTTAGCAGCTTTTGAGCTCATGCGAGGATTGCACACTGAATCACAAACCAGTGGGCAAGGGAAGTCCTTCATCGACATTGATATGATGAAAAACAACTTCTCCACGCATTTGAGCAATCTGTCTGGGATAGCTTCAAGCAGCCAAAACAGAGTGTCAGAACTACAAACACTTAGCGGATGCGTGCACGTGGTAGCTGAGGAAGCAGTGAATCAGCAGAATCAAGCCAAAGAATTTACTCAAGAACATGCAAGGTGGCTATTGAGATTCACAAATGTACACGTACCAAGCTATGATGAATTAACCCCAATCATAGCGGCTGCTAAAGCATATAGATTCACAAATGTACACGTACCAAGCTATGATGAATTAACCCCAATCATAGCGGCTGCTAAAGCATATAAGGCGAAAACTGAAAAGGGGAAGAAGCCCAAATGATTCAAAATTCCCCCTTTTGTTTTCTATTCCATTAATCTTAGGATTTTGTAAATGTGTAGATATGATAAGTTGGCATCTCGCCATTTGTCATCTTGAGAAGATGAGCCGATTTAAATTCCATTGTAACGGTCATCTCTCTCACCCTATATGTAAGATTTTGAATGATTAATAAAGGGTCGGCAAATTTTTGGTGTGAATCCGGTTGCAGAGACAATTGAATTTGTGCCATTTCTTTACTGTCCTTTTCTTTTCATTTGTGTATGAGATACTTCTTCGATATTGGATGGAAATGGTTTAGTGAACAGAGTTTCATTTCGTTGTTTCTATTTAATTGAACTAGTGAACCGATCAGAGTATTGGAGCTAGTAGTGGGAAATATCTCGGTTAGTGTTTTGTTCTCCATATGCATTCCCTTATATTTCAGTCATCTGCATTAGATCTTATATTACATTGTTGCGTGTCGGAAATCATGAGATCGTGAAGATCCGAATGCAGTAGCACTAACTAATCATCTCATATTGCATTCGCGGTCCATATCTTGCATTTCATTATGTTGTGTTGCAGGAGCCATAAGATTGTGGGTGCCATATACATAACATCCTAACATTTAGATTCCTGCCTGAGTTTCACTTGTCTGGGTGATACTTGGTTTCCTCTCCTGCTCTCGGGTTAAGAGCATACCCCGCATTAGTTTTAGGAATCAAACATAATTCATCGAATATCATTCATAATAGGGAGCTATACCTACAAATTCAGAGATAAGCCAGTTAACAAGAAAACGGCTTTTCAACTGTTGCAAACAGATTTTGTTTATTGTTCGGGCATCAAGAGTCATATTGACAGAAGAAATTAAAAAGAACGAATCTGTTTACCAACATGTATATATGTTTTATTTAAAAAGTATTAAAAAATAATAAATGTATTATAAAAATTATTTTATTGTCAAATATTTAACATATTGATCAACAATAAATGTTTATATACTTAAATTGGTATAATTAGATATTTATATATATAATAATATTATAATTAAATTATTAAACTAGATCTTTTAAGGTTATAAATATTAAGTGAAAAAAATTTGGTAGAACGTATATATGAAGCAATATTTAAAAAAATGAACAACAAGCAAAATGAGAAAGAGTTTTTAAACAAGGAACATTGATTAGTAGTCTCTCAAATCAAACATGCATAATTGAAATCCAAGAAGAAACAACTCAATTAGTAATCAATTAACATTAGAATCTAGTCAAACATTTTGAAGTAGTATTAAAAATTAGATGAATGAAAAATAAATTTTAAGAGAGATGTTTTTCAAAATATTATATTATATAATCAAACTTTTTTTCATACAAAAGTAAAATTCTAATCATTTCCTTCATTCCATGAAAAACCTTAAAATTCTCATAAAATTAACTTTAATACTTTTGTGCATCACAATGGTCCTCCCATTAACCTTGATTCTTCAAGAGATCCATAGACTAATAGTCTTATTAAATATTGCATTTCTTGTACGACTTAAAGTAGTAGACATCTAATGAAACGCATAATTCCTTTCATTATTTTACCATACCATAGGAAGAAAATCTGCTATAGAATTGTATATGGGTTGATGAATGTTATCTTCTATTGAAACTAAAGTTTTTGGCCCAAACATATTTTATTTTGGCTCTGAAAAATAAATTTTTTTAGTACTCCAAATTTATGATATTTTAAACTAGGATATTGAGAGCCATCAAGTTGCCTATACAATCTTGTTATGTCTTAACTACATTCTCGTTCTACAACTCAAATTTAATGAATTTTTTCACCATGCCTTAATTACATTCTCATTTCACCATATCTTACCCCAAAAAACATTACGCTACATGCAAGAACTTTGATGCTTGTGTCCCTTGTTTTTCTTGTGTATCTTATGTTTGATATAGATTAATATATTGAGTAATGCTTTTTGAGCTTTTCCCTATTTAATATTTAGTTGTATTTTTGCTAGTGGATTTGTTATTTTCTAGTTGCGAGAAAAAGGTAATTGATAATTTTTTTTGGGTATGTAGTCATGTCTTCTTTGATCTCTAGTTGGCAAAGAGCTTGACATGATAGATGATAGCTACATCTAACATGCATATGCATTTAGTGAAATTCTAGGTGTTTAAATTATATTACTAGAACTGACATTCTTTGCAGCTACGGTTCACCGTTTTAGCTTTATATTTTAATGCAAGTTCCTTTTAATCCTTGGTGCTACTTTTATGGACCATTTTTTTTTTTATCCTTATCATTTATGGTTTAGGGCTCATTTAAGGATATTGGTGTAGAATTGGCATCTAAGTATCCTCACCTAAAAACTCAAATAAATTCTCAATTTCCTTTATCAATCAATTTACATAGTTCTTTGAAGAGTTGTCATAGAACAACTATGCAAAAAATTATTTTAAAAACTTTATTTTGGACCATGCTTTATCTGAAGTCCATCATCGAAATTTTATTAGGTTAGGGGCCCCATGAATTTTTTGATGCAATTCAACTTAAAAATTTAAGCTCCTAAATATGAGGAAATTTCCTCCTAGGTTTTTTTGCTCCAGTTTTCCTTTCAAATTTTTAGTATCCTTGAAAATTATCTTGATTATGTCCTTAATCTCCTTCAATTAGCTCCATATAAGTTCATCCATTCTTTTCCTCCTCTCCACTTCTCTTTGCAAGCCTAGATATGCAACTTATCCACCATATTTTTAATAGAAGTGATTTCATTGTACATTGTTATCAATGGCAATATTAAGCTCAACTTTCTCTTTAACTTTGGTAATAGTGTTCCTAGCACCCAAGGCCAAAATGGAATCAAGGTCTCCAAATCCCTTAGTATCCTTAACTAGAAGTACCTCCTTAGATTCAGACTCAGAGTACCGAACAATATTAAGGAAATAAGTTTCTTTCCTATTATCATTTTTGTTATTCTTATTGTCCCAAATTAGATTTTCCTTGTTACTTGAGCACCTTTCATAATTTTTGTAGTAGAGGGGGAAGTTTTTTATTTTTTGATAGGAGTCTTCTCACTCTCATCGCTTGCACTAGTGTGCAAGTGCACAAGCTTGCAAGGTGCATACTTTGTTGATGTCTTAACAAAGGACCCAATTTAACCACCATAATTTGAATGACATCATTTCTTTTCATCTGCCTGAGCCAGAATGTGGTACTTTTTCTCTCTGAGTCATCTCAAAGATACCCTGTTCTGAAGAGTATATTCCCATGACCTAAAAGAAAAGAGAAAAAGAGGGTCCCCATTTTTGAAGTAAAATATAGGGTGCATGTTGCGGAACCACAATAATACCTAGATATACAAGAATTATCTAATTTGACCTATTTTATGTCTTGATCGAAGTTAGTATTTCTATTTAGTAATATTTCTTCTCCAAAAAAGAATTTGGTAGTCCTACCTTAATCATTCTCTTTTACACTAGTTAAACACACATTTGAATGATGTGTTGCTAGGTCTTTGCATTTAATGACAAAAATAATGTGTCCCTTTTTCATTTCCATAATTTAAGATTGTTTGATTATCAAATTCTCTTTACACACTTGAATTGGAGCCTTAAAATAAGGTTTTATACAATTATTTATAGTCTTCTAGTAATTTAAAAAATATACATAATTGTATAAAATCAAGAGATATATAATAAACTTCTATAAAACAAGTGAAGTAAAGAACAAAATGTTACATAGGATAATTCATAGGTGTGAGATAAATCTATGTAATTTTTTTTATCTCTTAACTAAAACTTCATCCTTACATTATCATATCATTATATTTTAATTTATAGCTAATAACTAGTGAACATTACTTGATCTTTGATTTTGATGCATATTTTTTTGTTATAGATCAAATCTAGTATACTAGATGAAACATTTTTAATTTGGAGCTATGAACCATTGAGGTTACATCCCTTTATTTCATAATTTA